>JAOUQW010000001.1:15098158-15123445 GCA_028565825.1 Olivaichthys viedmensis
TACTTTTGCTGATTGGAGTCTCTCGTTCTTTATTCAGCACATTCTGTATCTGTGATGAAGTTGTTGTTCTCTCTCTCAGTGAACAAAGCTTTATGTATTGCTCTTCTGATGGTGTGCTCACTTTTGGTCTGCCTGATCGATGCTTTGGATTGACAATTGATCCAGTTTCACCAAAGTGTTTTAGAATACCATACAATGGCAATGAGAAAAATCCCAGATTTTCAATGTGGTCTCAGGCCTTTGGACCCCATTTTACATGCGACTTTCTCTAGAATCCTCTTTAGATATCCTAATAATTCTGCTTTTAATTCTCTCTCGGAAGTTCTGAAGTCTTGAAATCCTGGCTAAACAGACACAAACATCTTTCTCTCCTTTCCGATAGCCGCAAACCACTTTATGCAAAAAAACTGTGAAAAGTGGCATTAAACTGTTCTGCGTTATTTTCTCTCCACCAACAAATCCTGCCTCCTGTGCTTCGATTGGCTCGTGGATCTTACTTCCATGCACTACCCCATTGCATGCGGTGAGGATTACGCAGTGATAATTTTTGACAGCTAATTTGGATTTAGTTTTAGTCTTGGGCCTAGTCCACACTAACATGGGTAAATTTGAAAATGCTGCAGTCATAAGACACGCTTTCTTGCTCGCCACAGCGTTGCTTGTATACTGTACAAAGCAGTCAAATATTAAATTAAAATACCTAATACAGAAAACAGCATCGCAGTGGGTTCTGCCATCTTCGAATCGTGGAGCTCACATGATCGTTTTCAGAGTTCTTCACTTTGGAGAGCGGATTTGAAAAGATGTGTTTTCGGCGGCCAAAAATGCTGTTGTAGTGTTCATGGAAGGGCAAAACGTTAAAGAAAAGATGTGTTTTTAAATTTACCTGTGTTAATGTGGACTAGGCATTAGTGTTAAAAATATCGATATATCGATGCTGAACATTTGAAATGGTACTAATATTCGTTTCCCGCAGTATCGATTCTATCCATATAAGAAACGCTTTCCTGCTCGCTCTTTATTTGACACACACACACAGGCTCCCGTACATGCACACCGGTCCGCGGATTGGCGAGACGTCCTCTCGCTAGCGGTGCGGTTTGTTTTGCTAAAATGGCAGCTGCAGCAGGTTCACAGCTTTTGCGACCAGTCTTAAGCCGGACTTGCACTGTGCGACGAGTAATCGGACCACTGCACGATTCAATCTCTCGACGTGATGGTGAAAATCGCATCGCAGAGGTGCTCACGATGCAGGTGCTCACACTGCGCGACCGTCGAAGGTTAAAGTCCAGTGATATCACGATTCACATCAGTTTGAAAATGTTGACGAGCAGGCAGCACTGTTTGCACAGTTTTATGCGCTGAAAAACGCAAAAAAAAAAAAAAAAGGACACGAAGGCCGCTGTTGCCACTGTTCAATTAGTGCAGTTTCTGTTACCGGTGTGTCTTTCAGTGAAACCCTTGTTTGCCGTTGGGTTTAAACGCGTGAAACAAGCCGGCTCACGCAGCCTACAGCACATGAATATGGTTACCGAGCAACCACACCACGCTATTAAAAGATAGACTTTAACTGAAGGTGCTAACTAGGCTTCTGGTGTGTGTGTATTGGATCGTGGCACTGCTCACACTACACGACGTCCAATTAAATTTTCTGACATGTCAGAAATTCATCATGACCTCTGACAGCTCAGTCGAATGCATTAATTAGGCATCGTTTACCCTCTCACAATGTGCGATTCGCATGCGATTTATAGCACGATTTAGCCACGATGCAAAAAAATTGACAACGACGGCAATATCCTGTCTAAATCGCACAGTGTAAGCCCGGCTTCAGTCGACAAAGAAAACAGCAGGAGTGCTGTCTGGGCATACTTTGGCTTTGAGGCAAATGAGGATGGCAAGGCAAAGGAGATGAGCAAGCACTGCCAGCATTTTCTTGACTTCTGAATGTGACCGTATCGGAGGCTTTTGAACAAGTGCGCTACCTCAATAAGAATTTTTTTCATTATTAATGTAAAATGATTGATTTTTATGTTTACAGAAGATGGTGGTCACCCCATTTTTTATTTAATTGACTTTTGAATGTCACAGTCTGCATTTTTGAACAAGAACAATGCCTTGCAAGAGAAATATTATGTTTATTTGGATATGTTTATCTAAAAAAAAAAAAAAGACCTCCAATTTTGTCATCCATCTGTCTTTGGTATCGAATATCGATATTTTTCAAAGTATTGTATCGTTGTCATAAAATTTCAGTATCGTGACAACACTACTAGACTATCAGTCTTTTGACAAAAAAAAATACATAATGGTTTTAGTCATATTGCAGTCATTTGGTTATTGTTAGTTTTAGTCTAGATTTAGTTGACGAAAGGTTTTCGTCTTTCTTTTTTTTTTCTCTCTCTCAGATTTCCCCGATAGGTTCTTTTTAAGTTTCCACAATGCAAATGCATTAATTGCCCATGTTTTTAATTCCCTCTTAAATTGAATACTTTACAAATGCACATCACCATCACTGGCTTCCCAAAGCCTTTCTCGTTCTTTAATGTGCGTTGGCTAAATGAAAGTTCTGCAGTGGCTGAAACGATCATACGGCTACGCAGCAACTCCTTCACAGGGAAGTGCATTTAATAACATTACTCTAGTGAGCACATTTATTACACTGCTTAAACTTGATGAAAGTAAATACATTTTAGGTACTTTGGTCATCAGACGTGCTAGCTCTAGCCAGCTAGCATTATATTAGCCCAAGGATGGGTTTATACTTGCTGTTAATTACGTATACGGACGCTTAAAATGGCGGCCGTATCCTGCACGTCGATTGTGCACGTCCCAAAAGATTTACGCAATGCATACGTGTGGTGCAATACCAGCGTAAGTGGCGGGGGGAGTATAAGTGAAGCAACGCGCCCATCGCTAGGACGAGAGAAATAAACTCTACGTTTTTGCGATGAGATTGGTTTAATGGCCTGATACACCGTCTACGTTGCGCCACTGCTGCTGTTTCTGCCGTTTTCTCAAAATGCACATTATAATGGCCTCCTCAACTCCCGCCATCTTCACTGTTTACTTCCTTGTGCAAAATCAGGAAGTGGTCTGGTGCTGGCGACGTTTCGGCTCTGACCTGCCCCCTAGTGACAGTTTTTAATCCTCCAGATATACGGACGTTACGCAAGCGAGTATGTGATCAATGACGCTCACGTAGCTGCGGCGTCAGCATGCGTACACGTAGTCATGCAGCAAGTATAACCCTGGCCTAACACGACACTAAAACTTTTTTCCCTAGGGGATAAAACATTTTATCACAGAAGTAACCTCACTGTTGCTGATAACGTTACTAATGGTACCGAACATGTTAGGAGTGTGACAGCATGTTTCTGCAACCAGGAAGCTTTAACGTTTACTTACATGCGCAGATCAGAGAAGACGGGTCCGGGGTCTATCTAGCAGCGCGCATGGCCGAGCGCATAGCCAGTTAATTCCCCTTGTATAATCGCCTTTGCTAAGTGAATGCACGAAGATGCACAAAGAAGTTTAAAATTGTCCATTCGACGTTTTCGTCTAGTTTTTATTTGTTGAGGAAAATGTCCTTCCATTTTGTCATAGATCGAGTACAAAGGTGAATTTTTATTGAGTTATCGTTTCGTTTTAGTCATGGAAAAAAGGTTGTTGACAAACATTTTTCGCCTTGGTTTTCGTCAACAAGATTAACATGTACTGAATATAGCATGACAAATAACAGCTAGTGTTTTGCCTGCATGCCCCTTTAACGTCCAGCTTCTCCACAGATGGCTGTTATCTCTCTTTGCCAACCTTCACTCAGATCACCAGGTTCCAGCTGATGTTTGTTATCTCCCCTCACTGGTTCACTTCCCAACCTTTGCTGGACAATTTAATTAAATTCACTGTTCCTCTTCTCTTTCACGGCCAGGACAGCATCATGTTGTTTTCCTAAAATCTGGCTCCCTTTAATACTGTAATCATATTTTTTTTCCCCTCACCTTTCTAATAAGATTTGCTTGCAAAGACCTAGTTGTCGGCTTGGCAAAATTCGATTTCCTCTTATATAAAAATTCTCATTTTCTTTTCTTGTGTCTCTGCCCTGGGGAATAAATCGATGTTTGCAGACTTCTCTCCAGTTTCACTCTTATGTTTTTGAGCATCAGTGAACTATATGCGGAAAAATATTCAGTTTGTATATGTGTGTGTGACATTTACAGGATGCAGCTTAAATTGTGGGTGAAGTTCTTTTCTTTCTCTTTCTTTTACAGATTTAAAAAGTAAACAGTTTGTGGGACAAAGCAATGCGCACATTTTCAAACAAAATGCACATCTGATGAATCAAATTAATTGTGAATCAGTTTTCTGCCTTGCACCTTCAGAGTTCATGATGGCCTGCATGCTAATAACACACAGCCTTGCAGCAGCACTCCTCCACTATCGATCTTAAGTGTGGAAGTTCTTTTACCATCTTTACCCACCCACTGTGGTGGTTTTGTGGCTAAGTCATACTTTATTGATCCATGGAAATTTGCCATTCTGCTGTCTAATGATACGAAGACCAATCTAATGATACTATCTAATGATAGTATCACCAAGCAGAGCCGCTTGGGGCAATAGGGCTGAAGCCGAGTGAAGCATGAGTCGGATCCTGATGCTAGAAAACCCTCCAGTCTTTAGCCTATTGACCAACCAAGAATACCCAGTCAAGTCTGGTTCATACTTCTACGTTGAAGCACGTTTGCGTATTTGCGTCGCGACACAGTGAGGGGGTTTATGGGTAAGCGTAGCGTGCAGTAACGCACAGACGGGCTGTCGTGCACACCTTCAATATCCTTACAGCACGTTGTGTGTATCTACAGTGCTGTTCGTCAACCAGCCTTAAGGCAAATGATTGGTTGAGGAGCTGTGTGTGAGGAACACTCGACAGCAAGCACCCGTGTTGTCGCTACGCAGCGACTGAATTAGTGTCTGCAACTCGAGCTTTACTTTGGTTTTTACTTCACTCTCTTTCAGTTAAGGGCTACTTTTTGTTTGTGCAATTGTTGATTGCATGGCATTTTGTGCAGCATTTACTCAGCTAAACACGCCTCATGTGCTGTCTGCCATTGACGGTGTGAGTATAGCTTTTATCGAGCAATCTGTGCGCCCAACCGTTTAATTAGAAAATATTTACTAATATTTATATACACTTAGTTTGAGTTTTGGTGTTGCACTAGTAATTTTGGGGTTGGTTTTGAAGTGACATTGGTTGCTTTAGGCAGATCTGGCAACCCTTTGTCACGAAATCTGATCCCAAGTAGTCAGTGAGGATGCATTTGAGACACATGAAAATATCAGGTGTGAACAGTTATCCGTCTCGGCTGTCCACTTGGGATCAGATCACCCTGGATGGAGCTTAATACCGTGTCTGAACAGGGCCTGAGATGCATGTGGCCACAACATTTGTAGTGTGAACAGCAAAGCATCCTGATGGCCCTCAGACAACATCAAAAGACCAGTGTTGCCAGGTCTGCAGTTTTTTCGCTGGATTGGGCTTCTTTTCTTTTCTTTTTCTTTTTTATTTTTTTTATTTCTATATAAGAAAATGCTTTTGGACCAGAAGCTCTTGGTACACTTCAAGCAAGCCTTTTTTTCTTTTCAACCTGCTGTGAGAAGATGGTGATGTTCAAGCTACACCCAAACGCATTCCTCTTCTTTTTTTCTTCTTTTTTTGTGGCTTTTTAATAATTCCATTGCCCCCCAGAAGAAGTTCGTGATCGAAGAAACGCAACTTAATAACAGCTTTATCGTGGTTATACAGAATACATTTTCTTTAACTTCCAGTTTTCAAACAGCAATGTCTATTTGCTCAATTGTGGCTCTCTGGAAAGAACAAACGCACTCTGACTCAAGCGTCTATTCAAACATCATAAGATATGTGATATGTCTGTGATATGGTTAATTACATGGTGGTTATTAATTGCATACTTGGTGTTCAGGTACGTGTCAAAGAGAAAACGCTTTCATCAGCCTCAGTATGACTGATGTAAAACTGAGTAACTGGTAAAAAATTAAATATTACATTCCTGTTGTGAATGTTTCAAATGTCACGACCATGTCACGACCCTCGGATGAGTGACGAAACGTCAAGATTATATCACATTGACATTTCGGTGGGTGATTCTCGTCTGTGGTGCCATGAAACTCATTAAGGTCACATGACGGTCATTGAAATTGAAAGGAGTAAAGATGTTAGCATTGTAAGTAGATGTTGCAGACCTGCTCAGTTCAGAGATGATTGACCTTGATGGCCTCCTTTTGTGTGTCTTTTGAACCGTAAAGCAATGTCTTCTGTCCTTTAGATGCAAGTCTTGGTGGTATCAATGTTGATGTATACATAGGTGATTTTATAAATTTTGTTCAATTTGTCTCCTTTGCTAGTTAGTGTTCCTGCTGGACCTTGTTGCTGATTTGTCAACTACCTGTAGCTTTATGGTGTTTTCACACTCAAAGCCCGGGACATCATGGGTATACCTTTTACTGGGAATGTTTAGGCTTTGTGTCATTTAAACTTGCAGCCTTTAGACGCTATGTTACCGGGATGCATGCACTCACATTTTCCATGAAGGTCCCATTACACAGGATGTGACGTATAACAAATTTAATTTGGTGGAATTTACGTTTCAGCAACTTGAGCTTATCACCTGCTTCTTCTTTTTACTTATGACACATTCTCCAAGTTTGCTCTAGGGCTGCAAGGAATATTCGATAATTAAATTAATTAGAAAACGCTAAAACAAATTTGAATTATCCACGCTTGTATGAAATCTCAAAGTTCCATCGACTTGCCTTCTTGCCAGACCGTGTATTCTACCTTCTTAACGTGAAGTGGCGCCAGTAAAATCTTTTTCTTCACAGCGGTTTTTATATTTCACTATAGCTAACTACATCTAACTTGGATGACAATCAAAACGGTTGCCAAAACTGCATTAAAAACATCTGAAGTTTGGGAATTCTTTGGTAAAATACTTCTTGTGTAAGCAAGAATTAGCCTGGCACAACAGCACAACGTGCATGAGAGAGCACCTATAAATTAAGTACACGTCGCTATTTTCGAGCTATGTTTTAGACAGCAATCTAACACCAGGTACTCTTAAGTTTCCTATACTGAAACTGAATGCAAATTAATGAGCGCGTGCTAGCGTTGTTGACCGAGCGTGCTCTTGTAGAGCCTCGTTTATCATTTGTCACCATGTTCTGTCATTCATCATTAATTATACATACCACAAAACTACCGTTATAATTCAACATGGTCACTGCATAATTAATATTCTTTGATAAGGTGACTCACGCTTGAGTTAAAAACTCAGGTCATTAGGAATGTAATCATCTATAATTTTATTGTTATTTTTGTTTCCTCTTGTGTCATTTTATCATTTAAGCAAGCATTCTGGTCTGCCTCGTTTATAGTGGGAAATTTTCGTTACTTCAGCCTCGCTCCAACGCCCATCGGCTATTTCAAATCGTTGGAGGTTCTGGGGCATTTTAAATTCGTAGGAAGTTCTGGGGCATAAATGTTAATTGAGCAGCGCTCATCATCAAATGATGAACATGGCGAAGACACAAAACGTACCCACCGTAAACGGTAGACAGATGCTTAAATCATAAAATAACACAAGTTAACAAAAGTTCTAATGCTGGTTTTCTTTCATTAAATTAAATACATTTAAATGGCTGATTTTTTTTATTTTTTATCCTTATAGAATATTCAAATATTCAAGACCGTATTTGGCAAAAAATTTCGATAGTTGCAGCCCTAGTCTGCTCCTGATTTGCTGATAAATAAACTCATCTCGTACTGTGTCATTCATTTGGCGATTTTACTGGCGGATATATATGATGTTGCCTCTTAAATCCGCCACTTTTGAAAAGAGTACGAAACGTTTCTGTGCGATCGCGTTTGACCAATCGATGGTCTGCACTATTTTTTAGCTCCACCCGTACTGCTCGGCTCGGCTCGCTAGTACCTGGGCCAGAAGGGTAACCAAAATTAGCACGGGCACGGCTCGCTGGCCGGTGGAAATAGCGACAACGTGAAGGATTTTGGGTAATTTGCCGACCCGAGCCATGCCGCACCGTGTGGTAGAAAAACGCTGTTATACTTTTATTTAAAGTTATTGGTTGAGCATAGAATTTACTTGGTCTAGGTAAAGATTTGTTCCGATACTAAGGGTGTTGTCCTGTTTCAGCTTGTTTCCTTCACAGTTTGGACTGTAGTTGGTATGCAAGTAAATGTTGTAGAGCACCATGATCTCATTTCATCTAAACCTTGTTAACAAAATCCTTGGAATTCTGAATGTGCAATTCCTTGGAATTCTGAAAGTGATGTCCAATGTTGCCGAACGGTCACTTTGGCATGATGGTCGAATGTTTTGAGTGTTGAGTATGTCCATTTGCGAAGAGGCAAGGTGATGAGGTCATGTCCTTACTGAGCGATGGTACTCTGGCGTTGACCAGAGACTTTTAGCAGGAGTTCTTTCACCTCATTCTTTGATATATTGGTGTTGTGGATGGCCGTTTTCACGTCTATGATGAGATCCACCACTGGAAAGCACTGCTAACTTGTGAAGCTATGTGAAATCTCTTCTAATGTCCTTTTGTTGGCTGGGTAAATTCTCTGGAAGGTACTTTTCGTTAATGTACAGGAGTGCTTCATTGTCTGTCTTTTGTCTGCAACCTAATTTCTCATTTTCTTTGGAGATATTGGCCTGGGGTAGTAACATGTTAAGCTTCTCTTTTTTTTTTTATCTTTCTTTGCCTTTGATGTGTTGGGCTTGCTATGCCTGCTGAGTGAATTCTGCCATTTGATTAAAGATAACGGTAGGTAACTCTGATGCCGACCTTCATCGTATCTGACCATTCCTCTGTTTTAGAGCATCAATAGTGAAGTGAACCTGAATGAATTCTATTAGCAGTTGTTTCTTAACCTTCCGTAAAATCCGTGGTTATATAAACCTTTCAAGTGGAACCTATGGTTTTTGGCATCCATCACCATTTTTAGGATGTTCACTCAGAAATGTGTGGCAGTATGTCTAGTGTAAATTCAGACTGGGGAACAAGAACCAGTACAAACTATTCCTCACACCAGTTCCATCCAATCACCATCCATGCTCTTATCTATTAACATTCAAGCTGCATTCCGATGCTGTGAGCTCACCTCAGTTCTCACAGAAACTCAAAAATATCACGCAAATAGGTTTATGTATGTATATGTACGGTGTTTGTAAGGTCCTCTGTTCTACGATGCTGCCTCAGTGGCAGTTTGAAAACGATTTGACTGGCTAGACGTGTCCCAAAAGAAGCACTTTGGTGTCACAGCTTGGTAGCTGTCTTGTGATATACCAAGACTATATAGGCCAATATAGAACTGCAGGATCCTTCGTTGTGGCTATTTATGTGTTTGATGGCAGAATCATTTGACCACCTTTCATCCCTTGATTGTTTCTTGATTGTTTCAATGTATTGCAATTTATATGGATGCTAGATTGGTCTCACAAAACATAACCCCATATCTTTCATGTTTACAGACACCTGAAGCCTTTATGAATCCCATCTGTGGATGGGTACCATGAATTGTGAAGACCCAGGCGTGGAGAGGGCTGTTCTCTCCTGGTCCAGATTTGCTACAGCTGGCCAAACTGCCCTAAAGGAGGCCCTGATGGTCTTCAATCCAATTTCCCAGGATCTGTCCGAGACCGAGAGGCAAATGGTGTCTTTTCTTCAGGCGTTAAAAGACGAAGGACGTAAACCGGTGGTGCTACGGAGTAAAGATGTTTATGGATACAGGTCTTGCACAACACGATCTCTCACATCAGAGATTGGCAGTAAGATTCCGAGAGTGCAAAAACCTTGTAAGAAACGAGGTCGAAAGACTTTGATAAAGAACAAGGATTCTAACTGCTCGGTTTTCGGTACAACCGCCAAGGCCATCCTACAAAACCAACCCAAGATTCTACTGACCAATCTCTCAGTAGACACTCTCAAACAGACTGTTTCATCCAGACCATTAGTGCAGACTCAAAGTTCTGTCCAAGTGCAGCAGTGCCTGAAATTAACAAACATAAAGGGCGTTACTGGGGGCCATACTGCAAGGCTGCAAATTCACTTTGGTATGGACTCACAAAGTACAGTCAGTCCCAGTGTCCAGTGCCCACCAACTCTCTCTGGGATACCACACTCTCCTTCAGAAAACACCACTCAAACATCAAGTGTAGTAGCGTTGGACAATAAAAGAGGTTTGTCCTGTCCAGTCAAAGTGGATGATGCCCTCATTGGAGATTCTGCCCCAATTGTTTGTCAAAATGGCATTAGTCTGAAAGAGGGTACCAAAAAGGTCCAGATAATATCAGGTAAATCTGGTGTGATGAGAAATGGTTTGAACTGTGAGGACAGGAGGCTGAACTGCCAAGGTTTAGGTTGGTCTCAGCCAGCGCTCGTCACAAATGTCCAAGACGTGTCTAAACTGAATGGAAATGGTCTTCAGTGGAAAGTCATTAAAGTGGACGAGTCGGTCACTGATGAGGAGGTGAGGAGAGAGGCTCAGAAAATCTTGCGAGTCAATTTATCGCCTGTGATACAGATTCAGCCACTTGTACACTCTGTATAGACTAGAACGATCGAAATTGACTTTTATATCCACATATACTATTAGATTTTCTTATACCGGGGCGTTACTTGGATCAAAACATTTATTATTTGGGTCTCAATGGTAGTGTTATCTCAAATTATGCATTATTTACATGTGCGACCGACCGATATGTGGTGATCCAAAGAGAGAAATTACAGTTTGATTTTCTGTTAGTGTTTTTTTTTTTTTTTTTTTTAATTCATTGGGTTTTTGCCTTGATTTTGAGAAAATAAGCTAAAAATAATAATAACCACAATTTATCACTATGCAGTGTTCCTAGAAGTCCTTCCCAATTTTTTTCTTTGGAACAGACTGCCTGAGAACCGGAATTTACAAATTAAACGGATTTCCAGAGTGACCGAGTACGCCATCGTGTTGAGACAATACCTTAATTCTAGTTTGTTATATTTGGGTTTGCTATTGCTCTTTTTAAATTCCCTGGCTACGTTTTTTATTGTCAAATGCGTGATTCTGTCTGTAGGCAAAGGCCGCATGACATTTTTGTTTAAATTTTAAATGGTGCAGGGGGTAGGATTATATTTATCCCTTATAGAGTTACGGACTTGGTTGTCACAGCGAGGGGTTGTTTGCTTTTTCTTCTCCTCCTGAAGCCAATTTTTTAAATACTTCATCCTTCAATCCAGGGCTCTTGTCCATTACTTTTTCACAAAAAAGATCCTGAATTGCTTGGTGTTCCAGCTGTTCTAATACACCTGCTTCAACTCGACAGCTAATTACCAATCCTATCATAAGATTAAACAGATGTATTAGGGCAGGAAAAAAAAAGGTTTTGGCCTTCATTTGAAATTTCTTCATTTGAGTAAATAAAGAATAGTGACAACTTAAATTGGCTGTATTTCCTCATTTAAGTTTCCCTTTTCTTATGCTCATGTTCTAGATGCATGCCTTTTAATAAAGCTAGGGAGAACTTGCTACTAATTTTAATCTTTAAGTTTGACCTTAAATCTGAGACATGGTTTCCTGCGAGACATATTTCTTTCTGTCCTGCTGCCTATCTGCATACACCAAAAGCAGCAAGTGTAGCTGTGGCTCAAGGGGGAAAGTTTAGATGTTTAGAAAGCTGCAGGATCACTGTTCTGTAGTAGAGTATTACCATAAACACTCGACCAAAACATCCGTTTGCCCTGCAGAGCTTTGAGAATAGTGCAGAGCTCAGTCATGCATAATCAATTTTAAAAAAAGAAATCCTAACCCCCTGCATCATTTAATGACTGTAGATTGGGAGCACTTTGTTAGATTAATTTAAATACAGGGCAAAAGAAATGGCCTTACTTTTTTTTAAAAAGTGGGACAATTTTGTATTTTATTCTGTACTTCTCGCTGCAAATTGTAATTTCTTTTTCTTTACGAGACGACACTGGTATTTTGTGCTTAACAATTACAATGTTTCCATAGCCACTAGCATCCCCACTTATAAAATGAGTTGCTCACATTGATGGCTTCGAGCCTGATTTAGCATCCAGTAATCATATTAACCAGCGTCTTTCTGGTTCCATTCATGAACAAACCCGAGGATAGCCGCTTCCTATTTCGATGTCTTGTCTAATGTCTGATTTGAGCTTGGCATCTTCTTAACCTTCAGTCACCAGAACTTGCAACTGAGAGGTCCATACAGAAAATAAAACCTAAATGTTTGGGCTTAAATTTCCCAGCAAATCTGTTTCTCTATAGTGTTTTTTTTATTTTTATTTAAATTGAATTTTTAGGTCCTTTTATTCCATGTTGTCATGGTGACAAACATGCTGGATTTTTTTTTTTATATATAATTTTTTTTTTTTTTTTTTTTAAGTGTGGCCAATTTCAAAAACCGGCTAAAATGCTCATTTTAAGGCCATATATACATATCTTAATTTATTTTTATTTTTTTCTTAAGCAGTTTATTTTGTCTAATGATTCTCAATATACATAGCTTAATGAGCTTAGATATGAATGTTCTTTTGGGGGTTTTTTTTGTAAAAGACTATTGCAGTGTAAATGTCAGCAAACACGTTTATGATCTTTTTCAAAATCTAAGTGTAAACTCTTACATACTGCAGTTTTTACAAATCAGTTTATCTGTGTACACAGTTGAACCATTTCAAATGAGCGTTCAGCAGTTCCTCATGACTTTGTTATTGGAATAATTTTGTGTTGGGAGACGGAAGTTATGCCGGAAGCCACAAAACTTTCTGTCAGAAACATCTTTTACAGCTGTTTCAGTCTGCCACAGCAACCAGTGCCGAGACATCCAGAACAACTTTTACTGACTGACCTTTTTCATTCAGTCGAATCTGTGACCTTGAAAACTGTAAAATGTCAGTGTTGTATCTTTAGTTAATATTAAGAAGTTGTGAATTAAAGTATTTAAAAATTATTTGAAAAATGTCTGAAATTTCTTTATCGCCTTCTTTTGGGCTACTGAAAGACTTATCTAGGCAAATTTAAGAATCTAATCATTGAAAGGTTTGTATGATTTTCATGTCAATCACAAATCAAAATGTTTCCCCCCTCATAGAAATGAAACCTAACTTGAGCAAGAGTGGTATAAATTACAGGTAAACCATTCCGGGAGGATCTCATGTCATTAGCTCTATTCAGAAGGGATTAGTTGTACATGGGAAGCTAGGGTAATTCCATCCTTTGCATGGACTACTTGTTGACGGAAGAAGAAGAAAAAAACTGGTGTTTTTCTCTTTCTCCACCACTGAGAAAATTCCAGCTCAAATACCTACCGTCTTTCACTGAACTCATTGCTGGTCTAATTTAGTCCCGTGCGAATAGATATGTCTGTGTGGATTTTGCCGCTTTCATCGGAAACCATTTTTGACCACTGCTACATGAAGTATTTGAGCTGAAGTCAGCAATTTTAGGTACAAACACTTTTTATAATATTTGTTGAAATTCTCCTTAGATTCCGGCAGCTGTCAATAAAGCGTCTGCTCAGTGGAAAAACTCCCGATTTCCATCCCAGGCTCTACAAACGGAAGAAATAAACGAATGATGTGGACCAGTGGCGGGGTGGCAAAGGCAGGGCAAGAGTACACTAAGGCCGGTGTTCTAGTTGATACGTTACTATGCGTGTGTCTGCACACGGCTGCTACGCAAGCAGCAGTGCTCGCATACTCTTCTGCATGCCTTTTGTGTATCTGGAGGGTAAAATTAATATCTAGCACAGGACAGGTCAGAGCCGAAACATCCCTGGCCAGCCGGTTTCCATGTCAGTCTCTAAAATGTTAGCGATTTCATGGCAACTAGTCCAGGACGCTTATTTATCGCTCTGGCGCGACATGCAGAGTCATACAAATACGTTTAAGCTCTGTTTGCGTCTCTTCATTCAAACTTTTCGCCATTGACATAGTTGTTGTCATAAGTCGTCTAAAATCGCATACTATGACCTTACACTTAAACGTATGTTCAAATCTAGAAGATCCAAAGGAGTAGTACATAGAACATACTTTTAAAAGGTTTGTACCAGAGGTTTGATAAATTCAAACACTAACTGTTTTTCTCTCCCCATTTTGGTCATTGCCAATTCCCACCCACTAGCTAGTTCTCCCCTATCGCACGACAGCTACCAAACAGGGAGGGTGAGGGCTAGAACGTGCTTCCTCCGAGACACATGAAGCCAGCTACCGCATCTTTTCAAACTGCTGCTCACAGGGCAGCCGAACGCACTTGGAGGAACGCGCTAACTGCCCTCTTCCATATACATGAGCTCACAGATGCCCACGACTGGCTGGTGTAGCTCTGATCAACGGGAGAGGAAATAATGCCATCCTTCCCACCCAGAGAGCAGGACCAACTTTGTCATCTCATGGACTCCTGGCCACGGGTGGCTGTGGCATCGTCGGGATTCAAACTAGCGATCTCCTGACGATTGGGCAAACCCTTTTTTGTTGCGCCGCACAGGAGCCCCAACACTAACTGTTTTGAAGGGACATAATGTTTAAAATTAATGTTATGTTAACAGTATTCTAGAATAGTACACAAGTACAATTTGAGACAGCTATAGTTTGTTCAGGCTGATGCTGATGTCACGTCACATTGCGCTATACTTCCCCCGTTGTTTACAACGGTATTGCACCACGCAAATATGTAGCTGAACGCAGGGAACGCGTGGCAGCCATCTTGCGTATGTCTAAGGGGTAGTACTACCTTATTAGGCGACATGGCTTTGGAAGGAAGTCTAAAGAGAGGGGCTGTATTTGGTTGATTTTCGAGTTTTAAAACAGCTAGCATCACCTAACTTCCTCCAAAAACAACGACAGTACCTTCTAGTTGTGTTTTTAAAAATTCTCTGGATGCGCAATCCCAAAATAATGGATATATTAGAAGTCTTTCAGATATGTATTTGCTTTGGGTCGTCACTTCGTCCCCATACTGTCTTCGCTGTGAGCCTATTAGAATAAACAAGTAAAAATAAAGCAGAACAGCACGAATGTGCAGTATGATTAAATTGCCTATTATGATTACATCTACAGATATAAGGCCTCGCTTTATATTAATGCATTCTACAATATTGTCACAAGATTGTGACTTTCTGTAAATAAATTTATGAGAAACGAATTCTGTCTGCACAGAGCTATAGTTATGTTACATTACATCTGTTCATTTGGTAGATGTGTTTATCTAAAGCAACTTAGAAGTGAGGAAGAAACTTGGATTTAAGATCAGTCTTTTGGTGTTTAGCACATAATCTTGACTGTTGAGCTACCACGGAGTTAAAATAAACCTAATGTTTTCTGAAATGTTCTGGTTCTAAAATAGAAAGAAGAGAAAGAAGAACAAAGGGTCCTTTTTGAATTTTTAGATGAACGCCAAATGTTTTGTAGAGGAAGTGGCCCATCGTTTGAACAGATACGCTTCAGTTAACCAGGTTTCAGCTCAAAATAGCCGAGCCCGACACGTTTCAAGCACATTTCAGGAAGTACAGATCACATAATGGAATTATGCACCTGTGTAATCTTCAAACACTAATGTGTTTAGTGATGCATCAGTACAGGACGGTTATTTTTTGTGAAATTGGGCAAAATTATTTTTGTTGAAGACTGGTCCCATTTTGGGGATGTGTGTGCATAAAAGAGCTGTGAACATGTATTCATTGGTCTAGCCTTGTGTTCTTGTCTATTGTCTACTACTGGAGTAGCAGCCATATGCTCACATGGTGAAACTGCGTTTTTAATGGGTTGGAAAAAGAAAGCTACAAACAGTGTACTTAGCAATCGGCAATGACGATGTACCTGATAAAACGACCAATGAGTGTAGCTACAAGGCAGGTGTACCTAATGTTGCTCCAGGTTTGTCTCTTGTGGCCTGAAAAATGGTAGTAGCTAAAATGCATGCAGTTTACAGTATGATTTATACACATTACCATGTTGCTTTTGTTTAAAATGTATTTTAATATTGTAATAAAACTCAGGAAAAGATGATACCATGTTTTTTTTTTCTACCATAATTGCGCACCAAACACTGTTGAAGGGGGAACTAAATGCAGGTAGGAACTCAAGCTTTGAGAGTATAGAATTGGGGAGACATTGGACAACCTGCACCATGGGATTGGTCGAAAGAATTCGTCGCTTTACTGCGTCATAACTAATGTGAATGAAAATCTCAATTGAAATGTTGCTTGTTGGAATCGCAGCTCTGTTGTGAACTCGCACCTGAAATGAATGGTCTCCAATCGCGTTGAACGCTGGGTTTAAACCAATGGTAAAACCATTTTTACTGTGTGAAAATTGCACCGTAATCTACTTTCCTTTCCTGATATACTTTATGAATTATTAGCATAAATGTTCTTGGTTGAGGTGCTTGGACCGCTACATTTTCCACCATGTGGCAATGCTAATGTTCCATGTCTGAGCTACACAAGCAATTTGCAGTGACCCTAAATAGCTTTAGCTCTCCAGTGCTTTTCCTGCTGTCTACACACTAAATAAATGCTTTACACCATTTTTGTGAGTCACTGTTTTGATCACACATTATTAATCATTCACTGGGCCGTAAACAGCGTGATTGTAGTGTGCTTGTGTGAACCATAAGCTGTTTGAATTGCTGGCTTAATATTTGGCTCAGCAGTATTGATTCGGTTGGGGGCTTTCAGTGCTTTGGGGAAAGAGCAGACGAGAATTGGGGGATGGGATTTGTGGGTGAGAAGTGTAGACTAGGGCTGAACAGAATTTATTGGCTTCTTGTCTGCCGCTGGGTCCTAGAGCCTACGAATAACATAAACCTTTGTGCCATAAATATTCACCAGCTTTCACCAACAGCATCCAGTCAAGAATTTCTGTTTCCAGTCTGATCCTTATTCCATTTTTGCCACTGTGAAACATGATTTGTCTTTTTGAGATTTCTATCCGGTATTTGTTTATAGTAGAAGTGGAGGCGAAACTAATTGTTGCGACTTATTTCCTAAAATATCTCGGGTCGTAAAATTAAAACAAGACTAGTTTTGCCTGACTACAGTATGTCGATCGGACATTCGAGAAGTCGTCATATCTCTGTAGCAACCATAGCAAAATCGTGGTGCTTGAAAAGCATCGGAGCGGTGTTGCGCCCCCACCCGTATTCAGACAAATCTCTTTTGCTGGATATTCATCTCCATTTAGCAACAATCTGGCTTCTCAATTATACAGTTGTCAGACTGCTTGTGAATAAGAACTACTAGCCAATCCTAGCACAGGAGGCAGGAATAATTGTTGTACTATTCCGACAAATCATAGAGGCGGAATTTGTCGGAATACATGTGTGGAAAAAATAAGTAGCGAAGTTCTTTGCTACTCTTCTTCTGAGTTTATTGATGGACTGCCTGTCCACATTTTATATGTACACCGCCACCTAATGTACGGAGGTACATAACAAAACGGATCAATAAGTCAGTGAAAGTGGCTCTTCTAGGCCAGTCCGCTTAGCTTAAATCACTGTGTGAAAGCCAGCACACGTGTTGTTGCCTTTATTTTGCTTGTGAGTATTGGCTGTTTTGACCGTATAGGGAACAGAACTGGTGTATTGTTACACACATCTATCCGCACAGAAAGATCATGCACATAAAGATGGCCATTGCATAGGAAAACACTACTGAGCAACCATGGCAACCAGCAGCAAACTCAAGTCAGTAATGCCTAGTAGTGACCAACGTATAACAATTTGACCGAAAAATCCGTGTCGATGTGAATGCAGGTTTGCCCAAGCATTTAGATTTGTTGCTTCATTGTCATATAACTAATTAGCATGAATTGAAAAACCTAGCATTAAAGCTCAATTGCATTTGTTACCCTGTTGCCAGAATGGCAGCTTAACCTTATGTACATCCATTGGAAATGAATAGTCGCCTGTCGCTTTGTTACCCGTCAATATGAACATAGGCTTCTATAGAGTACTGGGATTTACGATGTGGTATTAACATCTTAAATGTTTTGGTGGTTATGTGATTCTCCACTGACACAATGCGATTTGTGATCAGATTCTATTATACCATTAAGTTTTATTTCTGGCATTCCTCATGCCTACATTAATGGAAGACACCTTTTAGGGACAGAGCGAAGGGTGTTTGCGGGGGGGGGGGTGGAGATGGGATCGAGTGGGTCTTTGTTTTAAATTTTCCACTTGCAATATAGTAAACATGTCATAGCAGGCAGATGTTCCTGCAGATGTCGTCTGGTACTTTTTGTCACTAAACATGGCCATGAACCGCCTACTTTCACAGGAACATAGAAATAATCAGCAAACGGTGTGGCTTAGTCAGGAACACCCTGCAAGGCGCCCCTCCCCCATTTCACAGAGTCATGATACTTTTTTAAATGGTGGGCCTGTGGCTTGGAGCGGGCCCGGGGCTCACCCCTCACCACCTCCCCGTAGCTTTGCTACAATGGCCTTTTAATCCAAAACAGGTACCCTAAGCAGTGGATTTGCCTGCACCTCTCTGTGGAGAATAAATGCTCCCTTTTGAACAGACAGGCAGTGTTATTGGATTTCCTTTACGTTGCAGAAGGTGTTTGGTGTTAGTGCCTCATCTTAGTCACTGGATATGGTGGAAATGGGCTTATTTGCACTGGCTTCAATCTGACCAAAAAATTTTTTTTTTAATGAACAGGTAAGACAGTACCTGACTATCTGGAATGACACAGGCATTTAAAGTGTCCTCATTGAGTTACAAAGGGAAATTTAAGACCAGGCAGAAGTCGAGACTAATTCAGACTGAAAAGGAGAAAGAAGCAGCAGATTATAGATATAGATAAATTCATCTTCGTCTGTAAAACTCTTTTAATGAATACTGATATATATAGAGTCAAGATGTGTCTTTTTCATATAAAAAGTTTAAATAAAACTACATATTATACTCTGGAATTTTTTGAGAATATTGTAGCGTCAGGATGCCTGCGCAGTGTGCATTTGCATACCCGCGAGCCCCCACTGCTGCCTGTATTTGTGTAGAAGAATTCCCTGTTTTGTTGGAATGAGTGTTCGGGGGGGGGCGGAATTGTGGGTTTTGTTGTCCGTGCTGGCCTCTGTTGACCCAGCATGTTATATGTGTCCACCATCGGGGAAGTCCGGTGGGCTTTGTTAACCCCTGTCAGCTTTCCCCATCCTAGTCAGTTCCCTGGCTTACCACCAAGCTACATGTTGTGCTGTAAGAGTGTTTAAAAAGCAATTTCCTGGTTTTAAAATGCTTCCTGGTAACGCCTCTTCTTCTCCGACGTCACACTGGTGTCAAAAGTGGGATGGGTCAAGCAAGCTGGAGGAAATTGAGCAACTCCTGAAAGAGATGGAACCGACGGCGAGAGAAGGAAAGAAAGGCGAGGCTGTTGGGAAGCAGGGAGTCGCGGCGAGGCCCCAGGGGACCTGGGTACCGAGCGTTAAGCCTTCCCAGCTCTTCCTGGAGGTTGATGGCGAGCCACGCCCAGCACTCGGAAGGCTCGGAGAAAGCGGGCAAAGGGCCACCACGGCAGCAGCTGGCAGCTGAGGTCATACGCCTGGCCCGCTACAACCGCGAAGGCCCCTGAGAACTCTACGAGGCACAACTGAACGTAGTGGCGAGATTCTACAGATCAGCAGAGATGACGACGACGCAGCTGAGCTTGCCGCTGAAAGGTAATGAGATGCAGGTACTGCTCGATGTCCCTGAAGCAGAACATCCCCAAGACAGCCCTATGGTGGTGATTCGGCTAAGTCCCCACCCCCGCAGCTCTGCACGAGCTACTGCGGAGCTGGCACAGAGAGAAAGAGGAAAAGCTGGGGTGTTGGCTGCTGAGCTGCACACCCTGGTGAGGCAGGCATACCCTCGGTTTCCCAAAGAGGTACAGCACGAGTTACCCCTCGAGGCATTCCTCAATGCACTGTCGTCAGCCTCTCAGCGCCAGTGTCACTCCAGCAAGCCATCGCAGAGGCAGAGAGAGCTGAGGTTGTGCTGTAAGAGTGTGTTTGCCACATAAAGAACAATTTCCTGTTTTTAAAATGCTTACTGGTCACGCCTCTTCTTCGCAGACTGTTCTGAAAACCTTTTTTTTCCCCATCCTTGACCCATATACACACACACAATTGTATTTATTTATTTGTTTGTTTGTTTGTTTGTTAATTTATTTATTTCCAAATGGCTGTTTTATTTTCTTGTTGTTTACATTATTTTTTCTTTGCTGGTTTTAGTTCATGATAAGGTTATCGGTCATTCAACCTCTGTAGGCGGAATTAGCTATTATCATTGATTAATAAAAGGGAAAAACCAAAATAATCCTACCATGGTCAGTTTCAGCATACAGTCTCTCTTATGCCCTTAGGAACAAGGTTAAGCAGTCATGAGGGTGAACAGTCCTTAAATTGTGAACCATCTTTTGGAGAGGTAGTGAGTCACGTCAAACTCTAAACCAGATGGTGTGCCCCAGGCCTAAGAACTACTGTTTAAGGTAACGTTAACAATATAAGTATATTTGCAGTAATGTTAGCTAGCTAACCTGGTTTAGCTTTATAAATGTGTCTGTATCGATGCTACGTCTGCGACTAGCCTAACATTAGCGTGCTCTCCAATTGTAAGAGTTCTTAGGCCAGTGATACCAGTGATAATAGCTGATCCCGCCCACCGAGGTTGAATAAGAGATCACCTTATTATGGAATAAAACCATTTATGAAACATATTGTTTTACAGATAAACAATAATGTATTTTATTTTGTCTACTGTGGTCATCTATAGCAGACAGGGATTTGCAGGAAACTGCATTGTGATGGAGTATACTTCGGAAATGTCAATTAGGAATTGGCAAAATCATGAGTAAAATCACATGGAAGATCATTAGCACTGCTAAAGGTTGGGCTTCTGACCTTGTAGATCAATAAACGAGAATGTGGTGATGGGCTGAAGAAAGATTTATTATTCTGTTTCTATCCATCTTCCCCTCACAGCGACTGCATATAAACTGCTTTAAGCATTAATGGGTCTAGAGCTTTGGCTTCCAAGCAAGCACTTTTTCTTAGAAATGTTTTCCCTCATTCTGCAAAATGTGCTTTGTATTAAACCTAAATCCAAGAAGTGTGCTTGGATTTACTTGGATGTTTTGATTAAGAACAGCTCATAAGTAAATGGATAAATGGAACAGTGCTGTTAGGATGCTAACAAGACTAATAAACCCCAATCAACATTATGCAAATTACATAGCGCCCATTAGGATGTGCTAATTTCACATTTTTCATTAATGAATCTTTGCAGCATTTTGGTTGCAATCAGCAGAGATTAATGTGGTTATTTTTCACCTTTATATACACTATTGCAAAAAATTTCAACGCAATTAGTGCATTTAGAACACAAGGCAAGTGTAAAGTGACTGAATTTTATTTTCTGGCTTTTCTTAGTTTCTGATTTGACTTTTGACTTATCATAAAATGTATTCTGAATGATAACAGATCAAACAAAACACAAAGCATGTAGGCTTGTTCATCAGAGATTCAATGACCCCATTTTCACCCATTTGTTTTAGGCGTCTTGTATCTGGATTGTATCTTGATACGATTTCAACCACATGTATTTACTTTAGTAGACAAATGTGTCTCTGGTTATCCAGACTAAATCTGATTGCTGTATTGCACTTAATATGCAAATCAGCTTACACTTCCTGTGTTGTTCCTTGTTTCCAATTGTTCTATGCAAAAGATGCTGTATCAAAATTGTGATGGTCCGCAGCTTTCCTGTAAGCTAATTTCATGTTTATAATCTTCCTTTGGGCACTGTAGCCGTGCGCTTTGGTATCCACTCAACATCGTTTGTTTAGATATTTCTTTGATGATAGCTTTGTATAGTCTGCAGTTTATTCTGGACAGTGGTATATGTCCAAATCACTAATAAACAATTTGTTTCTTGTCTACACCAACAGATTACACTGCACGACAGGGTAGTTAGAGCCCGTGTGTTATGATGTAATGTATTGGGAGGGGTTTTGGTTGCCAGATGTGATGGGGAGAGAGTTGTATTTGCACTTGTATAACATCTGGCTAAAAGGCATCTCAGATCTCCTGAGACGTTATTTGAGCGATCAGATTTACATCTTTTTTTAAAGTGTCTTGGGTGCATCTACACCAGGCTTTTTATGTGGATAATTCTGATACTCCAGACACATGAAATCAATAGGTGTCAACGGGGTCTGTGTTCGTTTAAGAGACATTTTGTGGAGTTCACATTTATTTATTTGGCTGATGCTTTTATCCAGAATAACTTACAAATGAGGCAGAATCTAATCCAAGAACAGGGCTGAGAAGTTGAGGGGCCCAACAGTGGCTCTCTGGCAGTCCTGAGATTCAAGCTTATGACATTGTGGTCACTAGCTTAGAGCCTTAACAGCTGAGCTAAGTCAAGTCATGGAGGAAATGTACTACTGTAAAGCACATCAGAAGTAAAAGTCTGTCCGGGTCTGTTTTGATTTTTGTCAGCACCTAATTTTGCATTGAAAAGCCTCTTCCATCGAGGCCATAGCCCTATCACTGATACATGCTAATGAATATGCAAGCGGGCAAATTGATCTGTCAACCCTCTCAAATTACAGCTGGAGTGTGACATTTTGGATTAGCCAAGTTTCCCAGACAGCAATCTGTTAGTGTTATGGAGTAACACACGGCCAAATGGTGATCGTTAACATTCCCAGTAAGGAGAATCAGAAACTGCATCATCATCATCAAACCAGTGTGATTAACGCCAAATTTTTATGAGCAACTGATTTTTTTGTAGGGGGAACATTATGTTAAAAACACTTTTTTTCTTGCAATAATAGCGAGTTTGGCAGTGGTACTTTAGATCAGTGAAACCTGTTTTGCAACCACTGTCATTGAGACAGTCTGTCATCTATATGTTAGGTGTTTACACAGTATTACTGGAGAAAATACAACACCCTCCATATTAAATGGTGCAGTACATTGAAAATTGAATGGTACATTCTAGAAGTGCAGAAGTGGCCTGCATTTTCACCGGTTTAAGAGCTGAACCAGTCCGTAATCATATGTGGCAACTAACACACGGCGTAAAACTGATATCAAGTTGTACTTCATGCTTTGAAAACATATTTTACCAGATTTATACACAGCAGAGACATCACTGTAGACAATGATTACAATGAGATGAGAGATGCATACATTCCTGTTTATTCTGAATGTGTAGCTGCTAAAAGAACGTTTTGCTAGCATTAGCAGTGTAGCGTTCATTCAATTTGCAATTACTGGAAAAATGGTTGTTCTTCCACAGACCATTTTTATAAATGAACATCTTAATTAACATCCAAATGACATATTATGTTATTGGTAGTTAACTTGCTCGAGTTATTGTCATGGTGAGGAAATGAGGCCGCCCCCAAGCTACTGGTTTTTGGTTCCAGACCAGCAGCATTTTGGTGCTGGAACTGAACCGATTTTAACGGCTGAGAACCGACACTTTTGTAATGGACAAGTCGATGGAAAATGGCTAACTGAGAGCCTCTGTTGGGCACTTGAGTAAGACCCTTAACCCTCAACTACTCAGCTCTGGGCTTGTATTGGATTATGCCTCACTTGTAATTTGTTTTAGATAAAGGCATCTGCCAAAATAATAAATGTAATGTAATCTTATTGTACTAAACCTGCAAGTTGCAGAATTTGCTGACTGGGGCTTTAATTAATGAACAAGGCTGAAAGGAAGGCTAATATAACACACAACATTAAATGTTTGCAAAATTTAGCATAAAACATTTGTTTAAAAAAAATGGGTGAAAACTTCTGGGTGCTAGTCAAGGAGGTTTGGAGTGTTTGCTGCTTCCAAGGCAGGTGATTCACATTGTTCTCCTTCCTGAAACAAAGACAGAATTGCAGGCTTAAGATCTAATGATAATCACCTTGTTTATGTTTCATAAAAAAAGATGTTTTATATTAAATTTAAAATAGTCCATGCTAAGCTGTTGTATTCAATGACTGAAAGAAAAGTTGAGCAGATACCCCAAATGGCTCAGCGAACGCTCTGTAGCCGCTGTATAAAGGGTTCGGGATGGATAAGATAGCAGGATTCGCACTGGCCTTGGTGGAGGCACCATCTTCATCATCATTCTGTTAATGATACGTGCAGAATGATCAGTAAAAATGCAATTTCATAAGCATCCTATCACATCTGACCACCTTTTTACTAATAAAGCTCATGCATAAAACAAAAAGATATCAAAGATGTTGGAATTTAAAGGGAATTTTAAGGGGAATTTCACTTTTCTGTCCTGCATACCCACATGGTTTTGGGCTCATTTACTGATTAAACTCAAAGTTATTATATATGCCCTGGCTAATATTGATTTTAGCCATTGGAAAGTTTCTCATCAAATAATACAAGTTGTCCCCTCATTTTAAGACAGGGTTTTAAAGAAAGAGAACCAAGATCTGATGTACTATAGTGTAGTGGCTAGCATCACTTGTGTTTTCCAAGTACAAATCTGTAACAAATTAATCCCTGTTTATACCTGGTCATTTCATGTGTCTTGTATTTGGATTGTATCCTGATAAGATTTTAACCACATGTATTTACATTTGTAGTCAAATGTGTCTCCAGTTAGCTGGATTGAACGTAACACTTCAAGTTCAAGATTTCTATTGTCATTCCTCCATATACCTCGTATACATTGAAATGAAATTTCGTTTCTACAGGACCATGGTGCAACACGCAACAATACAGCAGGACGGTATTCAGGACTACATAAAGTTCAAATACACGACAGTGAGGACGAGTGCAAATATACACTATACAATAAATACACAGAAGAATAAATATGCAGAACAATAGATACACAGGGGCAGTAAATAGACAGGACAACAGAACAATATTGAATGGGGTAGTCTGTAAACATATTGACTGGGGAAAGTGTCTAGCAGCTGAAAAAATTATAGCATTTATCTCGGAGGCGGCATAGTACTGTCCACAAGAAAAAGCTCCAATAAAGTGCAGGAGTGCAGTGACAGTCAATAGATGTGTGTGACTATCTAAGGTGTGTGTTTGTAAGGGATCTTGATCAGTCCAGGCGGGTGTTGGAGGCCAGTACTGTGTTGAGTAGTCTGGCCGCCTCAGGGGAAAAAACTGTTGCAGAGTCTGGTGGTGGTGGCACGGATGCTCCGGTACCTTCTGCCAGACGGCAGGAGGG
>JAOUQW010000001.1:15123545-15131045 GCA_028565825.1 Olivaichthys viedmensis
ATTGGTTGAGAGCAGTACAGTGTGTGCTGATTGACTGAGAGCAGTACAGTGTGTGCTGATTGGCTGAGAGCAGTACAAGTGTGTGCTGATTGGCTGAGAGCAGTACAGTGTGTGCTGATTGACTGATAGCAGTACAGTGTGTTCTGATTGGTTGAGAGCAGTACAGTGTGTGCTGATTGGTTGAGAGCAGTACAGTGTGTGCTGATTGACTGAGAGCAGTACAGTGTGTGCTGATTGGCTGAGAGCAGTACAGTGTGTGCTGATTGACTGAGAGCAGTACAGTGTGTTCTGATTGGCTGAGGGCAGTACAGTGTGTTCTGATTGGCTGAGTGTTCTAAAGGGTTCTACTTGAAACACTGTGTTATAGGGTTCTACACAAAACCTTTAAGGGATTCTAATACAAGAGATAAAAGAGAGAGATAGAGGAAAGAGAACAAAGAGGGATGAAAAAAAAGAGAGAAAAGAGCGATGGACGAGAGAAGAGATGGATGAAAGAAGAGTGATGGTGGAGAAAAAGCAGAGATGGATAGAAGAGAGAGAAGAGAGATGGATGGTAGAGAATGAAAGAAAGGAGAGAGAGTTGTAATTTCAGCACTTTGTTGGGATTCTGGAGACGTGGCAGGATGTCAGCGAAAAATGCCACCGTCCCAGAATGCAATGGGGCTGAAGGTGATATCTGCACTTTTTTTCCTCCTCAAGGGGACCTCAGAGAAAGAGAGAGAGAGAAAGAGAGAAAAAAATAAAAGAGCACATTACACTACTAACAAACAGGCCCTGTCCTAAACGGAGCTCTAAACCCTGAGGTTCTCCTGAAGGTCCACGCTTCTGTAACGTCATCGTGGGATCGAGGGTGTCCTCAAGACTTCACCACATTCCAGAAGGTTTCCTGTTGTTGTGATCACTGGCCTACACTCTTATTAAAAAGGCTAAATCTAGCACACTTAAGGGTTCTTCAGTTTCTCCCTCTGGGGGAACCCTTAAAGGTTCTATATAGAATCCTACAACAGAGGGTTTCTCTTTCAGAAAGGGTTCCTTTTGGGAAACCAAGAACCATTAACTATCCAAAGAACCCTTGAGGAACCCGTGTTTCTAAGAGTTTATTAAACACACATATACACTGTGAGATTTATTCAGCTTACTGTTTACACACGATTATACAACTCCGTTTGTAAATTAGGTGCTCTACAGAACCCGACATAACATAAAGAGCACTTCGGTTTCAGCCTCAAAAAACAGCATTAAAGTGCACTAATAACATTTGACCCCTACATAGGGACCCTCCAGAGCTCCTTCCCATAATTCATCCATAAACAGAGACAGAGACAGAGGGAGATGTTGAGAATGAGGTCACTCAGCTGTTTCAGCTCAATATTTCACCATCCACATAAATAAAGTCCCCAAATCTCAAAGTCTCGCCACTGTACAGAGGAAAAACTAATTATTGACTTTCCCTCTCTGTCTGTCTCTCACCCAGTGTCAGTGCAGAATGTTAATCAGACCCTCAGCTCTTCCTCTCCTCTGCCTAAACCTCACTGAACACTGAAAAATAAAGATCAATGTTCCAGCAGGCCATAATCATTCAGGAGAAAATCGTTTTCGGGAGAGAGAACCGAGTCCTCGATGAGAATATACACAATTTTTCTTCCCATCTGTGTTTCATGAGCTATAGTTTGTTTAGTTAGTCCTAAGTCACGTTTACACTACAGATGTAATGTGGCCGTATGTGTCCCTGACCACCTCCCAATGTGGTGTAGAGTGAACGCATCATAATGCAGCTCTGAGACCCGTATGAGCCTGTTTACACCTGTACTTAGGGCTGTCCTTCACCTTTGACCCCATCACTCGAGACGCAGATTAATGTTAATACCAGGTGGAAACGGGGGCCTCTGCTTTCATGTGCCTTTTACAGTTTCTCTCAACTAATGACACTATTAATTCTATGTTTAATGATAAATGTCCAGTGTAATTGTTGAGCCCAGTGTCATGGTTCTCAGTTTATCACGCTATCTGCTTACAGATTCCTGTTCTGAAAGAGAAAAAGACCCTCATGCTGTAACTCAGTTACCTTTCCAGGGTCCGGGGTTTGATCCTGAGCTCCAGTTACTGTGTGCGTGGAGTTTCACACTAGGGGGCAGTGTGGCATGAACCAAACCAGAATGTAGAGAAAACGACAAGCAAAGAAGAAAGTCTGGCATTTAAAATAGAAAAGACCTCGGAGAAAGAGAGAAAAAATACAGGAGCACATTACACTACCAACACACAGGCCCTGTCCTCAACGGAGCCCTGTGAGGGTGTCCTCAAGACTTCACCACATTCCACCATGTTTCCTGTTTATAAAAAAGGCTAAATCTAGAACCCTTAAGGGTACTTCAGTTTGTCCCTCTGGGGAACCCTTAAAGGTTCTATGTAGAACTCTACAATAAAGGGTTTCCCTTTCAGAGAGGGTTCCAGGTGGAACAGGTTTACACTACTCGATACACTTCGCTGCTCAAGCACTGGCGTGTAGTTGAGATATTGGAGCACATAATTCAGCCCTGAGTGTGTGTGTGTGTGTGTGTGTGTGTGTGTGTGATCCACCACCACCCTGAACTGGATAAACATCTCAGAAAGAGCAACATTCATCAATTCCAAATTTCTTTCTTCCTTCTGGACCAGAAACGACACATGAAGAGAATCAGTGTTAATTCACTTCAATTTTATTTACTACAAGTCATATGAGAATAAACAACGCGTAAATGGTAAGAGTGCTAGCCACCAGGGAAAACACACACACACACACACACTGATGAATGGACATAAAGTCGTGTACCATCAATCGGTTTCAGAAATTGGAGATAAAACCGATGAGCTATGAAGATGCTCCGGAGATATAAAAGGACACCAAGGTCATGATTAAATTAAAACAAAAACTCCAGCACACATCGTCCTTTCAAAATGAACGCACTTCAGGTTTTCATCTAGAAATTGCATTTCTACATGTTAAGCAAAGTGAGAATATTTACAATATTTCATAAAGCTAAAAACTAAAAGCTAGCCAAGTGTTAAATATAAATGTAGCTTTTTTTCTCTCTGTCTTAAACTAATACACCAAGAAGTTTTTACTACACATGTGATGAAGTATGCATACTTATGCGAGTGTGCATACTTGCTGATTCTGGGATTTTAGTAAGTTGAAATAATGATGAAAATACACATCTTATAAAAAGTTTAACCACATCAACTCCCTCTGGAAATAATCGACAAAAATCACACAAGTTAGCTTTAAAGCTCTGTATCTGTATCGTTGCTTTTTAAATTTTCCCCCTTATGAAACGAGAAACACCCTGACAGACCTGATGAGACGCACTGTGTAGAGATTTATTAGCTATTAATCCTCTGTCCTGCTAACGTTGGCCGTGACCTTCAGTGTGTAATGAAGCACAATAATATAGCGAGCTTCACACCCGTATTTCTGCACCTCTGAGGAAATCCAACATGGCTGACTGCTCGCCTCGGCCTTCGCCGTTTCCTCAGGACAAAATGACTTAAACATGTCGGAGAAGGTTTTAATGTTTATAGGAAGCGTAACATCCAGCATAGCGACTATTGTGTTAAAAACAATCACTTGTGTTTCATTATTGTCGTAAGATTTACAAAAAATAAATAAATCAAATTAACTGATTATTGATGTCAATGTCTAATTGTCCATTTTCATCCTGATAGACTCATAAACAGATAGACAGATAGATAGCTAGACAGACAGACAGACAGATAGATTGAATTTTAAATAGGAGACAGAAAGGTGGTGGGAGTGGAAACTCCATCACGAGGATTTAAAGGGGGAGATGGGAATTTATAGGATGTTAGCTAGGAGGAAGGTGGAGCTTCAGGCGTGGTCTTTCTCCCAAACTTCAGCTATTCCAGAAGTCCATTGAGATCATTGCTGCAGTTTGTTTCCTCTGAAGCAAAACACATCTTTTTGTGATTGACTCATGATTTTGTGGCTCTGTTATGGGTCGTACAGACAATTAGTCTGTCTGCAACTTAATGTCTTAAGATCGCTTTTAGCCCTCAGTCGCTAATCAGATCTTTGTAGAAATACAGTTATTCCTGAAAGTTATTTTGCACCTGCTAATAATGTTTATTTGTGACTTTATTCTCTACAGTGTTATAGCAGAATCAGTCTACACACTGCACGGTTTCTAGGAGTGTTTTTTCTTCTCCATGTTTTATCCCCCTGAGTGAACCGCCGCTCGGGAAAAGAGGCCCCTCTGACATGTTAGGCTGAGTTTTCACTCCTTCTCTTTTGTGCTGCGTTTCTGTCGTTCATTCATCCTGTCTGTCTGCTGCCCTCGTGGTGGGCCGGTCCTTCTCTCCATCATGGTGGGCTTTAACATTGTGCTCTCTTTCTTTCTCATCTTGGCTCTTGAGTTAATGTATTCTTCCCCTTCAGCGGCCCCCAGCCTGTGTGTGTGTGTGTGTGTGTGTGTGTGTTCAACAATAGGTGAGGTCACTGCCCTCCTTCGCTTCAGGCTTCAGTTTTCTCTGTGGAGCAGAAGGACCAGGCGAAGTGTCTCCGAGTAAATGATCTCTGGAGGAAATTCTGTGACTCGAGTGACTTACATTTGACTCTTTATGTTGAAAATTTTCATTTATGTTACGCATAATCCAAAAAAAACCCAAAAAAAAAACCATTCTCATTATAAAGACTTAGTAAATGCTATAATTTTGCCTTTAACCACTGGAAACGAGCTTCTGCAGATTTAATTCAGTCATATTAATTTACACACAGTCTTTCAGGCTGCAGTAAATCACACTGCAGGTGATAAATTAATCTATTAGCATTGGCTCCGCCCCCTATTTTACACTTTTACATAGAAACGCCCCAAATTACATCTTCATTAAGGCAAACACATAAAACGGACAACACGTGTTATTCTGCTCATGTGAAAGACACAATCTTGTGTAGAGCCTGTTAGTAAATCAGCTTGTCTGCTTTTTTGCAGTGTTTTATGAAATTTGCACGTGTTTTTACACACACACACACCTTTAAAACATCAGGGCCTGAATGTACACACAGATTCTGATTGTGAAAGTACTCAGCTTCAAAGGTTTTTTTTAAATTATTAAACAGATTACGCACCTCTTTCGGTTTACTGATGACTGTGACGTGTTAAGTATCGTGATATATCGTATAACTGGTTATTAGTACATGGTTAATCAGAGGACAGTCTAACGAAACGAAACGGGAAATGTACCGTCACGGTTTCCCGCTTCGCGTCGCGGTTCCCATGGCGACGAACACCTTGTGCTTGTGTGCAACACAGAGGGTTTAAATACACAAACTAATCAGGGGATACGGCGAAACAGGTGTACATGATCAGGAAACAAACCAATGGGTGTTTCTCAATACCAAGAACGCAAAGAACGGACTCGTGGCCTTGACAAGGACGTTCTTGGTAAGTAATCTTGCAAGAACGAACCCACAAGGACACGAGAACGGAGAACTCACAAGGACACGAGAACGGAGAACCCACAAGGACACGAGAATGGAGAACTCACAAGGACACGAGAACGGAGAACTCACAAGGACACGAGAACGGAGAACCCACGAGAACGGAGAACCCACAAGGACACGAGAACGGAGAACCCACAAGGGCACGAGAACGGAGAACTCACAAGAACACGAGAACGGAGAACTCACAAGGACACGAGAACGGAGAACTCACAAGGACACGAGAACGGAGAACCCACAAGGGCACGAGAACGGAGAACTCACAAGAACACGAGAACGGAGAACCCACAAGGACACGAGAACGGAGAACTCACAAGGACACGAGAACGGAGAACCCACAAGGACACGAGAACGGAGAACTCAACTGTATGCATTTGAGATGTGCTGTGAACTTGCTATTGTGCAATACCTCTGCCCCGCCCCATTTCACCATCCTGTCATATTACACTCACTTTAATCAAAAGCGGTTTTGGATTTCTTGAAAAACTTTTATCATAAACTTTTAGGATCCTTAGTTATTGGAGAAATCAAAAAACACTTCTGTACAATACAGACGATTAAATGTAGTATTTTATGACTGCTTATTCACCGCCTCGTTAGCCTCGTTAGCCCCGCCTACATTTAATGAGGGCTCGGGTCTGTTCAGCCTAAATAACAGATTTATGAATGATCACAGGAAAAGACAGCGGTTAAACCTGTAGTTTCACTATAATGATTAATACGGCATTTTAAAAAGATGGTTGTAAACTATAATGGTAAAAAAATCCGTCTTTCATCTTAGATTCACCGTTAGCCAATGCTAACTTAGTGCTAACTAAAGCTCCCACAGGAGGCTAGTGTACCTAACAGGAGCCTCGTCTTTCCGAAACGTCAGAACAAAGTTTTATTTTATGCGTTGTTTGTACCAAATGAGCAAAGATTCGACACCTAAATGACCAATTTCTCAGCTTGTTTTATGTCAAAATCTGATTTACGTGCACCGTTTACTTAAAATAAAAGAACTTAAAAACTTTCAGTTATGGGTCTTCCGGCATTACGATGAAGTCGTAATGAATTATGGGACTTTTAGTTCGTTCTCGTTGGCAAGTTACCATCCGATGCATCCTGGGTTTTTGGGGCGGATCAAGAACACTTCGGGGTTTTTAATCTGTTCTCGGCGCTTGTGTTCTTGAGTATTGGAATGAAACCCGGGCATTAAAAGATGACGTCAAGTGAGAACACGAGGACGCAAGAACGCACAAGAACCCATATTGAGAAACATCCAATGAAAGGACAGGGCAGAGACAAAACCGAAACCAAAACACAAACACGAGCTCATGGCGTGCGTTGCCAGGGAACCAGAACGCGAAGGGGAAACCGTGACATTTACAGCTAAATGGTGTAGATTCTTTCACAGTATAAACAGTATTCAAGTGTTTAAAAGCTTCATTTGTTAAATTAAGGATTAATCCAGAGGTCGAGTTTGTCCTTAACATATTTGTAACCTAACACTGTGTGTGTGTGTGTGTGTGTTAGGTTAGAACACAATTTAATGCAAAGAAGTCCTTCAGGCTAGCATCATCTATCATCAGTTAGCTTTAGCTAACACCAACTTGGCCCTAAAATTTCACACACACACACACACACACACACACAAAATGAGTATGTTGTTTTAATTAGTAGGAATATTTTACTGATGTTTTTGTCACATCTAAAATCTTTCCAGACCAGAGACGTTTGTAGAGAATTAAGACACGTCCCAAAACAGAGACGAGAGTTCCTTCCTGTCGCAGCACCCGAGAGCTCGAGTCCTGGAGACCACACACACTCGAGAGGAACCTTCACCTCAAGGACATCTGTCGTTCTCCTCCTCCCCTCCCTCCATGTCTTCTTCTCGTTCGTCATCATCTCTCTCTCTCATCATATGCTTCACACACTTCCTCTTCTCTCTCACACACACACACACACAGTGAGTTCTCCTAATCCTGTAGATTCAGTGGGGGGTTTGACAGGAGCTAGCATGATGA
>JAOUQW010000001.1:15133545-15136202 GCA_028565825.1 Olivaichthys viedmensis
TGTGTGTGTGGCAGCGTGTATGCGGTGGGTGTGAGAGATTGCTGTGCAGCTTTCCTGCATTGCTGGGACCTTGTATGTGTGTGTGTGTGTGTGTGTGTGTGTGTGTGTGATACAATTAGTGGAGAATCAGCCCATTTGTAGGTTGCTGTAAAAACAGTATAATTCTGTGTATTTTTATCAGTAACAATTAACTTATAGAGTTATATGTCTCTCATATGCCTTTCACATGCCTTTCTATCTTCCTTCTCTTCCTCTCTCTCTCTCTCTCTCTCTCTCGCTATATTTATATATATATATATATATATATATATTAATTCACATATAGTTCCATTGTACAGCTATAACGAGACGTTGCCCATCCCCCTCTATTGGAGCTCTCACTGCTGAATATGGCAGGAAAAGCAAGATAAGAGTTAGCAGGATAGACGGGGCGTGTGCGGTGAGTGGGTGTTGTTGATGGAGGTGATTCTGTGTCACACTGCGTCTCTCATTATCACTTCCTCTTTTTCTCCATCCGTCTACTCCTACTGCATAGGCTTCCATTTGTTACTATGGCAACCGATTTGGTCGCACCCTTCTGCCCCCCATCTCTCCGTTAAAAGAGAGACCCCCATCCTTCTATCTGCTCCCCTCTTCCTCCCTCTCGCTCCTCTGCAACAGCCACTGCGATAACCATCACAATAACCTTGTTTATTTAAATGCCTCGAAATAAATGATTGGCTTTCAGCTTTCAGACAAAGGGCTGTGTTAATATTCGGCTGCAGAAGCGTTACTCAAAGTGCAGTTTCATTAATGCATAATATTTGCCATTTTATCAGTAAATGGCATGGGCATGGGCATCTTGGCATGGGCTAAGACATACCAGCGGTTCACAGTAGTTCACTGGAAAAAATTTCTACTTACTGATGAATCCAAGTTTGAGATTTATGGCAGTAACAGAAGGGTTTATGTAAGGAGACGAACAGAAGAGAGATTGATACCACAGCGTATCAAAACAACAGTGAAACATGGTGCTGGATTTTACATGTGCCGAACACTTTTGGACCCCACTTTAAATAGCATCTGGCTAATCTGGCTGCATGTCAAGATTTAAATCTCTTTTAAATGCATTTTATGTGGATAATCCCTATCTCGAATTAATCCTGATACTCAAGACGCATGAAATGGATCAGGTGTAAATAGGTTCTTAGATGAGCGAACTAGCTACGTAGCTGTGCTGATGCTCAACAAGGCCTATTGACACGAAGAGTGAGGAGAGGGGCCTTTCTTATGATTTCCTATGCAATCCAGTCTTTGTTTCTTTCACTCATTAGAGTTCCTATGAATTTTGTATGAGATCAGGCAGGCACTTACAATTATACAGTCAGTGTTTTTGTTTAGAGAAATACCACAATGCAGCATCTAGCTTATGGTGAAGAATTCTGTCTCAAGAATCCATAATGCATAGATATTAATACAGGTATTATTATTAATATTATTATTATTATTATTATTCATTACAATGATGCACTTTATAAATGCTAATATTTCTGTTATTTTAAATGATCTGCATACATTTTTGTAATTGGATTGTATTTTTCAATAATTATATACACACTAAACTCAGACTCATTAAAATATTTATGAGTCTTAAATATTCATGGGATAAACTCCCACTGAACAAAAACATTCAACTTGTCTTCCCTGAAAACTCTTCCTGACTTTTTTAGAAACATATTTGAAACCTACTTTATTCTTTTTTTTTTCTTTTTTTTAATGGAGACAAACTTGCCTTAAAATACTGGAAGCGAAAGGCATCGTTCTTATATTTCAGGAAATAATATGCCACACCAGCAATAACGCCTCCAATAAAAATTATGATCAAGACGGCGGTCACAGCGGGCGCACTGGACTGCGAGTGGACAGCCGATGGGGTTGGAGGGGTCACCTGGAAATAATCAAAACATACAAGTTAAACATACCGACCACACAATACTACTACATTTTGATTCCTACAAATGGGCTTTATCTGTAATATATAGGATATGTATTTATAAATAGTACAAATAATAGAGGGAATGTAATAAATAAAGAGAAATTCCAACCATGTTTTTTATATTTCCTTCTATAAATTTATGAGCTAAAATATGACCAGAAGGTTGCAAGATCACTTCCCAAAGGTGCCAGAGAGCCACTATTGGGCTTCAAAGCAAAGCCCTTAACCAACTGTTCAGCTGTGTGCCAAAATTGGATTCTGTCTACTTTGTTAGTTACTTTGCACTTTTATACATCTGCATAATGAATAACTGTAACTGTAATGTAGACATTCATAAAAAAAAAACCTAAAAAAGCAGGTCAAAGACAGAAGAGATTTTTTAAAAAGGAAAATAAATGATAACTCACAATGATAGGAGGCGCTCTTAGCGGCCCCTCGATGACGTGGATCAAGCCGTTACTGGCTGGAACATCCCAGATTAATATTATCCGTTTATTGACCAATTTTATTGGTGGGGAATCCTGTAGGAATAAACCATAATTAACCAGAGGCTCTGTCCAAAATGCAAGTTAGTTTTCTTAACAGAGATAACAGAGTTATCTGTAGTATATACAGTCAAGCCAGAAAGTCTGCACACCCCTTTCACCTTCTCCACGTTTCATTACATTACAGACTTATTCTA
>JAOUQW010000001.1:15164367-15177805 GCA_028565825.1 Olivaichthys viedmensis
GAAGAATTGAGGCTGTTTTGAGAGCAAAGGGAGGCCCTACCCAGTATTAGTATAATGTTCCTAATAAAGTGCTCGGTAAGTGTAATATAAAGTTTCATATAATATAATATAATATATTTAATATAATTTAATAATAAAGAAAAACATAATTAATATAATATACATAAATTTTATATTAGATTAGTGCAGTTTAACCTTTTAATATAATAAAATAAATAATGTGTTTTAAATATAATAAAATATAAAAGGCATTCTTATGTATCCCTAATGTAATATGGTAAGAAAATCATAATATAAAAAGAACACATATATTATCCTATATTATATTAAAAGGGTATAAGATATATAAGATAATATAATAACATAATATTTCATGTAAAAAGGTTTTATATATCCTTTAAATATAATACATTTAAGAAGGGAAAAAAACTGTATGATATATAATTTGAGATATGTTTGCAGTTGGTCTCAGTGCTACAGTAATAGTAAATAAAGTTTCTTAAGCGTTACCTGGCCAGGCCCGGTGGGGGTGCAGTCAGCATGCTCATGACATCCACCACGATTCTCCATTAAACAGTTGTTGATCTCCACACACACAACACCGTCGCCCGTCCATCCCTCGTTACACACACACGACACGTTTCCGGGGCCTGCGTACACACACTCCGCCTGTAAACACATCCGCAGTTCAGTGACAGTGCTGACCAGTGTAGATATCAGAACACAGCCAGTTCTCCAACTCAACTCACCTGCCCTGATTACAGCTATAATAACTTCAATCCTTCTTTTTTGTTTCCGGACAAAAAGACCCATTTTACTTTTTTTTTATAAAAATTTGAACTACTGTATACAAAAATGATCTTTCAAAGATGAAACGTCTCTAAGGAACATGAACAATCTTGATTGAAAATAATATTTATATTGCAATGTGCATGAGGATTTATTAAACATGACATAAGAAAGAAAAACAAGGTTAGCACAATAATACAACTAACAACAACATAGAACTAACATGAACTTGAATGACAGCATTTAGTATTAAAGGCATAGACAAGACACACAGTTTAGACTCGGCAAGGCAAGACACTAGGTATAACAAGACTAAACAAAACACTAAACAGAGACTGGGCAAGATATAAAACATAAACAAGGCAAGAACATGGGAAGTGGCGTAACCGCAAGCTCATTGGTAGGAGCAAGGCTTTGCAATGATTGCTTTTACATTTACGTCACTTTTTTGACCACTTAGCCAGTGTCTTTTACTTCCTCTTTAAAAAAAATGCCCTAATGCGGTGTTATGTATAAAACACTTGCGCTAAACAGTTCAAAAACGTATACAATTCCCAATCCTTCATATCGTTATTCAAGAGAATGGGGAACAACAGTCATAAAAAATGCTAATAATATAAAATTTGTGCTAACCATGAGTTGGCTTGTGTGAATTCTTACAAATTTGCAATCGTGATCCTTCTACAGACACATGTACAACTCTTCCTTAACTCAGTGTACAGATCTGCCCTCCAGTTCTAGCTGTGAAAATCTAAACCATGCCATCATATCTATTTATTCTGATAACATATTGATCTCAAATTCCTCATGTTTCTGTCAATATTAACTTCATGAAGAGAAATTAAAGAAGGAAGGCAGTGCAAACAGATTGGAAGAGGGAAAAAAGGAAAATAAATAAAGAGAACATTGAGCCTCACGTTAATGTGACATCCTCCTCTGTCTGGTTTAAGGCACATGTTGGCTTCAGTGCAGGAGTATCCATCACCGTCATATCCAGGCTTGCAGACACACCTGGAACACACACACCAACAACACTGAACATACCCACAAGTCATCCAGTCACCTGATGTTCACTTTAACTGTGTGTTAATGACCGGAGGTTAACACGTTTTAGTCAAAATGGTGTTAAATTAAGGCAACACATTATTTTGATGGCTATCTACATAATGACTTCATAAGACGATCATAAGCATTGAATGAGTATATATGAAAAGCTTATGTCAGTATTTTTAATATGTACTATATGGGCCATATTACTTCAGTAGGTGTATATAACACCTGCATAAAATATGCTTATTTAAACTTACATATGACTTTGTCAACGTTTATGTTTTTTCCCTCACTTATACCACATTTATGAAAGCTTGGTCTTTATCAGAAAAACATTATTCGTGAAGTTACTTACTACGAAGTACCTTCATCTGCTAGGTAGTTCATCTGCTCCATGAAGACATTTTTTTATAGCCTAGTACTAAAGTGAAAGAAGTTTACTCTGCAGTTCTGAATGTTTTTGGTGCTCTTGAACTAAAGTGGCAATAAATTTTTATTCATAACATTTACGTCATAAAACATCTCATGTCATCTTGCAATTATTGGGTAATATTCAGAGCTGGCCACTTAAGTTCAAGAGATACGGCAAAAAATATACGAGTAAAATTATACGTGCAGTTCACGCCCCCGAGGTTGCCAATTTTTCAACCCCCACTTCCTTTAAAACAAGCACTTGCCCTGAATCCCAAAAGAATTGTGTGATTAAAATGGCAACTGATGAAGCAGATCACATTTTATGAGGGAAATATGCTGTCAATAGCAAAACAATGTAGAATAAAGTAGACAGTTTAAAGATAAATAAATAAAGTTTAGACGAATACAATAATACACAAATGAGAAGTAGGCAGGACCCAAATAAACATCTAATAGTGGCTGAATATATTGAGAATATATTGAGGTTGATAATCATGATTAACCCTAGTCATTATTAATTACTTTAATTTGCCATCTTTGCAAATCAGCCTATAAAATAGCACTTGATGTCACAGTAATACATAGCAGAGCCTAATAATAATAGAGAAGCAAGCCAAGTGAAGAAAGCTCAGTTTTTCACACAGTGAAGTAGAAGTGTTCATCACTGAGATCTTCAGTGAGCATGCAGTATTGTTTGGTACGTACAGTCCCAGAAAGCGTAAAGCTTAGTGGTGAAAAACGCTGTTGCAACAAAAGCGTGGACGATTCGTAGAATTATTTATTTCATAATGTCATATTTATATATTCAATATTACGCTCAATTGTCATTCCATTGTTTTTGTGTGTTCACTAAAACCATTAATTTCAGGGTGAAATATTGTGGTTACAACAGTCAGACAGTTGCGCTGGACTTAATACAGCTCCTGGCCAGAGTGCACATTGTGCAAGAAAAAAGTGCTTAAGTTCAAGGTCAAAATGTTTTTAGCAAACGCACAACTGCCTGAATACTGATGTATGTAATTTCAGTATTAACTTCTCACTACATGCTTTTAACTCTAAATTTGGAACGACAACAATAAACGTTTTATATATACTCATGCATTATGCATAATGCCCTGTAAATATGTTATCCCATAAATATTTTTCGGCAAATCTTTACGGCAGTGTGACTGACGTGTTCAGGCCGTCGGTGCGTGTACAGTAAGCGTGGATGTGGCAGTGTTCGGAGGTGCCATCTGAATCACAGGGTGTGGCTGTGAGATCACACAGCTCTCCAGTGTATCCAGACTGACAGGAGTTCCTGCGACACGCACCCGCACTGCCGGGCCTGTTATCACACACACCGTGGACACAGCGGCAATCTGCACAAACACACATGCACAAACATAGCAACAGCAACATGGTCTTTTAATAATAATAATAATAATAATAATAATAGGATCACATCAATGGCTGGAGGAACAGCAGAATCCAAAATACTGATATGGTACTGCATAAATTTTTTATTCTTTATGATGCACAACAGTGTTTTCTGAATTATACCGGAATTCTATCTGCTTAGAGAAAGTTTAATACATTTAACACTGTGATAAATTTGATCCAAATATCAATCTATACAATCAGAATTAGCCATCCAAGAAGAGTTAACCATTCAGGGGTACTTAAAAAACAAACAAAAAAAACCCACTTAATTTATGTGACTAAGGAACAGTCTTATTTTGATTCAAAGATTTATACATTTAAAGGAATAGTTGCTTGTAATGTATAGTGTCTTCTGTTTATTTAAAATAATTACTGCAATAAAGCCACTTTGTTGGCTGAATACTTGTGATAAATAATTGAGCTTTCAATATTGAGTAAAATATAGATGATTATCATTTTAGCCATTATGGTGCAGCCCTAATTATAGATTTATTACATCGATTATTCGTACCTTCGTCACAGTTTTCTCCATGTTTCTTTGGGTCGGAACAGATGTGGCAGCCGATCCCCATAAAGCCCGGATTACACTTACATGAGCCATCGCCATAAATGCCATCAGAACACTGACAACAAAATCAGACATGAAGTGAGCACTTAATTCCTCTGTAGACATAATAATGATAATAATAATATTTAAATAGCCCACACTTTATAATAACTATTACAATAATAACACAAACAGAAGACACATATGAACAACCAAAAACAACAAACATCAGAGGTTACGGTTAGTATAGTTGAAAGACTTGAGAACAGGTCGGTTTTTAAGGTAAGTTTTAAAAGTGGAGAATGTAGATTGTTTAACTGTAATGGGGTGAGAGTTCAAGAGTCAGAGAGCCCCTCAAGAAAAGGCACATTCACCAAAGTTAGAGAGTTTAACTAGAGGAATAGTGAGCAAGCTAGTCATAGATGACCTGAAGATGTGGGTGAGTTGGTAGGGAGAAAAAAAAATCAGATAAACAGGAAGGAGCAAGAATTTTGAAGTGAATATGTTGTTTTATGGAAAGCCAATGATGATTGCAAAGTGAAGATGTGATATGATGGCAAGATCGAGTGCCAGCCTCGCAGCTGAATTTTGAACAATCTGGAGTTAACAGTGAGACTTCGATACCACTGACGAGGGAATTGAAGAAATCCATTTGGCGAGAAACTAAGAAGTAAATGAGAGATTCAGCAGCAGAGTAAGACAAACAAGGCCTAAGATTTGTAATATTTTGGAAATGAAAAAAGTTTACACTATGGAGCTGATGTGAGAATCAAAGAGAATGAATGACAGAGGTTGCAAACAGAAGAAGTGGAGAATTTTATCGATGTGAAGGCTAAGAGGTTTAGTTTTGGTGAGAATAGTTCTTTGGCCAATAAGTAAAAACTCAGCTTTTTATCACCGGTAAGCTTGAGAAAGTTGTTTGTCATCGGGGTCTTAATTTCTGGTTGACAGGCAATGATATGGAGGTGGGTTTTAGTTGTGAATTTGTACTAAGATAAATCTGGATGTTACCCGCATAGCAGTAAAAATAAAGATTAAAACATTGCAAGATATGTCCAAGAGGAAGCATATAAGTAATTTAAAAAAACAGTGGACCAAGATTTGAGCCTTTAGGAACCCCTTGGCTGACAGTAGAGCGCCAGAGACAGCATGAACCAAAGGTGAGTTCACTAAAGTGTTAATAAGACCCAGTTCACGGATCCTTTGTAAAAACAAATAATGTGGTATAACATGTCAAATTCTGTGCTTATGTGTAATTAAGTAAAAATGTTAAAAGCCTCAGAGTCAGCTATAGTAAATAAGTCATTTATAACTTTAACCAGAAGTCTCTGCTGTGAAATGGTCAGAAACCAGAAAAGGGCTCATATAGGTTATTGAGTTGAAGATAAGAAGAGATGAGTTGAGTGGGAACAACACATTTCAAGAGAACAAAGAAAGATTAGAGATACAGTAGTTATTCACATCAGAAGGATCAACTGTTGCAATCTTATACTCAGTTTGGTCATGACCATTTTGCATGACCACCACACGATCATGACTTCTTTTTAAAAATAAAAGCCACTTTATTCTTTCATACACTTCATATTCTTTCTTTCCTACACTTTATTGTAAAAATTAAGGTCACTTCTTTCCTCCATACACTTTATGTTCAAAATCTCATGAGCTTGCTGTACTTACAGTGCCTTTGTCATAACATGGGTGTTGGAAACCTCCGATACAGGGTTTACAGTCAGGCCCATAGAAACCTTTGCAGCATTCGGCCCTCTAAAACACAATTTTTTTTATATTAGTCATAGATTTTTACCTTCTATATTATGACTAAATAGACTTTAAAGTAAAAAAAAAAGTACATTTGAATTGCAGTCTTATTAAATGTAAAATCAACAATATAAAAATATCCCACACCCCGTTAGCATTGAAGTCTGGCTAAAGTACAGTACTTCGGTACTGCGCTGATCAGCTCTCCCCAACACTTACTGATTTATTCAATCAGTCCCTAGCTCAGTGCATCGTGCCTGCTTGTTTTAAAAATTCCATCATTACACCGGTTCCCAAGAAACAGACAATCTCCTGCTTAAATGATTACAGACCAGTTGCCCTAACCTCAGTAATCATGAAGTGTTTTGAAAGACTTATTCTGCACTACCTTAAAACCGTGACTGATGTCCTCCAGGACCCCCTTCAGTTTGCATACAGAGCTAACAGGTCTGTAGATGATGCCATCAATTTGGCTCTGCACTACATCCTGCAACACGTGGACAGCTCTCACACTTACGCCTGCATTACAGACTTCAGCTCTGCGTTCAACACCATCAACCCAGACGTACTCTTGGATAAACTGAGGCAGCTAAATGTATCTCCATCTATCTGCCACTGGATTATCAATTTCCTGTCTAACAGGAAACAGTACGTCAGCGTGGGTGATCCCATCTCAGACCCCCTTTTCCTCAATACCGGCGCTCCACAAGGCTGTGTGCTCTTTCTCCCTTGCTCTACTCACTAAACACCAATGACTGCACTTCTACTAGTACTTCCCTTGAAAATGTATGGTTCAATGGTCAGCAGAGCAGAGTCACACAAATTCATGGGCAACACCATTCAGCAGGATCTCAAATGGGACAGAAACATTAACACAATCACCAAGAAGGCCCTGCGACAACTGAAGAAATGTTAGCTGCCACAGAAGCTGCTGGTCCTATTTTACACAGCCACCATTGAATCAACCATCACATCTTCTATCTCCATCTGGTTCAGCTCCGCAACGTCACACTGTAAGCGTAAGCTACAGCGCATTGTGCGAAGTGCAGAGAAGATCATTGGCTGCCAGCTCTCGCCCCTCACAGACCTGCCTGCATCTAGAGTGAGGAAGCGGGCGGGGAAAATCATGGCCGACCACTCACACCCCAGCCACCCTCTCTTCCAGCGTTTCCCTTCAAAGCGTAAACCAAGAATAAGAGCCCGGAGGTACCGCACCAGCCAACACCCGCACAGCTTCTTTCCCTAGGCCATAATCCTCCTAAACAAAGACCCATCCCACATCCCTCCTCTCTGACAAGCAGCACATGTGCACTTTACTTCATACAGCAATAACAATCTCAGTGTAATTACACAAAACACCACTGCTCAGATATTTAACTGTACATTTTCTGTAATATACAGATTTTTAATTGTATCACTTTTGCAATTATTTTGTAACTACTCAATACCTAACATATAATCGCCATTGCACTGCATACTGCATTAATATATGAAGCCATTGCATCATTGCTCATTTTTTACAACTGGAAGTATTTATGTGAAACACTGTGTACTGCTTTTTTCACTACTGCATTGTTTTATTGTATTGTTCTGTTGTATTGTACTTATAGCATATTGTATTGTAATTGTATTGTTGTACTGTATTGTATTATATTATTGTACTGTATTGTAATTGTATTGTTATACTGTATTGTATTGTATTGTAATTGTATTGTTATACTGCATTGTATTGTAATTGTATTGTTGTACTGTATTGTATTATATTATTGTACTGTATTGTATTGTTATACTGTATTGTATTGTATTGTAATTGTATTGTTATACTGTATTGTATTGTAATTGTATTGTTATACTGTATTGTATTGTATTGTAATTGTATTGTTATACTATATTGTACTGTTGTATTTAATTTATGTGACACCGCACCAAGAGAAATTCCTCGTATGTCTGTACTTGGCGAATAAAAGATTCTGATTCTGATTCTGAAATGATAATAACAACTATTTTGCTCAATATTGAATTGACGATCATTTATTACAATTACTCAGCCAATTTAGAAACAAAATATTTTATTACTTTATATTATTTTATCATTTTAAATCAACAGAAAACAGGTTTTTCTTTCACATTGTCCATTATAAGCCTATATTCCTTCAAATGCATGAAGAACGCTCTTTAGTCACATTAATCCTTAATATAAAAACGATTAGACTCTAAATAAATAAATACAAACACACATTATGTAAATACATACATATGCAACCAGACAGTTTAAACGAATGTGGAGCTTATGATTTAATGCATTAGGGTCAATAAAAAAACAACAATATTTATACTTTAGCTAAGCTCACCGATCGCGCAGTCAATTAATTAAGGCAGCCAAAAAACATGATCATGATGAAGAAATAATTAATTGTGCAGCCCTAATTAGTGTATAATAAAGTCAGAAATGTTATTTTTGCTGTCTACTATTGGTCATATTCTGTCTTATACCTTGTATTAGACATATTCCAAAAATTATTTTGATTTCGTTACCACACCACTTATGGGAGACACCAGAAATTTGAAGAAACACCAATAGGAGTTTTTTCCTACCGTTCGTTTTGTTCGGCAGTATTTTGCACAGCCACGTACGGTAACAAAATCACTCCATCGTGGATCAGGAAGAGGCTCACAATTCAAAGCACGATCAGGCTAGAGCAACAGAAAAGTGCATGAATGCCAGCATATATGGAACACCGGTCAACAGTTTGATTCATCAAAACTCTATCTTTAACCCCAATGATGTAACTGGATTTTTTTGCTGTGGTGTAAGAATTGCTGTGAAATATACTAAATGGCTTAATTTCTACCACTAACATTTAATCATACATATACTGTATCTTCTATACGTGTGTATCATAATATACCTCTTCTTCACTTCCAGGTGGACAACGTGACTCGGAAATGTAGCTGCACATTACACATGGAGTCTGCAAACAAGGCAAACGGCTTTAAAAACAAAATTTTGTACATACAAAGTACTGTATCAGCTTGATTGATTTAATAATAAAGATTTCTCTTATGCACATTCACTCTAACAGTCTAGTCTTTGGGGTCTGCTATTAGAGGAGGAGCCGTATGAAAAATGAATGGTACGATAACCGTACCCTATATCATGGCTTTTAGTACATCACTGTTTTTAGGACAACATTAAATGCCATATAACACTGCAGCAGCAGTGCAAGAGTTCAGTATAATTATTTAATTATGTCATACTGCGCTCTTTATCATGCAGAGTAAAGGGTCTACTAGTGCATTTTATATCATCTAATCACAAATTCTTCTACATACCATAATGATGGTGGTCTCATTAACATCACACCGATTAGGCATGATCGGAACGATGGAAGGCGGCACAAGAAATCCATCGATCATGTGAATGATCCCATTGGATGCAATAATATCTTTCGCTTCAAGAGGTATTCCTTTTTCAGTGAGGAACACTCTTCCCTGAGGGCAAAGGTGGAGAAAACCAATAAGGATGTTGCAAACCACAAGTAAAACTACTTAAAAACATTTAGAGCAGGCATGTGCCAATAAACGGTTATACAATATACTAGGACATTCAATATTGTTATCGTGGGTACATTCAAATATCATCACTAACAATTCCCAGAGAAATGGATGCTGCCTAGGTAGGCCACATTTTTTGGCCAGTGTTTGTGATCTCGAGATAAAGTCTGTCCTATTTGGAGGGCAGCATAAGAACAGCTGTCCTCTAAGGTTCTTTTTTTTGGACAAAATTTAAGAAGCATCACATGTCGTGAGAAATTTCTAGTAAACAAATGTAACATGCTTAACATGCTACAAAAAGATGACGTGTATTGTGTGATGACCCTAAATCTCAAATGAGATGCTGCCAAGGTTTCTTTTCAGTTATAGGTGCACATAAACAGGTATTTTTTCATACAATATCTTGATAATATTATAAAAAGTGCTCAAATTTAATATCAGCACATGTCTAGTTTAGACCAAACTTACATCACCAGTGACATTGATTGTTATGACTTGATTAGCCATGGTTTGGATCTCGGTCATGCTAGCCAGCTGGTCCACAGTCACCTACAAAAATATACATATGCAGCATATATACACAATATAATATAATATACATAATAGTTCAACGAAAAATCCAATTTACACAACTTTCCCTTTACCTCAGCCAAGACATTTTTGGTGTCTGATGTGCCAATGTGGTTTAGGACACAGTGTGACTTACTGTAATCTATAAACCTGAACAAAACTTCACCGTGTAGCCGAACACTGTAATCCATCTATTGCGGGCAACCGTAATAATTTTTTTCCTTAGTGCAATTTGGTATCTTTCCACCACCCAAAGTTTGAGGGTGGATTTGCACAGGAAAGATGGAAGTTATGTGGATTATAATGCAGTTCCACTTTAGACATAAATGTGTTAATATGCACTATTCCTGCCATTTTATAAAATTGTTTATTTAAAAGTAATATTACATAGCTTAACATCATTTGAGGCAAGTATATGAAGATTTGGGCATGTATTTAAGAAAAACAATTTGGGTGAGAGACTTACTTGTTAGCTACATTTGCTTTGTTGCTCCAGTGCAAAAATAAAAAAGCAAACATCAGATACCAAATGTGTCTCAAATACATTTGGGGTAAATAGAAAATTGTGTAAATTTTTGCCATGATAAGGCATTTTTCCCAATGTGTGTGTTTTGTCTGTAACAGCCTTATCGTGGCAAAGATCACAGAGGCACGATCTAATGGAAAAAATTACATTTCCAGCACCTGGCTATATATCTGGAGGAAAACTGGCAATTTAACATTGACAATGTTAAAAGCTAAAATGCAAAGAGAGCCTTACCGCTGCCTGAGAGAACATGTGGTGCTTCAGAAGCTCCTGAAGTTTGTGCTTGGCCTTTGAAGGAGAGGTATGTATGTTGAGCAATAAAAATATTAAATACTGGCTTGAACTAAAACAAATACATATTCATATTGAACTACTTACTTCATGCAACATGTATATGATACTACCGTCCCTGGATTTGTCCACGGCTTTATTGGTTGGGACAAACACTGTGAGCGGCCCTGGACCTCGGAGCGGCATTGGAGCTCCACAGTTCTGTAACACAATATCAAATCAGCCAAAAGCTTCAGTTCAGTTAGAAAAAGCCAGACAACCATGCATCTGATTGAAGTTGAATATCCTGATCATCTAAGAAAAAAGGAAAGGACACTCACATCTATCAGAGATATAAATCGATTGAATCTGTCGTCTTCTGCAAGAATGTCCCCGATGGTCTTTGAAGAAAACTACAGTTGGATAAGACAGTTAGAAAACCTTAGATGCCACTTATTCACTAGTTTAAAGGAATATAAATTTACACAGTTACGCCAAACATAGTTAATTGGCCAAGGCATATTTAGTATCTGAAGGGTATGCACTGGAGGTACAAAGCTAATGTTGTTAACAAGTCACTGATAACAATTGTATGATGGTTTAAATATGCACTTCGCACAATGCTAACCTGGTAGCTAGAAGCTTCTCTTATTTGTTAGCTACATTAGCCTGTTAGCTCCAGTGCAAAACTATAAAAGCAAATGTCAGACACCAAACATGTCTTGGCTGATTAACTACATTTGAGGTAAGGGAAACATTGCGTACATAAAATGTATTATTCTTCCTTTAAAACATAATTCCAATCATTATTTTACCTCAGTACTGTCTGAAGTGTCTATAGTAGCAAAAGTAAACGCCTTGTCCACTATATGAATAACTCCATTGGATGCAGGGATATCGCTCTTAATTATCGTGAAAAGTGTATCAGGATCCTTTTTTGAAATAAATTGCTGCAAAGCACAAGCACAAATCAGCTGTTAAACCAAATTACAGAGAATCATATGTAGAAAACTATAATTTTCCAAACCGAATTCACCTTGTTTGCTTTAAATCTGATCATTTCCCCTCCATACGTCCATAAGTCTTGTCCCTCCAAATCTTTGTAAAGACGCTGGCCAAGAATTAGGTGGTGTTTGCAAATGGATTCTCTCCTCGCCTGGTTAAGTTTGCCTATAGATATCTATATAGGATTACATTACATACAGATTACATATATACATACATAACATACAGTTTACATAGACTTAATTTTATACATAATAGAAAAACTGTACGTCCTCAGTCCTCAACCTTCCGATCTGTCAGCTGTCTTCGATACTGTGAATCACCAGATCCTTATCTCCACTCTGCTGACTTGGGCATCTGGAGCAATCCTGGTTTTTATCATATCTACAAGATTGGTCCTACCATCTAGTCTGGAGAGGTTTAGCTTAATCACCTCTCAGCCTCACTACAGGAGTTGCCCAGGGGTTAGTAGTTGGTCCACTCCTGTCCTCTTTATATACTAAATCACTGAGCTCAGTGATTAGCTCACATGGCTTCTCTTACCACTGCTATGCTGATAATACACAACTTTACTTCTCTCTTTTTTGGGCTGCCTTCTCCAATCACATTACTTCAACCATCAGATCTTGCAGATTTCTTTTTTACAACGTCCGAAGGATACAACCTTTCCTGACTACAGAAAACACCCAAATTCTGATACAAGCTCTAGTCAAACTTTGTATTTCTCTGCACTAGTATTTATCGTTTATGCACTTAGTTAGGTCCTCAGAATTTGTCCCTTTTAGTTACCAACTACACCACATTAGCACTTGTACAAACCAGCTTTAGCCTCTAGTCTTTCAGGTTATGAATCCTCCCAGATACTGCAAGTATTGTTAAACCTTCAGCTGTTTGCAATTGTTGTAAGCCTCTGCCAAATGACTAAATCTAAATGTAAATGTGCATAACATTGACATGAACCAGTAAAGAAACAGTCAAAACCAGAATCATCAAGAATGGAAAAAGAGTTTTAAAAAAACAGAGTAACTACATGTGCTGTTATACTTGATTTACTTTTACTTACTTGTGACATATCCACTGGGATGAACGCTGTAAACGGCCCATGCTTGCTCAGAATGAGCTCACACCCTTTCTCTATGACAATAACAAACTGTGCTTTGATTACATTGCCTTTGATTATGCAAATCTGCAGCGAGAATGAGAATAATGAATGAATAATGAATAATGTCAGCAGCATTACCGAACAGTGCGATGCTCCCGGTGAGGTTTCCTGCCTGGCTGCCTTCCCGGTCCAGTTCCAAAATGCGCTCCATGATGTTTCCATAACAGCGCCCTCCATCGCTGATCTGCCCTCGACTGCAAACACACCTGAAAATGGGGAGACTGTTTAGATTCTTACAACTACGTATTAACACAATGTCTCTGAATCTTAGGACATGTTAATGCAACTTCTTCAATGACTGTGTAATTTAATAGCTATATACAGTATGTATATATATATATATATATATATATAAATTATTAAGTGTTGC
>JAOUQW010000001.1:15196786-15223464 GCA_028565825.1 Olivaichthys viedmensis
CAGAAGGGTTTATGTAAGGAGACGAACAGAAGAGAGATTGATACCACAGTGGATCAAAACAACAGTGAAACATGCTGGTGGATTTTCAATGTGCTCTCAGACTTGTGTGTATATACTGTATATATAGAAATATATTTCTTTAAATCTTTACAGCATGAGGTCTGATCAAAAAGTTGTAAGATGCCACATTTTTAGCGAGTTCTCAATTTATTAGGTACACTTACCTTGTATCTAAACTTATTGGCCAATTTATCAGATATACCAACCATATATGTGCACGATGTAGGTGTACAACTACTGACTGTAGCCTATGTGTTGCTATGCACAATTTATCAGCCCCCCTCTATCCTGTCCATCACTAGAAAGGACCACCGCTGAGCAGATATTATATGGGTGATGGACCATTATCAGCACAGAAGTGCCACTGACATGGTAGTCGCATGAAAGTGGGTGTTTTAAACTGTGTACACTTACTGGCCACTTACCTACCTTGTTGGTGCATTTTGTAGGTTTACTGTTAGAGACCGAAACTCACCTTTTTTCCATGCACAGTGTGTGTTAACCGTCCTCTAGCTTTTCTTCAATGTCAGTTTCTGACCACAGGGCCGCTGTTGGTTGAAGATTTTTGACTGGTGGACTTTTTCTCAAACCAGTAGTACAACTGAGGTATTTAAAAACCCCAGTAACACCGCAACACACTACGTCAGTGTCACTGCTGTGCTGAGAATGGTCCATCACCCATATAATATCTGCTCAGCGATGGTCCTTTGGTGGTTCCTTTTCCAGATTGTGCATAGCAACAGATGGGCTGCAGTCAGTAATTATACACCTATAAAGCGACCTATAAGGTAGGTGTACCTGACAACTGAGTGTATTTCGAAAAATAATGTGCCACTATAATGTTCTGCACCCTACAAAGTAATATCCACCAGCTGATATACATTTGTCTTACTTACCTGTTGCCAATCATGGAAGCAAAGCTAAAAGTCTTCACCTGTTACGTAAATAAATTCTGCCTTTACTTTATTATGGATGGTTGGTATATCATCAAGCTACAAACGTGATAAACAACAGCCTTAATCAAGCAGTCAGGCCCAAAATGTATTATCTAATGGGCAGGGTATTTGGCCACACCAAATATAAAATTATGGCAATTTATTTGTATTATTTGCAGGGTTTGGTAACCTTTTTTTCTTTTCTTTTAAAAAAAAATGAATAATGCAAAACACAGCCACAATATAGTAACGCCTGAGTAAAACAGGTCAAATGTTTCAGGTTTGATAAAGTAAGAATAACCTGAGGTGCAAAATGCATTTTATATGACATGTAAAAAGCTATTTAAGTTGAGAAAACTAATTTCATTTTAATGTTACTTTAGTTTAGGAACACCATAAGCAAGTGTTTTTAGTAAGACTATATACCAAGGCCATTAGGTGATAATCTGCACATAATCTAATAAATCATAAGATTTTGGGCCTTTACAGCCATTCTTAACATTTGGAGGATTTCTGGTTTGTTTTTACCATTTTTCACACTCGAAGCTCCTCTTCTGTCCATTTTTAATTACGATGAGCAAGAGATAAATCTGTCTTTGAGCACGTCTTTTCCAACACTGCTATAAGGTATAGATAAGAGAGTTGGTTAATACTTTATGGAGTTAATTTCCTGTCAAAAGTAATCACGTCTAAATGCAACACCGAAACCATAATTTTATAAATCCCTAGTCCAGTCAATTTTGTAAAAATAACAGCACAGATTACTCATCTGACTTTTGCCAATCATTATTCTCACATTCAGTTCGTATGTCTCACTTTATACAGATTACTAAAAAATTATTAGAATTTTTTTAACTATTTTACAATTGGTAGCTGCAACTACAAGAACATTCCACTTGTGGCCCCGCCCCTCAGAACCTTACAATAGTGAGATGTATCAGTCAAAATGTTGTAATTGTGTGCTTTGGCAGTATAACTAGTGATTCATAAATGTAGCATAAAAAAGTTCCAAGTTGATTCTGTTGATTTCACAACAATATACCAATTATCCTGATATTTTAGAAACATTTATTCGTATATTTGGACTTAAATCAGGGTTACAGTCAGATTTTAATATGAAAACATAGTGTGGTAGTCTCTGGCATTCCACAATTAATAAATTATTTTATTTCTTTAACAGAATGCAGGTGTCAATTTACAGATGTATTTTCTTCACTGTAGCACCTGGAGTATTACTTGGGCTTGACATGGTGTTATACAAAATAAGTTAAGACTACACCGTGTTGCAATTTATTAGGTAGACCCACCTTGTAGCTACAGTTAATGGCCATTTTATCAGATACACCTACCATATTGGTACAGTTAGTAATTGGACACCTACATCGCAGGGGTAGCTAATAAAATGGCAAATCGGTGTGAATCCAGTGTTCACACAGAAAAGTTTGCATTAATTTTCGTAAAAATCCAAAAGTGCATGCCGAGTTCCTAGTGTCTGAGGCAAATAAGTACTCGAAATAAATACTTCGAGTCACGGCATCGTGTAAACGTTTCCAAGGTGTAAACCTCAACGTATAACCAGTACAACTCAAAATCTGTCCTAAAAAGCCAAAAAAAACATAAAATGAAAAACATATGAAACTATTCAATAATTAAAATCAGCTAGGAAATGCTTTTGTCCAGAATTGACATATTTACTTAATAACTAATTAAAATACAACAATACTGTTTAATAACACCTAGTTCTCTTCAGTAATTTACAATTGGTAGATTGTACACAGCAGCGGATAAATAAGACGCAAGCAGCAAGAGGAAAAGAACAAAGTTCGAAGCCTGATAAAAAAAAAGAAAATATTACACTCGTGTGGACTCTACACACAACTTCCCAGGATGCATCGTGTTCAAACAGTTCGATCAAAATGTAACAATGTGTTGATGCGTTTCTATGTATATATGTGTGTGTGTGTGTGTGTGTATAAGCAGGGAGGATCTTTCGTTTCTCCCTTTGTACTGCATGGCGATAAAGAACACGTCTGCCTTTTAGCTTCAGCTTTTTTAGCTTTAGTTTTTCCTGTGAAGGTTTTCAGTCATCCGTGCCATTTTGAATACCTAGTAATAGTGGATCAGGGCATCTGGACTTGAACACTTGAATACATTTCTTCACTAATGATGAGTGGTGAGACGTCTTTAATATAATGAAACAAATCCGGTCGCCTAGTAGTAGACGATCAAAATAGTGGCTGGAGATATGACTATAATGTTATTATTATTATTGCACTAAATTCTTTGTTAAATTGTTAAAGGCATAGATTTTCATAGGCTTCTAACTGTTATTCTGGTGTCTCTTCCAACTTCTTAGCAAACCTCAGAAAAATCGCGATACGTGGTGTTTTGTGACACATATTATGTATATTATCATTCATATCATATCCTAATTATATCCCATACCCCTAATTTGAAACTACCTGGATGACTGAAAACTTCATAAGCAAAACTAAGACTAAAACTAAAGCTAAGACTAAGCCCAGTTTTGTTTTTCCATAGTCTTTTAGCCCCGCCTTAGCCGGTGAGCTCCAACGGAAGTTCTCGGCTGCACAACGCCTCCCATTGGCGAGCCAGAAGTGAGATCAGTCTCTCCCTGCTGTCAGCGCCAGGCACAAAAATGCACCACTGAACTTCGCTCTCGGCTCCATCGCCACCCTGCATCCGTTTCCTCTCCTTCTCGTCTGAAAAATGGTCCATGGTGAGATGGCACAGCAGATCCGGCCCAGGAACATCATCAAAGACCAGCGTGAGCGCCTGTGGGAATGGCTGGTATCCCATGAGCACACGGTCCAGGTCTCGTATCCTGCGGGCGTCCGTGAGCCGGTACTTGTCTCTCTGAGGCGGCTCTTTGGCGAATTGGGGCAGCGGGTAGTTGATGTAGTCCTCATCCAGCAGAAAGACGTGCGTGCTGCTCAGGACGAGGCTCTTCGGGTGCAGCTCGGCACTGGCACCCGGACCACTCTGCACCTGGAACGCCAGGGCGTAGAAGAGGACGTTAAACGAGTGCACGGGTCCCTGGGGACCCTTCCTCTCTGCTGCGATGAAGGTCAAGTCGCCGATCTCCTCCTCGCTCGGGTACACGAACTTCACCCGGCTTGAGTGGACCAGCTCGTAGTTCTCCATTTTGCCTATTTTGGATGAAAGCCAGACATAATACATTTAATTTACATGGTGCCTTTATAAAGCCCAAGGATGCTTCATAAAGATTATCATGAAAGTAACCCTGTGTTCACACGGCAGAGATTATTTTTCCCCCAAATCGCTGTATGTTAGCGTTCCTGACTTGAGTTTCTACTGGTTGCCATGGGTTTCCTGGTAGTGCCTAGCTAATGAAATGGGTTTCCTTGTAGTGCCTAGCTAATGTAATGGGTTTCCTGGTAGTGCCTAGCTAATGCCTAGCTAATGCAATGGGTCATCACAATTATTTCTGTGCAGATAGATGTGTCATATGATTATTACAAGACTCTATACACCAGTTTCCTATATGGTCAAAAGAGCTAATATTCGCAATAAAATAAAGATTTTGATTGAAAAAACTTTATGTAATTGAATGAAAATCTGGCCATCTCTGCCTTCTTGGCAAGTGTAGTGCTAAATCGCCAACTCTGATTAAAAGGAAATGACTTCCGGATGCTTTGTCACATCACATCACTGCCAATGTGAACTCTGGATAATACAAACAAGCCAAGACAAATGTAATACATGACACAAACAGGCACAAAAAACCCCCACAGTAAACAATTAATCTATCCTTCCATAATCCAACTAAAGGCACACACACGTTTAGACTGTCTACTTCAGCCCGGCTTCCTGATTTTATACTGTTTTGGGCCTTCGGCATTTGGGATTTAACGCTCCTGTTGACAAGCTCTCATTAGAAATGCCACATTCCCTCGTATATGGGTCATGGCTTTTGATGGCTTAATTTAGGGTTGAGTCTGCAGGGGTTTGCAGAGGGAAATCTTTAGGGTGTTCTAGGGCCTCAGTGAAGGCCCAAGGATTTTTGAGGAGCTAAAAATTACATGTCTATAACTAATTTTTACTTCATAGAATCACCATGCTTGTATTTAAATGTATAGTCAACGATTTTGGCGGAATGTTGCTCAAACTCAAACTCAAAACTCAAACATAATACCAATCGTGTTTTTTCTCTGGGGCGCCAGAGTCTGAGCAGATCTTTTAAGCTGTCAGAGTGTGAGGAGAACTTTGGCAAATATTTCATAAAGTGTTCTGATGTAAATATTACTTTATATCCTACCTTTAATCTCAAGTATTATAGTAATAGTCGAATTTAATTGTTAGGTTTTGGTTAGAAACAAAAAAAAAACCTGAATCTGGTCAGCCAGATTTCCTAACGGTCATGTTGAATTGTTTTTTTAGTGACTATCCGTGCAGCCATAGTCCTATTCGTGTTGAAAAGCGTTTGTGCGTTAAGGCTCACTAATGTATGATTTACAGACCAGGGGTTAATGTGTATCATCTTATAGTACTGAAGTGTTGAAATATTCAGAGAATGTTTTGGCCACGGCTGGATGGTCAAATCATAATTAGAGACCAGCATTGATCCTGTTCTACTGTAGGAAGGTGTAGTGGGAGTTTTTATGAGCAATTTCCATCCTTTAAGTATTAATTATAGCTTCGCCGATGACAGCTTGCCACGGAGAACCTTAATTTTATAAGCAGCTCAAAAAACACAGCAATAACTGTATCATATTCTTATGACACTAAAATAAATCAAATACTGTACCTTTAAAAGCTATCCTACAGTTCTACTGGGAAAGGTATACAGAGTACAGAAGGGTAAAATGAGAATTCACAATACTCAACTCACTAGCTTCATTTAAAAAAAACTAAAAAACAAAAACACTGACAAGAAATGACTTTCCTACCTGTGCTTTTCTTGCCGAACTGCGTGTAGAAGTCTTGCTCGGAGGGCTCTGGTGAGGGCGCTTTCTCCAGTAAGGACAGCACATTCATCAGCTGCTGGAGAAAGTGGTGCGTGCTGTAGCTGTCTCTGGTCAGGCACGAGATGATGTGCTCTGGAGAGGGCCCTTTATAGAGGAACAAAGAAAATTAAGTAATGAAGAAAAGATGAGCGTGTAATGTCAAGTGTCATCTTTGTAGCGCCAAACATATACTATGGATGTATTAAAAATACTCGATTCTGATTGGCTGGTAGGCATCCTTTATTTCCTCATATCTGGACACCTCTAGAGTAGATCTGATCAAAAATCACAGATCCAATTCACTGCTCATGATATTATGTAACCATGTCGGAATGTAACCATAAACAACAGTTTAGACTAGGCCTATATTTACGCTTCGCTATTGCTTTTGCCATTGCTAACGCTCGGCTAAATAAAAGTGTCATTTTACAGTATTGTTTGTCGAAAATAAAACTTAGGAGGAATGGGAGGCAGCAGAGTTAGCACTAAAGGAACAACGGAGCAACATAATGCCATAACGTAACCATAACAACAATTGTATAAATGGTAGCCTATTGATATCTCTCTTTCTAAAACAAAATCAATGATCTGATGTGTGAAAAACACATTTAAAAGCAGCCAACGATTCAATAAGAAACCATTTCAATGCGATACACCTTAAGAGGCCACGCCTCCTTCACTGGGACTGACAAGCCCAGCCCTTCTTCTACTCATCCTCTACTCACCCACCACTCTGAAGTACTGGTCAAACAGTCCCACGTTCACACTCTGCAGCTCATTCAGTTTCATCGCAAAGCAAAACGAGATGAGGAAATCCGTGTCCTTGTGGTCTGATGGGTGCCAGCTCCACATCACTGCATAAAGAAAGGGTTTTGCTGTCATTTTTTGTTGTTGTTGTCACAGTTTACAATATGCTCACAGATTATCTGTGGATGCTAAGAATTAGCCATGGAAAGTACACCGATTTGGACTCTTTGGTTCATTAGCGTCATAACTCCAGCAGTGGTGGCTCAGTGATTAGGGCACTGGGCTACTGATCAGAAGGTCGTGGGCTCAAGCCTCAGCACCGCCAAGCTGCCCTTAACCCTCCCTGTTCCAGGGGCGCTGTATCATGGCTGACCCTGCGCTCTGACCTCAGTTTACCAACATGCTGGGATACGCGAAAAATTTATTTCACTGTACTGTACTTGTATATGTAATGCTATAGAAATAGCATTCTATTCTATAATAACTAAGCAAACTTCAGAACACAAAACATTTCTTGGCTTATCGGCTACGTTGTGCACATGTAATTTTTGGCCGAGCTATTTTCCCTTTTACATTTGATGAATGTTTCCGATACCTTTTTAGTTTTAAATGACAAAACAAAGAGGTAGAAACGTGGCCACTCACTCGCTTGATCACTGAGCGTGGATGCAACATCGTCCAGGATGAAGTAAACAGCTTTGGTGGAGAGCATAACGCAGGCAGTCAGCTCCACATCAGGAGATTTGTAGAAGAGCACAGATGTCCACAGGACATGCTTTAGCTCTTCATTCTCCACCTAGGTAGAAGAACAAATACAACCCACTTGAAAACACTGACTGCAGTGCGTTAAAACACATCAGCCGATTTCACGGAGATGCTCGCATGGTGGCCCACAACAAACATACCGTATTTTTAGAACTACAAGACACTTTATTTTGCCCTGAAGTGCCCAGAAGTGATGCCTTAGCAAAAAAATAGCAACTCCACAAAAACAAAAGATATATGAATTCAAATCACATGCTTTAATAACTCTCCCGCTAGTACTCAGAAACACAAGCAGAAATCATGACGCACAAAGACAAATCACCAAACTGTAGCTAAATCAAAAGATTTTGCCGCATTTTCCAGACTATAATGCACATTTTAGCCCTCTAGCTGGTGTTGTAATTTATAATACAAAGCGACGTAGATATTTTTTTCTATGCAGTATTAAGTGGGGTACCTCTCGTGCGACTTATAGTCCGGAAAATACAGTTACTGATGTTTTAGTTGGCATGAACCTAGTTTTTTGTATCCACCTGGTGCCATTGTGTTCATTCATTCATCTTCAGTAACCGATATTTGCCTCTAAAATATTCAAAAGTTTAAAATCCCATGTTTTACTTTTAGTTGCCGAATGTACTGCAAGTCTATTGAAACACGCGTTTCCTAAACTTCTAAATGATTTGTGTAGCATGATAGGAAAAGAGCTATGAATAAAAGCGTGTCATTTACATTTTATTTTTCACCATTTTCTTAAATTATGTATCATCTAAACATAAAATATGAACAAAAATCTCTATCCTAAAAGTTACATTACATGCAGTTAGGCACATATTGGAGTTGCTCGTTTTCTGTGGCTGAATCTCAAATGGTGTTCTATTGGGCATGTAGTGCACAATGGAGTTTCTACAATGCCATTATGTGCAAATATATTTTTATTGCTTTTTTATTTTTTATTTAAATTGCTGTGACCCTGGATTGCCTAAGAAAACAAAAGAAAACCCAGTTAAAATATCAGCAAACAAAAAACATTACTATAAATGAGCAGACAAACCCGCCCCCCCCAAATCTTAAATTGTATAATATTGTGGTTTCCGCAATGCAATCGCATAGTGTAGCACTACTGCTAATGTTCGCTTTGCCTGTGGCAGTAGAACACTATAGGCTCATTAATATTTAAATGCACAATAGAGTTAAGTGGTAGCAGCAAACAGCACTTAATCAGTGAGGCTGTCAGCCAACTTTTATTCTAGCTTTTATGGTAAATGCCAGTAATTACATTCGTAGCATTTTCTCCAACTAATTGCTATTTTGTAAACCTAAGTTACCAACCATCAAAACAGAATCTCTGAACAATCCCGTCTTACACACACTGCATACCTCTGCGATGTTGTCATGAAAGAAGATTACGAGCTCCCCGCCCCTCAGTGAGGAAAGGTGATGGAGGGCTGAAGACATAGAGAGGTGGGAGGGACACTGGTTTTCATCTGAGAGCTGCTGGATGAGTGAGTCTCCAGGGTAGAGCAGAGACAGGGTTAAATGGGGCTTCGCGGCGTCCTGAGGAACACTTCAAAAGAAAACAAAACCCTTAAGACCAGAAGAGACTGCCAATCCTTATAATGTAGAAATTATGCATTTTAAATACATTGATACATTTGCTTAAGGTCTAAATTGTACATTAAAGCTGCCCAACAGAGCTTTGTCCAGCAGATGGTACTACAGAGCAACTGAGTGCTGTGATCTGGGCTACTGATCGGAAGGCATCAGTAAATGTAAATGTTTATAACCATGTTCACACTAGCGACACAGCAACAGGCACTATTTGTTTCTTATGGCAGTGTGCAACTGATGCTGCATTCACACGAGCAAGAGACAACTCACCCATGTCGCGCTCGGTTTGTCTCTTGTGGGCGTGTAGTGACCACTGCTGTTGTCGCTTGTGAGCGTTGCTTGTCCAGCGTTTAAGTTTCCGATAGGAAATGGCAGTAGCTAAACTGTATACAGGCTAATGTATAATCTATCCATACCACTTTAACTTTTGTTAAAAATGTCATTTAATATTGAAATAAAACCGCACCAAACACTTGAATGGGAACTAAACGCAGGTAGGAACTGAAGTTGTGAGAGTGGAGAACTGAGGGGACAGCAGACAGGCCGCCGCTTAAAACTTGTCTGAGGAATTTACTGGAGCCAATCATTTGGATTTGTTGCTTTAACAAGCCATAACTAATCTTTCCATATAATTGAGAAACCTGAATTCAACTGGTGCTTCTCGCCAAAAAAGCGGCTCCGTGTCACGGTTTACTCTGTCGCTTGGTTGCCTGCTAGTCTGAATGCAGGGTCTGCGATTTTGACAACAAATGATTGGGTGCAAATTCCTCAAACCAACTGTTATACTGCAGCTTGCCATTTCTACCAAATCACTACTTTTCAAACTGCGTTAGGTTTCTGAACCTCACTTTCTTTCAAGATTCATAAAAGTTATAAAGGTACTAATGCTGTTTTGGCCCTGTTTACAGAACTTAAAGCTACTTCAATTAAAGCAGGAGTGCACGTGATTAAATAGCCAATGTTTATTATTAACTATTCATTTGAAAAAGAAATAAAAACCACCTTAAAATATATTTTAAACAAAAGTAACATGCTGATATTAATAAACTATACAGTAGCCAAAATATTCTGGCTGCTACAATGTCTTCAAAAATCTGGACAGTGCACGCCCACAAGTGACTGCAGAAGCCTTCGTGACACGCCCACAACAGACAAACTGGTTTAGGCATCAACGACTTGCTGCCTTCTTAATTGAAAGTAACATACAGCTCTGCTAAAAGCAGAAACAGTTCATTGAAAGACAAAAGCTCTTTTAGCCACTTAACGTGCACTTGTTTTTCCCCATCACTCCGCTGGGCAGATTTACAGCAATCATAACGAGAAGCTCTTATTATGAAGTGTGGGCAAGACAGACATTCCTCTACCTCTTTTTCTGCATTCTCTGGGTAGCTTTGCTAGGTGTTGTGCTATTCACTCTTAGGTGGCGTTTACTGGTCTGCAGCAGAGCGATGGTCTTGATGTCATGAAGGTTGGCACGGAACTGAGCGAACTGCTTCAGGAATAGGAACTTGTCATGGGGAAGAGCGAAAACGACAGCTAGGTGCTCGTGCCCTGCCATGAGCTCTAGGACATGGCCATCGCAAAAGCAATGGGCGATTGAGCTGCTTTGTCCAGTGCGACTGTGTTTGGGGTTGAGCAACGTAGATGCCAGGGGAATTCTGGTTAACTTGGCGCAAGACCGTATGCAATTTTCTTCCACGAAGTCTTTTGACGCCAAAGCCACAAAATCGACCTTGAGGATGCAAAGATGCCGTGTTGTGAGGAACAGAAGTAATGGGAAAGAGGTCTGGCTTTCGTGGATTGGAGATAAAATGTCAGCGGGAACAGGGCTGTTTTGACCTCCTTGAACTAATAAGGCACGGTCCAGGACGTGAGCTAAGTGTCCACTTCTTACTCCGCTATCGTTCTCCTCGATTTCCCAGGAATTTAGAAACTGCTGAATAAACAGTTGGACGTTAGACTGTCCACTGATATGTTCACTTTGAGTTCTATCTAGAAGCAAGTCCACATGGGAATGGATCTCCTTCAAATTTTGTCCATCTGAGAAGAAGTACCATCGTGGGTTGCTGGACTTTAACCTTAAGGAGACGCAAGTGTCTGGAATGTCAAAACGAAATGCCTCAATGTCTGAATATGGCACCATTAATGCTACCTCAAGGCAGTTCATTAGCTCCTCTAAGTTACGTGGAGGCTCTTTGGACTGCGTCTGAAAAACCGCCAGCGCTTTATCTGTTGCTGCCAAACAACACAGCCTCTGACTCAGACCTCCATCTTGGCCCACGTTGATGCCGTGAGACCACACGATCAGTTTTATCTGAACGTTCGAGCTTTCCACGTCTTCGGAGTCCTTGTCCTGAAGTGTGGAAGAGGAAGAGCAGCCGATGATCTTGTCACCATGATCCGGACCCATCTCAAAGTAACTGCCCCCGGAGTCAGGGCTGCCCTGCTCGGTCACATCCACAGAGGAAGTCCTGCCTTCGCTGGACGTTTTCCTCTCCATATCCGCTTGGCAGATCAAATCAGAAAGGTGGGTAACGAAGTCCAAGTTGGTGGTGGTGTAGGACAAATAACAGAAGTGTAGCACTGGTGTGGAGCAACTGGTGGTCCAGGATTTCGGGTCTTCTTCACAGTAAATGCAGCTGAAAAACAGAAAAGTACATTTAAATTTACAACTGAAGGCACAAAAACAGTCATAATTAGCATATTTTTCGAGCAAATAGTCGCTGCGGAGTTTAAGATGCACTGCCCTAAATTCCGTTTGATTCAGAAAAAAATCTATATATACACGTCACTTTGTTGTATTTTTACTTTACATAATGATTGTGCTCCCTACTGGTGTAGTCTAGTTTATTTTTTGTTCTGTTTGTGTTGCCGTAGTTGCCGCACTGAAGCATTTGCTAGGGTCCTGATCTTAATCCATCAGGCCTGAAAAATATCTGTCTTTAAGTACATCCTTACAAAGAAGTCAATACACAGCAAGATTTAATGCTGAAACGTTGCAATTTACTCTATAAGTAGCTTTTGTATGTCCGATCAATGCTGCTATTATAAAGCTACTTTTCTGCTAAAGTGATTATCGGACTTTCAATGATTCAAAACCATAAAAACACCAACAAATGGGCATATTGCAATTAGGCTAATGCAAACATTCTAGCACATACAGCAAAGTGACGAGCCTATAAGTCGTAGCACCTGCCAGAGGGTATAAAAATAAATCCATAAAGTAAAGTGTGTTTGATTAGACGAGGCTTTCACACTTTTACAAGAAACAAACACTTTAAACAAAACGTGTAAGCCAGTAGGTTGACTTAAGAGCAATATAAATTGCACATTTAAAATCACCACAAGGTTGTCTTAAAAATTAACATTCAGTAATAAAATTTCAAATGACAATGCCATTTTAATACACTGTGTATTATGATGACAGCCCCATTGAACCTTTGATCAGTCTCTCAATCTCAACTCCTTGAGCTTTTTTACCCATACTGCACCTCTCTGTTCAGCTGCATTATAGTCGCAGTACATTCTGTAATCGCTTTCCTCCATAAAGCTTGCACAGGTCTTCAGGCAATTCAGACTGATATTTAGTCATGTTTATGCCCTGCTGCATCCTGCAGTAATTTGTTTTATGGTACACTGTATTGTTGCTATAATTTATGTTCAAAGTTTGCATATTACTGCACCACTAAGACTAGTGAGACAAGCTTTTAGTGTACACTTGTGAATACGTATAATGAAAGAAATTGACCTGAATATGGAACTTTCCTGCTTGCATTGTTAAGCTTTTGGTGTTTAGATTTGGAATAAGCATGCAAAATATGGGCATAGCAAAACTAGGTGTAGTAATTGTGTAAAAGCTATTCTTTTATGATATACAATGAGTTGCTAATCATATAACTCTACCATATGGGTCACTTTGTAGGTCTACAACCACATGACCACCGCTGGTGGTTCAATCTCAGCACATATTAGACACATCTACCTTGTTGGATGCACAATGTGTGTTAATCATTCTCTAGCTCCTTCATCAGTGTCATTTTCGAACCACAGTACCGCTGTTAGCTAGATACTGTTGGTTGGTGGACTGTTTCTCAACCCAGCATTGACACTAGGGAGTTTAAAACCCCACCTGATACACTCTTACCCGCACCACACACACTACCATGTCAGTGTCACTGCTGTGCTGGATATGATCCATCATCCAAATAATATCTGGTCAGCTGTGGTGCTGTGTCCTTTCCAATGATGGACAAGGGCTGACACATTGAGCCTAGCAAGAGGTAAACATGGCCACAGACTTCATACATGTATATACTTAAAGAGGAGTGGATGAGTCATTGGTTTAAATCGTTCTTGACCACCCACTTGTTGGGTGTACATAACTTCACTAACCTAAACTGTCTTACTGCTTTAAAGCAGATCCAGCATGATTTTGATGCACAAATCTGCAATATCCATATTGGAGGTTATTAGCTTCCACTTCCCGTTAGCAACATTAGCCCTTTGGATCAGGTGCAACACTGGAAGCTGCGCATGAAATAAACATGTCTTGGTTTATTGATCGCACTTGGAGCAAAAGAAAACATTTTGTTGATGCAGATGAGTTTTGTTATATGTATCTATATGTTAACTTGCAAACAGCCTTAGTCGGATTGTCCACATCCCCTCTTTTCATATTACTATTAAAGTTTCAATTCCAGTGGTGTGCTAATGTGATTACGTAAACAGTGAGCGTGTTTACATGCGCACTAATGACATTATCGATTTCCAGATCTTTACTGTAAACCAGTTGAAATACAGCATCTCCTATCAGATTAAAGCCCTTATCAGACATATGACAACCTGGATTTTAATCCAATAAACGAGTTATTCAGCGTATGTATATGCTATCTTTCTTTTTCCTACATCTGTGCACTGGTAGAAGCAGTAAACACCACAGTCTCAACAGCTTGGAGAAAAACACCATTATGTGCATTTTGCAACCGTATAAACTCATATATAAATATTTCATAGTAAAGCAACTCCACATAATTTTTTTTTTTTTTTAACAACACGGCAGGAAGTTTGAATTTCACAACACGTCCTTCGTCTTCGGTGGAATTTTATGGCCGGTAGTAGAGGTGCACACGTTCTATATTTACAAAGAAATCTGATAATTGACTGACTCATGCAGAGTTTGTGATGGTGATCGAATTGTTGCTAATTTTCAGTTATCAGATTTCGTACGGCATTATGGAAATGTACCCATCGTAAAGCAAAGCAAGGACAAAATAGAAGAATACAGAAGAACTGACCCGGCACTTTCATGCTTCGGCTCAGAAAGCATCTCCGGTGATGAACAGGTAGCAAGTTGAGTTTTAACCTGTAATACAACAAACATGGATGATGATGATTTCTCTAACATTATCCAAAAAAACTGAAACCTTCAATAAGCTTTACACTGATGCACTGTTGGGAAACAATTCCGTTACAAAGCTTGAATCAAGGCGAGGCTCACGGTTAGCGTAAGAAATGGGGAAAGAAAGAAAGAAAGAAAGAAAAAAAATAAAAATAAATAAAAACCACTTAAAAAGTGACCATCAGTCCCAGTACCTTTTTTTTTTTTTTATATAAAATTGAACAGTTTGCACAATACTGAATCGTATTGCAATAATAATAATAATAATAATAATAATAATATTGTAATAATATAAAACATATATTATTGAATCCTTGCCTGCTTTAAATGCATCCTTCATATATCGGATCATTGATAATGTATCAAAGATGCACTTTATATCTTTTTGAAAGGAGAGATTATTATTTAATGAAAGATATAAATATTACAGCATGGTGGGTTGACAAATTGTTTGCTCGAGTAGAACTAAAACTGAATTTAAAAAAAATGTAATTGGGTGGTTATGCTGGAACTGTAGCTGAAGAACTGAGAACAAATGTGTAGGGTATCAGGCTAGCAAAATGCTATAATTTGTGATTAAAAGAACTGAAATGAGTCTTATTCTTATAGAAATTCATGTGCAGATGTTAGAATGATAACTTACCTGAGGTGTAACCTCACAGGCCGTGGTATAGTTATTACAGCATCGCTGGGTAAGTGTAGAATCCACATGAGTCAATATCTCTATGGTAGCAAAGGCTTCATTTTTACAAGCTATTTCTGGAAAATAGAGAGCAGGGCTATTAACATTATGGCGATGAAAATTCTAATATGCATACATCAAGGCAACAGTAGGCACACGTACACATATATGCTCAAAGCAATACAGGCAAGAAAAGCAATATAAGTAATACATTTACAGATGTGCGCATCAACAAGAGCAAAGTGATCAGTGACGTGAGGTATGTTTGAAGCCAAAAGCTCTACCAGTGTCTTCATAATGGTGTCTCTCTCTCTATGGTCCCTCTATAAATGAATGCACTGCTGTACTTTTAAAGCAGTGTGGCAACAAAAAAGAAGCCATTTAGCAATCACAAGACAAATATGAAGCAAACTATAGAAGGTATAGTTGCTACTGGGCGTGCATGTTAAAGCATTTTTGGAGTAATAGCGCACCGCCATCATTACATGTCAAATCACCTGAGGAAAGGAGGTTTGCAAATTATCCATCATAGGTCTTGAAGCTGCTGAGAAAAAAAAGAAAAGAAAAAAAAAGATACAAAGTAGGCACCACTTGATTTTGTGAAAATATTATTTCCTTTAGGAAGAAAAAATTGCAAATATTAGTCATTTTTTTAGATGAAATTTAACTTTTTTTATATGGTTTTTTTTTAAAGAATGATTTGGATGAAGCTTGGTTCTAGCAGGTCAGAAATATCCAAAAGAATGATCGAAATCTCAAATTTCTATAGAAATGGCTAATTAATCTTTAAGCTCAACCAAGATGATGGGTATAAGAAGCCCTTAATTCTTGTGTTCTTCATTTTCACGTATGCATTAGCGCTGCACATTATATGGTAATGCTAATCAATATTGATTATACTGATATATGACGCCTACAATTTGCAAATGAGCCCTCTGACAAACCACAATTAATTCCTATTCGTGTTCTGTGAGTATTCCGACCTCTCAGAGCTCCCAAAAAAAATCTTTCCCTGAGTGTATTGATAAAACGTAGCGTTGGCGTAATCCAAAGAAAAAAACTGGTCATAAATTAATAATTGGGTCATAGATTAATGCAGTCCAGTCTTTAACTGTGACACATCATGTGTTCACCAGTTTGTTTTAATATACTGCAAGGCATATTGCCGTCATAATGTGTATATAGAGAGCCTATACGCTATTTTTGTCCATACTGTGCAGCCCTAATATGCAAACATTTAAGCTGCAATACCAGATCTAGCCAGAGGAGGGCCACATACCAAAACTGGGAATTAACAGGCACACAGTCATGTTGAATTATTTAAAAAAGCATAACCATCTTATTTTTTAACATATACCGACTCTGTAAAACACAAGTAACAGGAGGATTTGTGTTAATAGAGATGCATCTGGCGGTCAGGTACATGTTAAAATCAACAAGCAGCGCTTTATTTTCAGGTATCAGTTCTTACTGTTGCTCAGAGAATTATAGGAAAGCTCTAAATACAAGCGCATCACTTTTGGCTGTTCCAAATACACAGTAATGTGCATTCAGTTAGTTTTTACAAATGCTGGAAAAGAACCCTTGACATCTTTCTGTCTTCCAGAGTAGCAGCTCTAACATCTGTGAAAGACTGTCAAGCTGCAGTGATTTGACGTGGCGCGACCCGAGCACTTTCCTGAACAAAATTCTGCATGAATAGAGACTTGGACAAGTTCTAGCAATATGAAGAAGTTCTGGACTAGTTTTGCCCTGTAGCTCATTGGGACTTTGACCAAGGTATCACCAAGGTATCACCAAGGTTCCCAAAAGTTGTGAGAACAAAAATCCGCTTTCAGCACCATACTACAACGCTAAGCAACTTGAAACACAGCTACTAAGACACCAGGGCTTTTATTGCAGCAAAAGCTTAAAGCTGTGAAATATTAACCAACTGCTTGAGCAAACATTATTCATCCCGTTGAAACAAAAGCAACAGACCTACAATGAAAAGTAGAGATGCAATTACACATCAAATGGTGCCTTTCATGTCATTGTGTATCTTCTTATGCAGTGGGTTCTTTCTTCCGGTGATTTGACATTAAATTACAGCATTCGGTAACATGAGAACAATGTGTTGTGAAGCTCTAACTGCTTTATTAACACTATTATTTCACATTAAAGCAATAGTTCAACCAAAAATGACATTTCAATCATTTCCCCCTTCCCCTAAATGGAGTCGATTAGCCAGGACATGTTTGGTGTCCGAAGATTCCTTCTTTAGTTTTGCACTGGAGCTACAAGGCTAATGTTGCTAACAAGGCAAGGCAAGCTTATGGCTATCGGTTTAGCATTGTGCATGCCTAAATCATCACACACTCGCCTCAAACCGGTAGCCTCGATGTTAAATAAGCCCCTCCATGCTGTGCTGATACATACATGATTACCTTGGCTGGAGCTGGCACAGTGGGGCAGAGGAGGAGAGGAAGACTGCGAAGCAACGAGAAAGCAGGAGGACGAGGGGTTCGGCCCTCCGTTAGTCTGTCTGGGGACATCACTAATCTGACCAAGACAACAACAACAACATACTGCTTTTAGAAATAATCAAATGCATTGATTTACCCTTGCACTGAGAATGGAATTATAATTAATCATGTTTGTATTTAATATTTGGATGTAACTGTTTCCATGGCATTGCGATTAATGTTCTTAGTGGACATGTTAGGCACCAAACCTACAGGATAAACTATTAATATGGGAAACAGTTCTAGTAGCAAAGTGATAATAAATAATACGAAGTTGTAAGTCTCCATAATCAGATGCACACCGAATATATTTGACCGAAAATAATACAAATCTGCCCAGTCAATGTTCGCCCAAATGAGTAGTGGTCCCAAAGATGTTAAGAGAATATGTCTGATTATTGATGACTTGTTGAAACAGCAACCACACAGTGTCAGAGAAATTCTCCACCATGTGAGAGCACAACACCCCGATCAACAGGCTGTGCAGAATCCAGAACAGTCCAGAACAGCCCTGTGGGTGCATGCCCACGTTTGGCACAATAAAACACATCTACACGTGTGAAATTCCAGCTGTGTTCCTGTTCGCACAGGCAGCATGATGCTGCTGTTGTCAGAGCGTCAGTTTCTGAATAAAGCGTGATATCGGAAATATTAAGTCAAGCAGAGCAACAATAAAAAGCGACTTTAAAACACAGCAAAAAATGTTGCCAAATCTTAAAGACTATAGAGGCAAATTTATCTAAAAGTTCTCATTATGAGATTATTGTAAAATAATTATAAGATGATTCAACCCATTTCTAGACATTTTTTTTTACTAATATCAAGTTTGAAATTGTCTTCTATTCTGTTGTCAGATCATTTTGCCTCTTTTAAGCATTAAATTCTTGAAGAATGCAAAAAGACCTGTGGTGGTTTGATGCACATTCTTCTCTTCGATTTTGATAACTAGGTGACGCCACTGCTTGATTTAATCTTGAGGTTAAAGTGTGTTTTAAAGCTGACTAGTTTTAGAGAACGCACTAACTGCGCAATACAGCTTTTCAACAAATTAAAGAGCATCAAGTAGCATTAACGTGATTTGTTAGGGATGACATAACAGTGTGATCGGGTTAGAGATTAGGCAATAGAGATTAGGAAGTGAAACAAATATGGTGTCATGTTTAGGTCATTTATGACATAAAAAGGGGAAGCAGATACCAAGCTTGTTTGCCATATTGTACTCTCTATTAAAGCAGGAGGAAATTTAACATGTACTAGAAATTGTACATGAAAACTGACATGAAAATAGATCTTACCTTTTTTTCAGTGTTGGCCATTCTATCTTTCGCTTCTTTGGCTTTCTGAATGGCTTTCAGCACTTCAACAGTGTCCAACTCCTTCTCAGTGGTTACTGTGCCGTCTAAGCAAACCTTATCATCACACAGAGATATTCACTCAACTAATTTGTATAACGGCCCTTTAAATCAACTTTCAAATGAAGAATTATACAGGCAAATTAGACGTGTAATGAGAAATTTATTTAAATTAAATACTACTACAGACCTTGTCCAGAGGCTCAGAGGAGAACGTGCAATAATAGAATAAGTAAACTAGACCTAAACATCATGTAAATAAATACAAAACATTAAACTAAGCCGTACCTCTGACGCTCTGTCCCAGAACTGCGCCAGAACTTTAGTTCTGTAGTCAGGAATGATGCACATGGGGTTGCTGGCGAGGGAGAGTTTTTCCAAACAGGGCAACGTTCCAATGTGCTTTATTTCATCCAACTGCAAAAAACATAATGATTTCAAGAGTTAAATTCCTAACGAGGCTATTTCTGCAAAATACTTTCCAGTAAACAATGGACTTGAACTTTAAGAACAGAAACACAATACCTGTGCTAATCTGTTACTGCTTAAGTCCAGGTTCACAAGAGAGTAGAGTTTACTGAGACCAGAAAGGGTTTCGAGCTGATTGCCAGCCAGATTCAGAGTCTTGATGTTGCCCAGTTTAGTGTGGACGCCCTCAAGGACAGTAAGCTTGTTGTAGGACAGGTCCAAGTGCACTAGATTGTACAGATACTGCAAATATATTGGAAACATCAGTAAACATTTAGCAGAAGCACTTCAGAATTAGAGATACAAAATAAATCAACATTGTAATTATTCTTTAATCAACTATACCTGGAGATTTTCCACCAAGGAAAGGTCATTGTGACCGAGATCAAGGAATTCAACTGCAGGAATCAATTTCTAAAATTACAAAGACAGGATGTTAAAAAGATGAAGGAATCGTGGCCTCTGTGCCTGTCAGTCATAATGAAGGAGGCGTGGCCTCTGTGCCTGTCAGTCCCAGTAAAGGAGGCATGGCCTCTGTGCCTGTCAGTCATAGTAAATAAGGTGTGGCCTCTAATCCCAGCAGTCCAAGTGTTGCCCATGTGCTTCTAATCCAGTTTATAAAAAAATAGTAAGATTAAAACCAAGCTGTTTGTACAATACTGAATCACATTGTATCCCATGAAAACACCTCTAAATCATATCATATTGAATTATTGGCTGCTTTAAATGTATTTCTCATACAATCACCTATCGATATAAACGTTGTATGGTTTCAGAAGGAGAGAAACAAATCCCTATTTCCCTCACCACAGACTCATCGATGCAGCAGATGTTGTTGTGGCTCATGTCCAGGGTGGTCAGCATCTTCCAGGTTGGAACGATTGCTGTCACAGTGCAGTCGATGTCCACGCCTTCGGGTTCCCACTGGGCAAACTCAGCAGCTTCTGGAACTAAGATTTCCTACCAAAGACAGAACAAAGTGAGACCAACCCAGTTCAATACAGCAGCTGGAGTATTCAGCTGGTTTGACATTAAAAACCAATGTAAAAATGTTTTCTGTTTACGCAGAGCGAGTACTATACCTTCATGGACGCAGCTGAGCGGTGAACGCTGAGTGTAGCCAAAGTGGGTTTTAATGAAGGAAGTCCCTTTATCTGTCCTGAACTGCAGTCATTTATCTAAAAAAAAAAAAAGTAAGTAATTATAGTATTATAGTACGGTTATTTTATTTTCATATGTACTAGGGGGCGACTGATATGAAAATTTTGATTCTGATACCAATTTTAAAGAGCTAATGGTTTAAAGAGTAAACTGTTCATGATTTTGTCGAACTTGTGATCTAAATACCGGTTGAAAACGTAGAATTTTTTTCGAAGGCTTCGGACTCGACAGTTTGTGACGTATACAGTCAGTATTTTACATGATTTAACTCTGAACATATGTATCAAACATCCCCATTACTTTCAAGCTATGACCTCATAATAGGGCTGGACCGAATAATTCGAATACTCGAGTATTCGTTCGTTACGTTGATATTTGTTTCTCTTTTTAGTATTCGGAAGCTTCGTCTTTTTTAAGCCACAAAAATTGTAGCCTCAACTAGAGGTGTGCGCAGGACACAGAGCATAGGAGTGAAAATCTCACTGGATTAACAAACTTTATGCGATCATGTACAGTGGCAATGCATGTTTATAATAAACTGACTGTCAGTACAGATATTTGCACGTTATATTTACTAAACCCGTGAATGAAAACACAGAAATGTGTAATGCTATTTGGGTCAGCCCTACATCATAGTCAATAGCATATAGTTAAGCTTTTAGTTTATAGAAATTGGCTTTCTTAAAACCAACCAGTGAAAGACGTTAAAATGTGGTTAAGCTATCATATAGCAGTCAATGTATCCATTTTGCGGCAAATACGGAAAAACGACTGATCTCTGGGTCCAAGGGTTTGAATGCATAAGTAGAATCTCTGAGTTTTATCTTGTAATTACCAAAACTATGGGATTTCCAGAAATGTGGATTAAAACCACACACAAACGTGGCTTGAATTCGATTGGAAAGAGTCAGATATTATCTACTGTTTTTTGCCGTTCAGACTGCGTAAATTCTTACCTGCTCAAATCGGATATGCCAAAAAAAATCGGATTTAAATGTCTGAACAAAGGCTTAGTAACAGATACTCATTTGGCACAAAGAGATGAAACATTTCATGAGCGATGTGTCGCTTACCTCAATTTGGAGCAGCGATTTAAAGACGGAGAGGTCAAACGATAGACCGTGCTCCTCAATATTGCTCGTGCCCACAGCTCCTTTCGTCCCAGGGATCTGTGTATGCACAAACGCAACGCAAAACACTAATACGCTAATTTTATTTCATTTAAATGTGGATGAACATATTGCCTGCATTTATTTGTATCTGAAGGCTGTCTTTCCCTGGTCAGACCGAACCTGAGCTAAATCAAGCATGTGTGACTGCGTACATCAGATATTTTAGACACTGGGCTTTCAATATTACAGAGAAGTGATAAATGGAAGCACATTATGGAGAACAGCTTTCTAAATAAACAGATACCCATGGATGTCTCTTCCACCCACAGCACTATATAAAAACATGACGCATGGACTAGGCAACGACCTCAAAACTGGCAACGCAAATGGTGTACCTTGAGATATTTGAGTCGGCAGGCGAAGTCCAGTATGTGGCCCAGGTCTGCCTTGGCATCTCCGTTGGCGCACGTGGGCTTGGCCAGCTTCAGCTGTTGAGTGATGGCGTAAAGCTGCAGCGGCCTCAGGAGGAAAACTTCACCACCAACTAATAACTGCTCACCTGAGGAAAGAATAAAGCCTAGATTATAACAGAATCTGCAAAAAGGGCAAAACAAAATGTGTTGCGTTTTTATAACGCATAATCAAGTGAGTAAACATTGCATTGTATTCACTATACATTGGATCTTAGTCAGTCTTCCTTGGCATGTTTGCAGCTAGTTTAAAATGCTGCTGTACAGTTACTATACAGTATATTATACAATTATACCATATTATCCCTGTTTTAGCTTCACTTCATTGGCTCCCTCCGACTCGGTTAAAGAAAAAAGGTGTATAAAACCTATTTTTACTAATTAACATATGGAAACACCTCGTTATTAATGCTAACAAGTTAAAAATCATTTTAAGGAACACTTAAGCACTCAACATTGGTTGTTTTTAAAGTGCTACATAAATAATAACTTACTTTTTTCCGTTTCGAAAAGTTGAAAGTGAAAAAACGTTTGGTTTCATATTGGATATTCGCTGCACGTTCGCACCTCGAATGCCAATACCAATTAAAGAAATGTTTCTTTATATTTACCTTATGATCAGAAAACGCACTGATGTCTACACCGTTTTATTTGGCGTTCATATTGTATATTGAACAGATCCCCCTCCCGCCCACTCTCCATGTGACGTCACTTACACAATTTAAATCACCTTTATAAATCACACGCAACACTGACTGCGCAAGCAAATTAACGCTCTTTAATTGGGATCTTGGTAAATAAGGGCCTTAGTGTCATTTTCAGTGTGAATGTAGCAATAACATAATAAGAGTCTAAAATATAACTGTATCTTCTGGACTACAACCAGAGTACCCTCTAAATTCTTTCTGTTTAGGGGAAAAAAATCAATATCAAAAGTCGCAATATAAATTTTTATTTTGCATATTTTATTAGAGAAGTAGCAACTCCCGTTTCTGTTTGCCATTCCAACCGTGTTTCTGTTTAGCGTGATAATTATTAAATCGCATAACTTCATTTATCGGTAGATTTAAATTTGGTAGATTGAATTTGTAACTGATAGGGTAGCTACAGCGTAGCCTAACGGAAGCCGGCACATGGACAATGTTTCCCCTGCACAGCTGTATGTGTGCAGAAATGTGGGAATTCTGTGATTTCTGCTCGCCATGGAAATCGTGTTTTTGTTTATATATGCATGATAATAATTGAAGCGTATCATTTCACTTCCTTTATTGGTTGGTTTCAATGTTTGAAATGATGTCCGATTAGCCCGATTTTATCCTCGATTTGTCTATATAGAAGAGGTTTCCAGAATCAGAAGCGAATTTTCGGGTCGGGAGCTCAATCAGAACTGATTGTCAGCACAGATTATCTGATGGTGTGAGAGGGTAAATGAGTCGATCTGAAGCCCTTCGATCTGACGGCCTGCCATATTTCCAAACATGTTTGGTTTTGACAACTGCATACACGAGAGTAAAATGTCCGTTGATGGACGACTAAAGCAGGCAACAGCTAAAAAAAAAAAAAGTTAAGCCCAAGTTGCAGCACCTTACAGAGAGCAAAGAAAGCATCTTATAGTTCGCAAAATATGGTCATATAAAGCCATACCTCTGTGGAACAGATCTTCTGCCAGTGTAGCAGCGATGCCATTGATTTCCTGAAAACAAGGACACGAGAAGCCGCTTGTTATTAGTTATCATTATAAAATCTTATTTCAACCCACATGACACACTCATTTGCTTATCTCATCAAATTAAACAACAATTAGTCTTTTATACATTCAGGCCATGAAAATTGTTATGTGGAAAGCATCATTATCTGTTTCCATACAGCTGCACAGTACAGGGCTTAACATGTTGTTGCATCAGGCTTGAAAAAGTTAAAACGGTAACAGGATCTTTCTTCATAATCATGTCATAAACGGGAAAGTTTCAGTTTAACGTTCTACAGTTTCCTACCAAACCGTGTGAGCTGTGCAGGAAAGCAGAGTGCGATGATAAACGGACACACCCAAAACAGAACTGTGAAATGTTCGTCATTCATCGGCAACACGGGGAGAGTCTTCTCTTCAGCTACACTGCAAACTCGTTACAAGTGCCCTGATTACCGGATTAATAGGTGGTTTGGTCCATGTAAGCGTTTACCAAATGCACAAATGTAGTGCATTTACACACATTGCTGATTACTATTGTTAACGTTTAACTATGATATGCCTTTTTCCGAAAAAACCCTGTTCAGGTGATGTCACAACCATATTGCTAATAAACTGCTATACAGCTATAGTATGGACATGAATATTTTCATTTTGTAATTCTGAAAGGTCACATGATATGCAAACGGTCTCACTGATGCTAAGCTTGTGCAGGCAAGTGAGACGCTTTGCAAGTCAACAGGAGTTCAAATGTCACATCCATAACATGCATAATCCATAAACTTGGTTTAAATTGAATCAGCACAATGAGAATCCCAGAATAATGCATTTAATGCTAAACAAAATATACTTATTAAACACTTATTAAACATTTATACACCCTTTTATTTACTTTGTGTTTTAAGATACCCATCTCTTCTATCAACTTTTGCCCCACACTTGGTTAGTAAATGTGGAGTTTGGCCTGTGGCAGCTGTAGCTTTAAAATGCTGAGTAGTGAGGAACGCTGAAGCTGTTAAAGTGTCTACGTGTCAGAAGTGTTCAAACGTGCAGAACTGTCACCGACGCCATTTAAGTGTCAACAACAGTCAATTATACGGATGCTGAACACACAGGGCTGAACAGCAAGCTCATTTGTACCATATAAAATATGAAAACAGATTAGAGAATAGATTTGACTTTTTTTTCCGTCTTCACACATCTTCAATTCAACACATTGCACGCAACTAAGTGGAGGCAGTGGTAGCTCGGTGGTTAACATGCTGCACTCGTGACAGGAAGCTTGTGTGTAAGACCCTGCACCCTCAATTACTCAGTTCTATGCTTGGACTCACTTGTCAGTCGCCTTGTATATAAACGTCTACCCAAATGATGTCAAAAATGTCAAAATTAGGACTGTCACTAACGATTATATTGGTAATCGAGTAATCTGACGATTAATCAGGGGGGGAAATTACTAAAAAAAAAACTACGAATGACAAAACCGTAGAATTTCAAAAAACGTGTTATTTTTATTAAGAAATGAACTGGTACGTCTTGAAAAATGATTACAAATATAAACTCAAATTGTTTACACGTAAAAAAAAAAATTCTCACATTGTTTACAGAGCAAAACGAGATATTTAATGAAAAATATCACTATCAAAAACTGGGCTACAAGTGCACACAATACTATTTAGGGCTTTACTGGAAAAAATCCTACAGTATGTAGCATTGCAGATACCATAGAATTCTTCAGACTTGTGAAGAATGCTTACAATGAGGTGGAGCTTTGTAAGACCTTGCAAGGACCTTATTATTATTACCCTTCAGTAGAAATCAATTATAATAACACAAATAAACAATTAGTGTATCCCAAATTTGGTTACAAAAACATGCAGACAATTCTTTCAGGGGTCACTTCACTCTTCGCTCACTGCTACTGAGGGAATCCGTGTTAGTTTCTTTCCTCCGCTTTGTAATATGTTTAAATTCAGCGGGTCGTCTCACCTGATCTGAGGTCGCGTTCAAAAAGAGTGCCGCTCGCGTGTTTCCCTTTCTCCCCGCAGCGGTACGATGACCCCCGACCTCAGCGCGGGCAGCCTGATCGGTAGGAACCCACCGGCAGCCGCGCCCTCCTCTCTCTTGCGTTAGAGAGGGGTCGGAAGGGGGCCGAACTGCCTCTCCCTACCCTGCCGCCGCCCCTGCATGAGCGACGGGAGCTCCTCGCGTAACGCGGTCGGACGAGAAGAAGAGAGTGGAGGGGTAAAAACACGGCGAAGCGAGGACGGAGACCGTCGGAGTGACCGTCAATCAATCAGGCGCGAGTGAAGAGGGAAGAGCCCAGCGCCGAATCCCCGTCTCCTCGCGGGCGCGGGGGAAATGTAAGAAGCTCCGTGGCGTCAAATCTTAATCGAGCATTTTTACTATTCGAGGTACTCGAGTAATCGTTTCAGCACTTGGCTCAAACATCCTCAAATTATTTTATTACTATTAATTACTAGAAGAGTAATATCACAATCACCAACAATTAAAAATTGCACCCTTGTGGAAATGGCAAATGTAAACAAGTATCTCTGAATTATTATTGACTCAGTGGTCATCAGATGGTAAAGCAAGGTAAAAAATAAAAATAAAAATAAAAGCCGGTAAAGCCGGCCCTAAGCTCAAGTTCAAGTTCAAGTAGGTTTTTTATTGTCATTTCTCCATATACCTCGTATACATTGAAATGAAATGTCGTTTCTACAGGACCATGGTGCAAC
>JAOUQW010000001.1:15245561-15260447 GCA_028565825.1 Olivaichthys viedmensis
AGGGAGTTTTTCCTTGCCACTGTCGCCTCTGGCTTGCTCATTAGGGATCTAGATCTACATCCGGATTTCTGTAAAAAGTGCTATACAAATAAAATTGAATTGAATTAATAGCATTACAAATGACACATTTCTGCTACTACTGACAGATTAGTGTCATTGTGCACAAGTATAGTCTGCATATATGTACAGAATAACAACATCATACAGTAATGTTTACCTCACAAAAGTGACAACATGCGTGTCTATGAAGGTTTTTATTCATCCAAGTCATTGAGTCTACTTTTGTATAATGTTTAGCTAGAACGCATGAAGCTTTACGTATTAGCTTGACCATGGTGCATTGTGGTGTATACACAGTTAGACAAGCTGTCCAGCTCTTGGGTGTGTAGAAAGTAGTCAAATCGACTGGATTCAATTTGATTGTAATACCAGTTTAGTCACTTTTACTACTACTAGAGATTCAAAAAATATTGTGTAGAAGCCTAAGCTGAGACTGTGTTCACCAAAATAGTCATTTCTATGTATCTGGGGTTGAACACATTTAAAGCATTCAGGTTTCTGTTCACTACGTAGCAGTAAATGTCAAACCGACCCAGGCAGTCTCTTCAAATCCTATAGAATACATACAATACATCTCAATTTTTAGTAACATAAACAGTAATGTTAACAGACCTCCAAAATGCGCTTTGCATGCTTGGTGATCCTGGTGGCAGGTTTGTGTGCACAATGGGAGTGTAAATAAAAGAGATGGAGGCAACGTTTTGCGGTGTACAAACATCAGTTATTTTTAACAGTTTTAATTCACCTTGTTACTCACAGGTCAAAATGACTTTAAAAAGGACTTTCATACTCACTAGAAAAATTGAGCCAAGCATATAACGGGTCCTGTTAGAAAAATTATTTTTGTTATAGTTGCACCGTTAGTAGTAGTTAAATACGAGTCATTTTGACCAAAATAGAACAAACCATTTGAACAAACAAGTGAATGGAAATGTGCTGATAAGGCTGGCTGGCAAACTAATCGCAAAAAAGGTGTTATATTGTCACGCACACACTTTGTGAAACAGCGTTTCCAGGCTGCTGTAAAGTAGGGCAAGTCCAAGAGCAGCTCTTTGTTACACAAATGGTTGTTTCCACATCCTCGGAGCTGGTACAGCAGTTCTAAGTGATCCTGCACGTATTCAGCATGAACAGACTGAACTACGGCCAATTCCAGAGGAGTGGTTTAGAGACACGACTCAGAACTGAACATGTGTAATAAAGGTGACTGCATTCTGACTCGACTCTCCTGCAAGATGCACAGCCCAGAGCCTAATCAACTACACATCACTCATTATTAAAAATGGAGGAAGGCTGTATTTTGGGAGTCAGCAAGGCTGAACATTTAGTAGAATGAAGGAAGTAATGGAAGAAATTGAGGGAACGCTGCCAATGTACCAAAGTGCCACACTAACTCTGACATCTAGTGGTGAAAACTAGGGGTGTAAAGAGTCAGCCATTCGATGCTCAATATTTACAATACGAATGCACCAATTCAGAACAGCATCGCATTAAAACAACTGTGCGCTATTTTAAATGCATATTTCATACATCAGATGATTGATCACATATTGAGATACGCACTGTATCATCTGAGTGAGAGACACACCTCTCGTGAAAACATGTTTATTTAATTATTTACACAGATTATAATTCACAGACACAAATATGTTGAACACGTTGAGGTATTAAATTACAGTAGAAAGAAAACTCAAAAAAAATACTTTGTTTCCCCCTGATATAACAAAACTTAAGAAATAAGTCTTTAATTAAGGAACAAAAGGTTTTGTTGTTCTGGTTTTCATTGTCATCTTGTGTCGTCTTTTGGCGTCCTTGTGCTTCTTCCGGTACTCCTGTGGAAACAGTCAAAAAGAAAAGTCAATATTCATGAAGCTATGACATCACCACGAACATAAACTGATTCTGGGTAGCATTTTACGTCACACTAAAGACAAAAACAAAACAATGCATAAGTGGTTGTTGCAACATGGTAGGGCTTAGATGTGGGCAACGAAGCAGCCCCCAATATTAGAAAAGAAACCGTTGAGGTGGAGGCAAACACCACTAAAACGCAAAATAAAGCATCACACGCTTATACCACGGCTACCCAACAGCGTTTTTTAAATTGATTTATTTAAAAAAAATTTTTTAAAGAAGAGGCTTTGTATATGTTTTGCTTCCTCATAACTAACTGAATGATATAAAAATGGCAAAACTTGTGGTTTTTTAAAGAACCAACCCAAATGGGACAATGGAACTTGGGGTTCTAGTTTTGTCAATAATCAGTTGAAAATAAAATCCTTTTTAATGATTGTTGACAAAACTATGACAGTTCATTTTCCACCAACTTCAGAGACGACTGGATTTGTCAGTGATGGTAAACGCATCACCATTACGGTGCACAATGAGGCCAGTGTTAGGTTACACATGGAAGAAGTGCTTGGATTACCTTTTTTTTGTGTGTGTCTGATTGCCTTTTGGTTAATCAGCTTGTATTATTAACGAGATTACTGACGAAAAGACTATTTTAAAACAAAAAGGCGATTTTAAGACAAGTACTTTTTTCATGTTGTACCCAACGCTGGCGTCGTCGCACACCGTAACGATGACGCAGACGCTTTTACTGTCGTCACTGTGACCGATCCAGTCGTCTCTCAAGTTGGTGGAAAATGAACGGTCATATTTTTGTCAACAATCAGTAAAAATGAAAGTAACATTGTAAGAATATTATCAACACCTTTGTGAAAACCCCCCCCTTTGCATCCCATGTGATCAGAAGACAAAAGTATTTCTGCTAGTGCTGCGCATGTGCCTGTAAAATCACTATTTGTGCTGCTACGTTTTTAGAGAAATTAAACATCTGTGCAGGTTGAGAAATAAAACCTTTTGTTCCTTTTGACAGCACAAACATCACACCAACAAATCAAACTATTGTGTTATTTTTACATTTTTAAATTTTTTTAATTCACCGTTTGTCTATGTTGTATATTGTGTGATGTGGTACGCATAACCAATCAGCAACAAACAGTACTGCTAACCCCGCCCCCAGTACAATTAGTTCCGGCTGGTGTCAATCTTGAACAGGTTTTAAAAACCATACAACTGGAACCTTTGGTACAGGACCAGTGGCCAGTGAAAAAAAGCACAGTTCCAGTTTTCCAATGCAATCTCCAATGGTTCTGGTACTTTGTGAAAACCTTCACAGAAAACAAAGGGCAGATGTTTCCCGAATCTCCCACCTCTCGGAGTCTTGTCCTCCTCTCCTCCCACGCTTCTCTCTGACCCTCCAGTTTCTCAAGTCTGCAGAACATACTGGGGCCCTCTGAGGGAAGAAATGTATACAACAGAGATTGCAGTCAGACATCAAAACAGCAGAAAGGCAATCCCAATCCTAGTTTGATAAAAGAAACAAATCCATATCTTACCCTTTAACCGTATGTCATCATCAAAGAAGAAGAAAAACCTTTTAGTCGGGGCCGGCTGTCTGTAATAACAAAGGAATCAAGTTAACGAATGATACTCTGCAACTGATTCACTGAGTACAACAATCATAGGAAGAATGTGTGTCCCAAATATTAGTGTTTGACCGAAGAGTTCTTATCAGAACTCAGTCTAACGCGTCATGGGGTTTGGGACGGTGGTGTAGATACTGGGTCACAAAGAAGAGTCGCTAGAAAAGAGAACGTCATAACCGTGCTATCGTGGATTATTCAGTAGCTACACAGTAGCATGCTAGCTAGTAGGCTAATTAGCAGTTTGCACAAGTTAGCATGCTACATAAATCAACTAAAGTCTGACAGAGCACAGGGACACTAAACGAATATGATTTCTTGCTATATTTTACAGATAATATAGCTACATTTACTCTATATTACACAATCCTATGAATGTTACTTTTTGTAAACCGACTTGCAGCCATTCCTCAGTGTTAAAACTGACACACGTGAACGCTAGCAGTGCATTTTGATTAACGCACACGGTCCCTCAAGCGCCAAGAATAACACTGTATGAAGATTAAAAATGTTTCTTATAAATGGCTGACGTTCTAGTAACAATACTCACTAGACATGACTGACATTTTGGACACAAATGGAAAAACGAGCTCCTGGATTACAGGCAATAGAATAAAACAGAAAACAAAAGACGACAGGCAGCTGTTGCTCCCGTCTGATTCATACTCGGTTGTAGTGATGGAGGCCGACTGTTCCTTCACTTGTTCCTCTTCCTCCACATCCTCCTCCTCTGAACTGCTGTCCTGGAATCGAGGGTCTACTTGCCAAGCCACTTTGGCTCCTTTCAGAGTCTCAACTTTGTATTCATCTGAACAGACCAAATGTAACACTGTTAATAAGCTTTCTCAGTCATTTTGGAATCTTTCTTTTTTGTAATTTCCTTATTTATTTATCTGAAACTGGAGTTACAGTGTTCGCATCATATCAGAATCACATATGCATTTTCACCAAAGTAAACTTCATATTATTGAGACCATCGATTCCAAACTTTGGAACGGTGGTGTATTTGGTTAAGTGAATGGGAGACCAAAAACAAAACTGCTCACCTGTTTCAGGGGTCTTCGTTACCGCATCACTTCCAAAGAAAGAGAATTTGAAGCAGTTTGATGCGTCCGTCTCTGCCTCTACATTAGATGAGAAAGAAAACACGTCCGGGTCTTCCTGTGTTCCTTCATCCTTGTTCTCCTCGTCCTCTTTGTCCCACGAAACCTCCTTTTTTTCGCTTTGGATTTCTTTCACGGTCCCAAACACCTCCTTCAGGTCGGCAGTCACATCATAGTAGATCTCCTTAGAAACTTCTGGAAGCTTTATGGCCTCCTCGCGTTTCTTTCGCCTTGCCGCTTTGCTGTGTGGAGACGAAGAAGAAACGAGAGCAGTGGACAAGGAGTGATGAGCGGAGCATTCAAACGAAGTGTGAAAAAAACACTGACACCAGCGTTACTGAACGTACCTTTCTTTTTTCGGTGTTTCCGTCTTGGTTTCAAAAGCTGCGTGAGTCTCAATTGTTGGATCGTAGTGCAAAGCTGAAATGTCCCTGCAGTGCGAGAGAGAGACTCATTTGAACTTAAAGGATGTGTTCATAGTTAAGAAAAATAACCTACTCTGATACATGGCACAGCGATCAAATGCTTTATCCTGCCCAGAGCAGTGGTAGCTCAGCAGTTAAAGTTCTGCACTAATAACCAGAAGGTTGTACGTTCAAATCCCAGGACTACAAGAGAGCCACTTCGAGCAAGACCCTTAAAGGAATAGTTTGGCCAAATGTACACGATTTCCCCTACTTCAAATGTAGTCGATCAGCCAAGACATGTTTGGTGTCTGATGTCTTCACTAGAGCTACGCGGCTAATGTAGCCAAGTAAGTGGCGCTTATAGCCAGTAGTGTAGCATCATGCAAACTGCACATCTAAATCATCACGCACTCGCTTCAGAAAACATCATTTGGCCCCAGAATACAATTCGTACATAAGCAAGTTACATAAAATAGCAGAATAAGTCCAAATATACAAATCAAATTGGAACTATAATCATCCGGATTACTTCTAATACAATTCTGCCTTCACACGTTGGGCCACACAGAGTCGTGATACCAAACTATGTACTAAGGAAGGAGGTGATTCTGGCTTCAAGATTGCAGCTGCTTTTGTTTTTAGCTCTGCAACGTCCTATTGATCATTTTTATAGATATCAGTGTGTCACACAGTGTCAGAAACCACATAAGCAAGTCTGTTTGAGATACTAAACAACTCGACACGGCCACTTGAGATCAGTGTGTGATGATTTAGGCATGCAGTTTGCATGATGTTAAACTGGAGGCTATAATGTGCCCATACTTGTTATCTAAATTAGCGAATAAACATGTCTTGGGTGATCAAATACATTTAACCCTCAATTGTTCAGCTCTGGGCTTGGATTGGATTTTGCCTCACTACATCTAAATGCTTATTAGATTACATTATCTTGGAGCCAATAACTAGTGAACATAGTGGTTTAAATAAAATGGGCTATTATTTCCATGCTTATAATATAGTATAGTCTAGTATAGTGTGTTATTGTAGTATAGTGTATTATAGTGGTGTGAACTGTTATACTTCTGTCTTATATTCAGCCTGAATAGCGTAACTCGTACTTGAAGGTTTTGCCTTTCACTGCTCCTTTACTTGCGTCACTTGGCTGAATGCTGACATTAAGGACACTTTGCAGGATGGCCAGATTTTTCTTCTTCTCTTCAACAAGCTCCTGTTCTCCTGCTGTTTGCAGGGATTCCGCATCTGAAACGAACGTTTATGCAAAAATGACCAAGAGAAGAGTTGTGGTATTAACAGCAATTGCAAAGAGCTTATATGCAAGAACAGGACAACTCAAGCCAAAAGAGAATGACACTAGGCAATTGTGAGCAGTTAGCTCCTTTCTCAAAAGAGCCTTCAGCTACCCCATGACGTTACATGAGCAGCAGTTTAAAAAGATGCAGTGGCAGATTTCACGTGTCTCGGAGGAAGGTTATGTTTGTCTCCGCCCTCCCCGGTCGGTTGCTGTTATGTGACAAGGAAGAACTAGCTAGTGGATGGGAATTGGCAATGACTGAATTGGGAGAAAATGAGGTATAAAAAACAAAACAAAACAACTCTCTCTTTTTCTATAAGGAAGGAACCATGGCGGGCCATGGCGAACACACAAACGGTGATACACAGCCACGTATCAGTGAGTCAGTTTGGTCAATTAGAGCTGGAAAAAAGTAAGCATGTGCCCATAATAAATTTTCATATTGTTGATTTACTCTTAATTGATATTAAGAGTGATATTCCAATATAAAACCTTTTTTTAAACATAACATTGGATTAAAACCAAGATGTGCATTTCCTGAAGGAAACATTGTGCTGATGAGCTGAAAGTGATGAGATGAAAGAAAATCTAAATTTGTAGAGCCGTCCAAATAAAGATATAATTGTAAAAGCTTATTGGTTTGAAGGTGTTCATGTTCACAAGGAAGGAAGAAAGAACAAAGAAAGAACACAAAAAAGAACCAACACAAAGAAAGAACCCAGAAAAAGACAAAAAGGAACAAAAAACAACGAAAAAAAAAAGAAAGAAATAAAGAACTTAAAGAAAAAAAGAAAGAACACAAAGAAAGGATGAAGGGATGAAAGAGACTGAAATGGAGATTTCAATTTGGCTACAATCGAATGATTTCGGCTTGCTCAGATTAAGATACGAGATGGTTATCTGACCTTGCTCCTGTTCTTCGTTGTCACTTTCAAGAAACTTGGCATCCATGTGAAATCTTGGATCAGTTCCAAATCTGGACTGCAATTTCATGAGCTATAAGAGTAATACACATGTAAGCAAGAGTAAAGTAGAACAAGAAAACAAATCATCTGAACTGCAATCAATGTGTTCAAATTGACCTTCTGTCCAGCTTTGCCTTCAAACTGTGGCTTTATCTTGAAGTGATTTTCCTCGGTGCCGTCATCTTCGTCCTCGCTGCTGCCAAACAGTTTGCTGCCCCCGGCCTTTTTGAATTCCTACAGAATCGAGACAGCAGCAGGACGTAACGGCATCGCAAAGCAACAATGATCATCAGGAAGAACCATAAGAAAAAGCTGAAAAAGGTATCAATGATGTCTCTGATCTTTTACCTTTTCTCTGAGGCCTTGTTTTCCCTCAGCTCCTGATCCATCATCTTCACCAGAATCTTCATCAAAGAGGCTCTTTTTCTGGCGTGTTGGGTTTTCACTGTCATTTTTAACTTCGTCATCGGAATCGAATACAATATGTTTCCCTTTGTTTGCAGTCGGCAAATCCTTGAAAAAAAATGAAAAAAAGAATTAAAGCCATTTTAGACAACATAAAAATAAGTCATTTAATATGTATGCAAAAAAGATATAAAAAATGTCACATTTGAAAAGAGTCGGGATTTGGGCCGGGTATGAAAAGGTCACAAATACCGATACCAAGGCGCTGACTTTTTAAAATGTATTTATTTAAATATTGTCAAAAGTAGACACCAATAATTTTAGTTAAACAAGGCTTTCCTGATATGATCGTTAATTTATAATTGAATAACTGAAACACCATAAACAGAAGTATGAACATGCAAGCAATCCAGTTATAAATGTCTGAGTGATTAGTGGTTGATGTTTAAAATAGAATCACATTCGTCAATGAGATTATTGATTATTGAACATAATAATGTTCAATAATCATTATCGGTGATATCGGTGCTTTATTGGCGTGATTGACGCCAGTGACAATAAGTCAGTGGAACCTTAATTTTATTGGCCAACCGATATATTGGTGGGACCCTCGTATAAAGGTATATTCGTTCCTAAAAGGCCATAAATACACTGGAGGCACCACTTGATTTCTCCTATAGTAGTGGTCTAGGCATTTGTCGATATTACATTTTCTTGCTATTATTATTGCCCATTATGCCTAATATCGTACACTTTTATCATAGTCTACGATATTAGCATGACTTTATTGTACAAAGTTACTGTGTTTATCTGCATCGGTTCTTGTTGAGCAACTCAAATTTGCCTAACACACACACTGACCAACATGGCGGGTGCAAAAACTGGTCCTTAAAAAAAAAAAAAAAAGCTCAGGTCACAATTTTTTTGCTGAGACTGACATGTTAAGAACACATGCGAGGCAATTGAACACAGCTAACGTGCCGAACTATTGTTACTTGTTACACTCTGACAAGACTCATACACTTCTTGTTGGTATGATAACGCCAACACTAAATGCCAGTACTTGCATGCAAATCAGCTTGGTTCAGATTACATGCAACATAAATAAATGATTTCAAGAGTTTTCGGTTAAACATAAACAATTAATTCGGAATTTATTCTGCAATCGGAATGAATTCATTTCGAATTAACGAAAATCTCTGCATTTAAACAGAGCCAGTACCAGGCTGATTAATGCTCTTTATACACAGATAGCCAACAATGTGCACATTTTTCACTCACCACTTTTGAGAGAGCCCCCTGAATGAGCTTCTTCTGTTGCTCGGATTCTTTCTGCCTCTGTTCCACGGCAGCGAGACGTTTCTGATTGTCCTGCTGCTGCTTGGCTGGGTCTATAACGGACTGCTGAAACGGTTTTGGACCTGAGGCAGAGTTTTCATAAATCCGTTTAGAACTTTTCTCCTCGTCTTCATCACTCGTCTCTGACTCTTCAGTGGACGACGAGCTATCAGAAGCAGACCTTTCGTGTGCTAGTTTAACATGAGCCTTTGAGGTTTTGGATGCTAAAGGGACGTTTTCTTCTTCCTCCTCATCACTGGATGAACTGCCGCCAGATGAGTGACTCATTTGGGGTAAAGATGTCTGATGTTTAGGCAAATAATGTGTCCCATCATTTACTTTTAGGTAAGAAGCTGGTGTAGAAGTGAAGCCGTCACCCTTTGGTTCCTCAGGAATTTCCATCTCATCACTGGACGAATCCGTATGGGAAAGTTCACTGTCCTCCCCGTCACCCGCTTTCTCTTCTAGGGCACATCGCTGAGCACTGGACTCTTCTTGCTGGTGAGGCTGATCTTCCAATGTTTTTGAGTTTGGTTTAAGCCTTTTAGGTTCCTCGCTAAACTCGTAGTCCATTTTTTCCGCTGCTCTTTTGAGACCCGAGCCCGTGAGTACAACAGAGGAACCGAAAAGGTCTGTCGTCCCAACAAAAGCAGGAAGACATGACTTTTTGACTTTTTTCTTCTCGTCCTCTATTTCCTCATCTGGTCCAAAGAGAGATGCTAAAATATCTTCAGGGTTTTTGCCACTATTTTTTGATGGCGTTCTCAGAGGCCCCATTTCAGATATAGATGATGTATCGGGCATATCGCTTGGTCCTGCTTGAGACTCGCTCGCTGCATCGTCGCTTTCTTCATCTGAGGTTTCCTCCATATTTTTAACCAGATCCTCCAAATCTGCTAGAGATAGCTCCAACCTCTGGCAGTTACCCATCATAGCTTCGTATTCAGAATCGATGCTTTCGCTCGACGATTCGCCGCCATTATCCGACTCTGTTTCAGGAGGTGTTGGAGTGTTTCTGATCGCCTTCTTCTTCTTCTCATCAGCGTTCCTGGACTTTGGAGGAGACTCATCACTAACCATTCCGGTATCAGGTAGATCCTCAGCTTTGCCGGCACTCTTGTTCTGAGCCAATATTTCGTCTGTGTCAGCCGAGTCGTATTCCTCATCGTTCTCTGAAGGTTTTAATTCAAGGTGTGCTTTGATGCCGTTTTCCTCTCCTCCCCAGAGCATATTGGACTTCACAACAAAGTCATCACCCACCACCTCAAGGTTTCCTTCATCTTCTGTGGAGTCTGTTTTCTGGTTTCGTGAAAGCTCTTGTGCAACTAGCACCCGTATTTCATCCTCAGAGTCAGCATCAGTGACTAAAACACATACAGGACGCTTACGCCCTTCTTTTGCTGCAGGAGCGCCGTCTCTAACCTGCGTTGGAGTGCCCCTCTCACGAGCAGCTGTAGAATATGGAACAGTGCTTGTGTACAAATCTTTTTTGGTCTTCGCGGGACGTTTTTTCTGTGGTGGAAACTCGCCTCTTCTCCTCTTGCTGATCTCGTCGTCCCCACCGTCCATCTGCCAAGTCAGTTTGGACACTGGAGTGAAGCTGTCCTCCGTCTCAAGCTTCTTGATATTGTGGCAGTGCTTTGATGGATCGTACTTGAGGACTTGAAGATCAGTTAAGAAAAATAAGCTAGAAAGCTTTATATCAAATTACTGAATTAGATGACTGAAACCTTTGGCAGTGAGGGCACTGGAGGGGTAGGCTACAGAAATCCAAAAGCTATGACAGACTGTGCTAACAATTTGTTGATTATGTATGTAAGTGGCTAACATTGAGTTGCTAGCAAGCTAAATAGCAATCCGTATATCTTGCACATTAGCTTTTTTCCTTGCTTAGTGAAGCAAAACTGTAGACTAAAGGGGCTCTTCGACAAAGCATTTGGTCCCAACCTGGCCGCTGACCACTGTTCATGCATACCATATTTTCTGGACAATTAGTCACTCCAGAGTATAAGATGCAGCCCACTAAATTCTGTCTGCTTAGAGAAAATAACATCACTTCTTAATAAAATTACCGGGTATAATGTACAGTACCTATAATGTACCTAGTGGCAGCTGGTGTATAGACAACGTTTCACCTATAAGCTGCAGGTCTCTCAGCTAAGGCAGGGTGATATGATGATATAATATCTATATTGTCATTAATTACCTTACAGTACGTTTTTCTGAGAGTATCGCAGATATCAACGGTACATTTATAACATTAACCAACTCCACTCTTTCTCACTGTGACAAATAGCTAACTGGATGATGAAATATATTTTCCCACCAAATGTTTCATTTCCCCTCCTTTCCGTCTTAATCCCCACCCCTGCTCTCAGCTGTGCTGAGAATAAAGGTTTCCATTTGATTACAATTTGGGGATTTCCGCTGGCAATGGCAACAAGTCTATATGGAAAAGGATATCTTGTTTTTGCCTTGACATTTCAGATGAAGGACAGGAAGGACTCTTCCAAATTTGCTCACCACCCAATTCTATAGAGGAAGACAAAGACAACAGGTCATAAAATATTGCCAACATCAGAAATATAACTCTATAGTGTAACCCTGCGTTCGCATTAGGAAGCGACAAGTCGCTGAAATCTCCCCGAGTTTGTCGTAATCGCTATCGTCGTGCACTGTCCGGTTTTCTGAGGTTCCCATAAGAAACGGTAGCACTCAAATTATTTAGGCTACTGTATAATGTATAGATATCAACGTGTTACTTTTGTCCAAAATACATTTTGATAAGTGTTTCCATTTCTGTTGTTTTAACCAGAATTCATTAATGCAGAATTCATTCAAATTGACTTTATTGACTATCCAAATCATGTGCTGGCTACAGCTGAGTGCGGAAGTTCACTTCCTAATGACCAACCAACAACACATTTAATGCGAATTAGGTTTTACAGATGTTCCTTCATTATCACATGTAACAAAAAGTGTATGTTAAGATCATACAATATCAAAATGATATTTCTAAATGTAATATAAATGTGGACTTTTGTTCCACTTGCCTTGAAGGACTTTTTCGCATTTCCCGCTGTTCGTTTTTGGATTTTAGTGAATCCCTCAGGCAGTCTTTCTGTTCTTTTTCTTCTTTATGTCCACGTTTCTTCTATTTCTGAATTAGGTCTTGTGAAAGCTATTTTCCTGATTACCAACTGACTCTTAATTTTACAGCTCACAGCAACCTGCTTGAGAGTTTTGAGTTTGTTTGAACTGTTCACGCTTTAAATAAGACGTAAAGTAAACATGTGTTGTGTTTTAGGTCAATTAGACACCTCAGTGAGGCATATTCACATAAATTGCTAATAAAGATAAGTGCTAATTAGGTTCAATTGCTGTAATATAGAGACCATGTTGTAACAGGTTTTTAAATAGCGCAAAGCAATTAAATGAACATGGAACTCTTGTTTTGTAGATAAACTGTACAATAAAAGGTAATTTTTTCCCCCACCCAGAAACCAAGGGGGAGGACAACTTTTGTGCTCAACTGTTTATTTCTGGAGGGAAAACCTCCATATAAACAAGGAAATATTTGGGCTACTTCTATTTAGCAACAATGACGCTATTGTCATGGTTTATCTGCATTCTCTTTCATTTTTCCGTAGTCCGAGCCAAGTCCTGTTGAAAGTGAGGTTCAAAGTCAAGTAGGAACTAAAAGGTTGAGAGAGTAGAGAACTGAGGGACAATTGACAACCCTCAGTAGAAGACTGTTCCTGGGAATTTCCTGGAGCCAATTATTTGACGTAAATAATTTGCATGAACGTGAGAAAAGCTCTGTTCACTCTGCGCTGCTGCCAGGATCGCAGCTCTGACTCGTGCTCTGCCACAGGAAAGACCCGTCACCTGTCGCTTATCGCTTGCTAATAGGAACGCAGTGTTACTCAGTACATGTTTTGGTCGAAGCTCATAAAGTGAAGATGAACCTTATGTCCTGGGATCTCAGTTCCTGGAACGGCTGCTTTCATGTGGAAGTTCTCAACACCAGCCGCTTTGAAAGACTCAGCGATTTTCTCTTTCGCATCAATCCTCGGCGTCTGAACTTTCTCAGCTTCCTGCTGCCGCTCCTCTGCAAGTCTGGAACAGATTTCATAATGGCTTCAGGTTTACTTTTAAAGCTAAACCATGACCATGCATGAATGTGATAGTTTAATGTATTGATATCAGTAAATTAGCATATGATTACAAAAAGTACCTGTGTAAAAAGCTCTCTTTTGCTAATTCGATTTGTAATGTTCCGCCTTTCCATTTGGATTTGTTCAACACTGTAATACCTGCAAAAAAAGAAGGAAAGAAATAAATAAAAATCAACTATTTTGCAATCCATTTGCTTTCAGCGTATGAAAAATCAGTTAAAGAAACAGCTCGGCCAAAAACGATACACAATTTTTCCCCTTACACTAAATGTCAATCAGCCAAGACGTGTTGGGTGTCTATGAGGTTCTTCTTAAGTTTTGAAATGGATAACTGGCTAACAAGTAAGGGAAGCTTATAGCCTCCAGTTTAGCATCATCCAAACAGCAGGTCTAAATTATTACACACTCGCCTCAAAGGACATTGATTGGCTCAGTAATAGCATTTTTACTTAAACAGTTCCATAAAATAGCAGAATAAGATCCTATTAAAAAAATTAAAGATCATCATCTGAATCACTTCTAATGTACAATTCCACTTTGAAAATTTGGGCCACACCTCCTACCCGAGTCTGATGTTTGCATGGAGGAAAGCAAGTGATTCTGGCTTCAAGATGGCTGCTGCTACTGTTTTTAACTCTGCGACATCCTTTTGTCCATTTTTATAGATAACAGTCATAATATTTTGTCATAGTGTCAGAAACCACAAGTCTATTTAAGAGGAAGTTTGCATGATGCTAAAATGGCAGCTTCAGTATAAGCTTCCGTTACTTGTTAGCTTACTTTAGCCTCGGAGCTCCAGGGCAAAACTAAAGAAAAAAAACCCATCCAAGACCAAACATGTCTTGGCTGATTGACAACATTTGGGTTGAGGAGGAAAATTTATTTTTGGTCAAACTTGGCCTTCAATTAGAGTATCAATTAAAACTAGCATACATACATCTTTTGTAGTTCGAATCAGAAATATTTATATTCACATAACCAAACGCCTTCAGAGGAGATCCTGCAACAAAGCCCAAGAAACAAGCAAAACAAAAGTGAAACGGTGGACAAAATCATGTTATATGGTATTAAATACGCTTCAGTCAAACTCTCACCATGTTCATCCTTCCTCGTTATTATCTCCACATCGGACACCTCGCCGAACTTCCCGAATCGGTCTCGGAGATCTTTCTGAGATATCGTGTGGCTCAGGCCACCAATGTACAGCCGCTTCATGCTTCAAATGCTCATCTGCTCTAAACAAAAAGCAAACCTTACTTTTTCCACAGCTCTCCAAACCACCAGTTTCCCCACACAACACTTGTAATTACAAAGTTCTCAATATGTGTGCAATTAAGACTATGAATAGTCTTGTTGTTATAGATATTGACAGAGAATCACTGGACAATTTCTGTCCCGTACACACGATTTCCAGACCATTTAATATAGTTCTTGACAATATCTCAACTCGGATGTGACAAATTCATCCTGTATGATTTAGAGTCATTATATTACTGGGTTAACATTGTCCAAATTAGGAATAACCACAAATTATAACACATGCTCATAGAATAGAATAGAAAGCTCCTTTATTGTCACATATACAAGTACAGTGAAATTGATTCTTCATATCCCAGCATGTTGGTAA
>JAOUQW010000001.1:15260547-15280495 GCA_028565825.1 Olivaichthys viedmensis
AACACGGGGATACTTATACACTTACTAACGAGGGATCAAACAGGGAACAGGTGGAAACATTCAACGGGACAAGACAGAGAGGAGACTATGCAGACACATACCAATGGCGGCCGTCACGCGCCGCCAGCTGAGCGGTCCCATGGCTTGGAGACCGTGACAATTAGCTTTTTGGTTTCATACTGATTGCTGGAGTCAATAAAGTCTGCATTAGAAATTTTTGCTCAGGGCCAATATGACTATATCTATCTATCTATCTATCTATATATATATACAGTATATATATAAATTTTTCCAATGATTTTCATTATTCATAATGACATGAGAATTTACAATCAGATGGTTCTAATATTTGGAGTCATTGAAATTAAGACAGTTTGTATTATTTGTATTTATTTACTTTGCCGTCTGTTGGGATATTGAACGCTATACTCTGAAACTATGGCATATTTATTCACATTTACTACACATTACTACACAGATGTATTACTGTATTAATGTACTAATACAGTATTAATGTTTTGTTCACTTGGCTGATTTCTTATATCCTAAGTAACTTACAACCAGGAGTAGTAATGAACCAATGTATAAGTGAGGCAGAATACAGCCCAAGCATATAGTTGGTAAAGTTAGAAACAGCTATTCTGTCTCTGCCATGATTTGCAAGGAATTGAAACTTGAGACTGAATCATGCCAAAATTATACCATGTCATAGGATCTTTACATTGTCAATCTTTTTTCCTCCTGTTTGTCTGATCTTCTCCCCTAGTAACCCACCTGCACCATCAGATCAACTTCTACCTGCTGACTATACCTTATCCAACCTCCTCTACCTGCCCACTATCCCTCATCCTACCTGCCCACTAACTCTCATCCAACCTGCCCTAGCTGCCCCACTATCTCTCATTCAACCTCCTCTACCAGTCCACTATCCCCTCCATCCAACCTCCTCTACCTGCCCACTAGCCCTCATCCAGCCTCCTCTATCTGCCCACTATCCCTCATCCAACCTGCTCTACCTACTCACTGTCCCTCATCTAGCTTTGTCTACCTGCCCACTAGCCTTCATCCGACCTGCTCTACCGGCCCACTCTCCCTCCTCCAGTCTCCTGTACCTGCCCACTTTCCCTCCTCCAGTCTCCTGTACCTGCCCACTCTCCTTCCTCCAGTCTCCTATACCTGCTTACTCTCCCTCCTCCAGTCTCCTATACCTGCTTACTCTCCCTCCTCCAGTCTCCTGTACCTGCTCACTTTTCTTCCTCCAGTCTCCTGTACCTGCTCACTCTCCCTCATCCAGTCTACTGTACCTGCTCACTCTCCCTTATGCAGTCTCCTGTACCTGCTCATTCTCCCTCATCCAGTCTCCTGTACCTGCTCACTCTCCCTCATCCAGTCTCCTGTACCTGCTCACTCTCCCTCATCCAATCTGCTCTACCTGCCCACTATCCATCATCCAACCTGCTCTACCTGCCCACTGTCCATCATCCAACCTGCTCTACCTGCCCACTGTCTCCATCCAACCTCCTCTACCTGCCCACTATCCCTTGCAACCTCCTCTATCTGCTCACTATTTCACCATCCAGCCTCCATCTGCTACCTATTCCTCCATCCAACCTCCTCTATCTGCTTACTATCTCTCCATCTAACCTCATCTACCTGCTCACTGTCCCCATCTAACCTGCTCTACCTGCCCCCTGTCTCTCTATCCAACCTGCTCTACCTGCCCACTATACTTCATCCAACCTCCTCTATCTGCCCACTATCCCTTATCCAATCCGCCCTACCTGCCCACTATCCCTTGCAACCTCCTCTATTTTCTCACTATTTCATCATCCAACCTCCATCTGCTCACTATCCCTCCATCCAACCTCTTCTTTCTGTTTACTATCTCTCCATCTAACCTCATCTACCTGCTCACTATCACCCTATCTAACCTCCTCTGACTGCTCTGTATCCCTGCATCCAACCTCTGTAGTTTTGGCAATCATGCCTTTCCATAATAGCAACTGTCTCTGAGACACCCTCCCTCTGAAACACTTCCTATTTACAAATGCGTTTAAAAACTCATTTGTTTTCCTAAACGTACAATCTACCCAAACAGAAGGGTGTGTATCTATCCTTCTGAAACGATACAATGTGGTTTCATAACAAAAAATAATGAATTTAGAGCATAATGGGATAAATGGATGGTTTTGAAGGCAGTGTACCAGGTTTAATATACTCTCGGCTGTATTTTCAGCCAGATATTTTGACTTCTCACATAGGTCGACACTGTTAACAAAGGTAGAAAATATTGATGTGCATTTGGGTTACTTGGGAATCAATGTGGGGCATGTTTTAGGCTCTGGACCCCCCAAAAAATCCAACATAATCATGTTTAACCCAAACGTGTTTTACCAAATACAGTTTAAAATATTTACATTTAATTTGTCAGTGACTAACTTGTGGGGTTTTGAGAAATTTTCAACATTTGTTTTTAATATTGTTCGACTATAAACCAATACTGGAAACTGACACAAGTCATGTAATGGCTTGACATTCAATAAGATGGGGTTTTGGGTGTGTTGACTGAATTGTACCAAACTTGAGTGTTATATTAAACACCCAGCAAAGTTTAAATAAAAAAACAAGATGCAACAAGAAATAAAAAACTTTTTTCACTTTTTGAATTTTCTGGTCAAACCCAGAACTGGCCAGGCATGGCTTAATATTCTAATGAGCTCGCTTGATTCTTCGAGACACCAAGCCTGATACGCCTTTTAAGCAGAGCTTGGCACAACAGCTCAATTGGGGAGAATTGGGATTGTTCAAGCCTAGATGCACTATACCCAATTATTATACGATTTCCATTAGCTTTAGTTTGCTAGTTAGCGTTTGCTTGCTAGTCAAGAGTATATCAAATCTTTATTAGCAATATAAACAATATTAATGGAAAGAGACACCAAAAAGCCTTTTACATGTTAAGGTATCCTCCTGATGGGAGGAGTGTGCACAAGACCACAAGTACACCCATTTTAATGTAAAATAACAATTTTTTATTTTCCTGTGTCAAAGATCAGTTTGCAAATTTTGAGTAGTATTTTACTAATTCGGTGGATGACTAGACACCACCACTCAACCTTGAGAGAACCTCCTCCTACTTTCATAGGTACCATTATGTGACGAGAAATAGACTCGGGTGTTTGACCAGGGGTACAGATCGTTTTGGATTCGGATTAGTAACCACCACCTCGCAAAACACTGTCCAGTGAAAAGGCACTTTTTGGGGCTTTACACAAAACGAGCCCTGAATTGATCCTGGGTACGGTATTTGGAGTAAGTTCTAGTACTCTACAAACACACATGCACACACAAAGTGCTAATACTCCAGAGTGCTACAAATATGCATAACCATGAGTAACGGAGGTCATCGATCACATCACCAGGTAATCAAAATAAACTGTGTAGCACTGAGTTTTCATCATTTGGCTTAAGGAGGTGCACCAGTTAAACTTGATAAGTGAGAGCATTAACTGACACAACTTCACCTGTGTTATATTTGGGTAGGATGGAGAATGCTTGCTCTAAAACTTGCAGGTTTATCTTTCATTATCTTGGCCTTTATTCCATATCCCTGAGAGATGCAGAATTTTCCATCAGTTCTTTATGGCATTTCTCTTCGCACAGACTTGGAGTCTCCATGTTTGTGGAAAGTTGTGTACCGTGCCACACAGCCCTGGGCTCAGCATAACTATGAAAGTCTCAAAATGACTCATGCTTCGCCAACATGAATTGGCAGTGCAAGAGACATGTAGCTCAAATACAAGACCACCAACTAACCGTCTTACAGGGCTTTTTTTGTTGTGTATTAGCTGAATTTGTTATACATGAAGCCATTTTTAAATGTTGAACGCAATATCAATTCTCTGAAAAGGTTTGTTATAAAAGCATAGCATACATTTAGTGGACATCTGTGTCACATATATATCTTCTTTTTTCTTCTTCTTCAGTGTAGAGGAGACAAAGAGCCTTTTCCTGTTCTTCAGAACCCTGTGGTCATTTTCGGAGAGATGTAAACAAAGAATTTGCACATTTCAACACTTTAAGGTAAGATTTAAAATAATTAAGTTGAGGGCTTGTGACAATCTTACCCAGAGATACAAGGTGCTTTTGGGGTGCCGTGATGCGTAAAGTTAGTATACACATCACAAGTTGTGTTTCAAACGAGATTCCAGAACCTTCTGAAAAACTAATGATTTCCGGAATGAAAACGACATGGTTACTGGATGAGTTCCTGTTCTGCGTTGCTGTGAATCTTGCGTTTGACCAATCAGTGATGTTTAGCATAACAAAGTCCACCACAATAGTTCCTGAACTGTTTACGAAATAGTGCCCTACTGCCTATTCCCTACAAACTGCACAGTGGATTATGGGTATTCTTTGCCCTGTAGAGTACATCTTTTGGACACTAACCTAGTTCATTCAGTGCAATGAGAGTTTTCATTGACGTACTGGATATTCTCCACTGTGCTTTCGGACATGACTACAAAATGGCAAAAAACTCCCAAAATAGTGCACTATGTAGTGAATAGGGTACGGTTTCGAACATACAGTTAGTCTGCAGAAAAGTACCTACTCTGGTGCAGGAAGTTAAAAGGATCCTGGAACTATGGCCCAGGAACTAGAATAGACCCTGGTTCCTCCGAGGAAATGAAATGCGAAGTTCTGGACCAATCAGTTCTATTCTGTTGTATTCCGACCACACAAAGCTAGGTCTCACGAGATAAAAGCTCAGACATAAAAGTTTTACAATTTTAGAGCGATTAAAATAAAAGTTAAGATATAAGCCTATCTGTTTTCATTCATCAAACAATCATCTCAACTGACACTACAGAGTAATATCCCATATAATATATGAATATGCATACTTGTATATGAATATTGTTGGTGGGCACAACAAATAATTTGCTGTTACAGGGTTCAGAGTAACGTTGACTGAAGGAGCATTAGTGCCAACAAATTTTAAGATATAAAGCTCATTATATCTTACGTATTTGAGAAACAGTGTGTACTTTGTAGGTCTTGACTAATGTATTGACTAATGGTAATGGTGTGTTTGTGGAGATGGACAATGCAGGGGTAGACGGCCCTTTTTATTTGACTTTGCCTCAATTTTATTTCTTTACCCTCATTACATCCCACTTCTTTTACAAATGTAAGATGTAGTCAACAACAGCATAGAACAAATAAGAAGAATGCTAATTCAACCCATGCACACATTATAGAGCAAATTAGAAGAATACTAATTCAACCCATGCAAACCGAATCGAACAAATTAGGATGGTGCTAATTCAAACCATGCAGACATTATAGAGCAAATTAGAATAGTGCTAATTTAACCCATACATTCTTCATAGAGCAAATCAGAAGAGTGCTAATTCAACCCATGCAAACATCATAGACAGGAATAATGAATAACTTCTGTCACGCTGCCAGGCCGGCATAATACACAATCGCGGACCGCTGGTTAAACAAACTGAAAATTAAACAAACTGAAACTATACATACACAACTTGACATGTAACACGACAGGGAACTAACCAACAAACTTGACAGGGACATGAGGGCTTAAATACATCCACTGATTACACTGACAAACGACACACAGGTGGGATCACTTAATATCACGAGACGGGATGAACTAGACAGACGTCAACAAACAAACAAACACATGTCCAATGTCGGCCGTCGCCATGGCAACTGGCACGCACCGCCAGCTAGGAAATCCCACGGCCGGGAGACCGTGACACTTGTTCTTGGTGACCAAGCAGACTCTCCTGATTAACTAGCACAATGTCAGTACCAGACTCTTGGAGTTTTTTTATTTTTAATAGTCAATGGGTAAAAAAAAAAGTCCTTATTGAGTCTTGTTTCCATTATTGTTATAATTTCTATTAATAACGATATAATTATGTATTATATCGTTATATTCATATATTGGGCTATATATCAGTCGACTAGTTATTCAGACAATCCACTGAGTTTTTGATTTTAAAGATATTTACTTTTGCACATCCCCAGCTGTAACACAGTTTGGGTAATTTAGAGGGAAAAGCTCTTCCACTTGTTATATCGTTTAAAATTATAAGTACTGTTAAAGCTACAGTGCGTAGGATGTTTTGGTTTGGGAAATTTCGAATGCACAGATACGTCAAACGTCATCACGCTCCAGCTTTAGGCATGAAAGAAGTCCGGCTAGACGGTGACAGACAGGAGCTGGCAGCCAATCAGGAGGGGAGAGTGTAAACAAAGCAAACGGGAGTGAGAGTGAAAGAGTCCGATATTGTAGTATAAGAGGAAAAAGGATTCAAGACTGATGCGAGCCTACACAGCAGTGCACTTTGAGGCAGACGCCAGCACAGCAGTGCGCTGTGAGATTACAGCCGGGCAAACGAAAGATTTTGCTCTTTCACCTGGTACTCAGTAACTGTGACAGTCACATTGATGTGCACAATAAAGTTTTTTTTTTTTTTTCTCATAATGCTTCTGTAATACTGAAAAAACTGCAGTGTTTAATTATATCCTCAGAGTCACAAACACTTGGGCTGCGTCCCAAAACCACATACTACCGTACTAAATAGTTTGTCAGTACACCATTGGAGTCATTACTATTTAGACATACCACTTTATGCGGTTTGGGACGCAGCCCTGAATTCTCTCTGAATGTGTGTCCTCGCAGCACAACCCAAGTTACGATATGTTCTTCCGCAAGTAGCTTACAATTGTGTTTTTCTACGTACATCCTGGAGCACTAAAAAGATAAAAAGACTGTTGAATGTGAGACACTTAAAAGCAATGCTTCTATTAATGCAGATTAAGCATAAGAAAGGTTGATTAACTAATAATTGTTTCGTAATATGTTTAATCTGTGAACACACAAAGTTGGCAAGAATGTGGAGTCTTCTTTCTGATGCTTAACAAAGACTTTTTAAAGGATAGGCCAGATCGCCTAGACTGGTGCAACAGAAAAGTGTTCGCCCTATTGTCAGGGGATCACGAGTTTGAATCCCGAGGATGCCACAGCCATCTGTGGCTGGGAGTCCAAGAGAGCATAATTGGCCCTGCTCTCTGGGTGGGAAGGATGGCATTACTCTCTCCCCTGTCTATTAGAGGCGACACTAGCCAATTTGTGAGCTCATGTATACAGAAGAGGGCAGTTAGCGATTTCTTCCAAGTGCGTTCAGGTGCCCTGTAACGTTGCATAAGCAGCAGTTAAAAAAGATGCGGTGGCAGAGCTGCACATGTCTTGGAGGAAGTACATGCTAGTCCTCACCCTCCCCGGCTGGTAGCTGTCGTGCGATAGGGGAGAACTAGCTAATGGAAGGGAATTGGCAATGATCAAATTTGGAGAAAATGGGGTAAAATTTCAGAAATTCCCCCCAAAAATTAAAATGGTTAGGTCCTTAGGTCTTATCCGTTAGGTCTCAACTTTGTCTGGAACATTTAGGAAAATGCTGCTAGTAACTTTATATTTTTTATACTTTGTTTTATACTTTATAATTTTTGTGGTCTAAATTATGATGTGGTTCTATTTTTTAAAATGTTGCAGTAAAATAAGATTGTGGACGTAGTGGGTCAAAGTAGGAATAATTATTAAAAAGCTGCTTGGCTGGAGTCAATCCACTTTTTCTTGAGGTAGTGCTTTACTTTGAGCAATTCATACAGGTTATTTAATATCTAGAGTCTTAAATGAACAGTTCAGCTGCAAAATGTTGACAAATTCAGGCAAAGTGTCTAGCACTCCAAGTGAAAATAATTTCTCAAATTTTGGAACCTTTGTGACAGGATATGACTGAATCTATTTTTTCAGAAGTGTCCCAATTTGAGTCCTTTATATGTCTACAAAATAAATAAATAAATGTCTACAGTTTGGAGAAACCACATTTTAGTTTATTAGGTACAGATTTAGGAAGAAAGAAATTCTTATCTTAACAACTTACAAAATGGCTCGTGGTCAGTATTGTGCTTACGGTACATGGTACTGTCCGATTTGTCATAGGAGTGCAGCAGTTGTATCTGTGAATTTTGTACTTTCGAGGAATGTAGTTCTTGAAAAGACTTTAATGTAGGGATTTTATTAATATGGATGACTTCTTGGGTACATACAGTTGCTGGATCCACCCACAGAAGCTGGCTTTGTGCATGGGAGATAATGTGTATAGCAGATGAGAGTGCTTTTAAAATAGGAATTTTGGCTGGTGGTACTAGAGTAGTAGGTGTATTTGCACCAAATACTATGAAGATCTTTATTAGCCAGCTGATTTGAACATATTGAGCAAATGGTTAATGTCATAGGATGACATGACAGAATATGAACAAATACAATAGATAACCAGCATCTTTGGAGGGCATCATTTTCAATTTTTTACTAGAGCTGTGCCTCGTTCATCTTTTAACTAGGGTATTTTTGTTACTTCAGCCTCATTTATCATTTAGCGTTTATCAAGAACGCTGCCACGCCTCAGTCAATCACGTGCCGGTTCTCTGAACTGCTCAATTAACATTCGGGTCATGGGCTTAAATTGGGATGCACCCCGTCTCTGGTGAAGCTTGCTGGAAGTAACAAAAACATAGTGGAAATAACAAAAATACCCCTGTTAAACGATAAAAAGGCAGAAGTAACAAAAATACCCAATGATAAAATTACATGAAGGTAACAAAAATTATAATAAAATGCGATGTGATTGTTCAATTACATTTCTAATGACCAACTGAGTTTTAATTTACATGTTTTTTCATTGCATTTCTTTTTTTTTTATCAGAGAATACTTGTTATTTCCACCCTTCTGTGTGACCACCTTACATGTTAATGGTAGTTTTGTGGTGTGAATGATAAATGCTGAAGGACAGAACATGGTGATAAATGATCTTATTTGGTAAAATCTGCACCGTTTTAATCTAATTATCTTTGAATTGATCAAATCAAATGGCTGTTTATCACTTGATTTTTTACATTTACTTGCAGTTTTATCAGCTCAATTTTTACTGTACATGCATTTTTATCAAATCAATTTTGATCAATTATTTTTTGTTCCTTTCACCCCTCATATATGTAGGCTTAGGGACATTTCTAAATTGCATATTTGTAGAAAAGGGTAAAAGTGTAGGAATGTTTGTGCCTTTTTTTTGGTTTAATTAGCTTTTTTTTTTTTTTTTTTTTTTGCCTTTAATTGTTTCTACGTTGGGGCACAAAAGCAGAGACCAAGAGAGCTGAATGTTAGAAAGCTAAGAAGAATTTTTGAATGTTTCTGTCTTGTTTGGACTGTACCGTGTTGCTTGGAGTGTGCAAAATTTTTGTAAAAAAGACAGACTGTTGTATTGGGTGGGGGTAATTCCAGAACACATTCACAACATATTTTGTTTTCCCAAGCCAACTCTGCTTGTGTTCAGGAATTTTTTAAAGATGGTCCCTGGTGTGACTAATGCAAATAACAGGAGTTGTGTTTGTCCATGCTGCACACTACCTGGGGCACTGGTGCAGACTTGGGAGTAGTCATGTGACCACATCTTTTTGTACATGCCTGAGCTTTTCCAGACCTCTTCTCTGAGCTTTACGGCCTGCAGATTGTGGTGTTGGAAGCTTGGAAAATTAATGGGACGGAACATCAGTGCTTCCTCACTACAGAGGCCACTTATTAACCTTAAGGTGGTAGTACTTCACACCACAAACTGGAACATAGTCTTCCTCTGAAGAACCCCCCAGTAGGGGGTTAATTCAAAATGTATACATAGGGGGAAATGTGAAATGGAGTCATTTTCAGAACGTAGGACAAACTTGTTTCGAACATATTTAAAATAACTCAGGGGTACATATAATATGTAAGTCACATACATAGTGTATGCTGCGACTTGTATAGTACAGCAATGTATATGGTATAATTTTTGTATTAGCCCATTTGTATTATGCCCATTTGTTAGTGTTTTATGGTAGGCCTGCTGCTTCAGAAGTGACAGGAAGTTTAAGAAGGTTACCAATAAGTTGATTCAAATAATGATAGAAATGTAATGATAAAAGTTAAACATACGTAAAGAAATATTTGTATTTTTCCTGGAATCTGTGAATCCAGCTATTAAAATTGGCACAGAGATCACGCACAGTGTTGCAGTTCTAGTTGAAGCTTAAAGATCTGCGTGATAAAATATTTCTATAGATGTTATTGTATTAGTTAGTCTTATGTTTATTGTAATACAAGTGACATACTAGAAAAAGGACTTGAAAAGCTGCGAACCTTCATCGATTTCCTAAAAATAAGCCAGATTGTGATATTTTTTCAAAATCATTCTCAAAAGACAATGAAGGATGAAATATCAAGAATACAGCAGTATAATATCAAATTATAAAGAGGTTTGTGAAATCCTTTATTACCTATTTTAGAATATTAATAAAAAGTTCTATAAAAAAAATTCTAAATGAAATGGAATCAGTTTTCCTGGATAATAGAAAGTAGAAACCTCTTTCTTTGTATACATTTGATATAAAATGCTACACCCACATGGACAAAGAACTACAGAGTGTTGACTGAGAAGTTCAGAATTTATTAGATTTCTCCCCATACCAAAAGCAATATTGTATTTGTGAAAGCAGTGACTTTTCAGCTTGCCCTAGGAGAATATATAATATGCAGAATACAAAATATCCATGGCAGCGTAGCTGATTGATGGAGGTGTTTAGCTATGTTTGAAAGTGGTATAATTTGATCATGTTTGGATTCCCACACAATGAACCTACTTCAGGGGTTTGGTCGATCCAATTCTGTTCCACAACTGGTATCAATGATGATAATTTAAGACGAGTACACTAAATATTTCTCTGAAATATGAAGAATAGCTTAACATTAATCTTCCCCTTGTGATCCTTTCCTATATACTTTTTCTGTCTCAGACAGTTTATCATAATGCTAATTTTACAAACTTCTGCCGGGCTTAATGGCTATTTCATCCTGCCTTCTTAACGCTAAAAGGGATTGCTGAGAGTATGGTTTATGTCAAAATAGGAATAAAATTCCATGACATGGTGGCAATGAAAAATTGGAAGTTAAGCTGCAGAAGCAATATGGAAACCATTCCATTATTTACTTGGATCATAGTGTTGTGATGGCTGCCAAATTGGCCAGCAGAATGGAATAATGTTAACCCACATTTTCCAGATCTCTTTGTGTGCACAACCTCAGTTTGCTTTTACAGTTTATATGATTACTTGAACTGGGTTTTCTCTGTCTCATGGAAAGCATTTGTGCAATAATGAGTGATGCCAAGACAGTCTGGAGGCATAACTAAAAAAAAAAAATCAAAATTTATTAAAATAACTATGGAAAACATATAGCATAATGTTTTAATGATGATTCTGATGACTTGATGATTCTCACATGTAGCAATCACTATTGCATCACATAAATAGTTCAGGGAAGATTCAATAATCAGGATAGAATGACCACATCCTTGTAGAAGCATGTACAGGATGCATGCTTAACTACTCTTAACCTAATTAACTTAGCAGACTTCTTAAACAGTAGAAATAAAAAGCAATTCACATAATTCGGAAGAATGCTGCAAGCTTGTGTCTGTTTTTTTTATTTTATGGAAGCCATGAAATATTTTGGCAGCTTTCAACAGAAGGGTTATAATATTTATATACATATATATAATATTACATTTACAACAGTATTAAGAGAAAGCCACAGAGTTCAAGAGGGAATTTCAGTACTTACATAACATAGTAATCAACATTTCACGTACCCTGCTTTTGCAGAGTGGCAAAGTGGACATGAAACACTTTTCAGTCTATAGTTGTTTTTGTTTGAGGCACTTGTAGAGACTCTTTATGACGTTTTTTTAAAAGTGGTTTTCAATGGTACCGTCCAATTGGCAAGGATTGGAGACAGACGAAGATGTTGGGGTACTGTGCAAGGATCACCGGGTTTCCATCCATCCTGATCTCATTAATGTTGGGGCGGATGTAGTAGGTGTCATTGCTTTTGCAGAAGGTGTCGGCGCTAACAGTTGTGATGTTGTTGTTCTACACAAAAGAGAACAAAATAGAGTTTATAGAAATCAACTTTATGCTTATTTAGTTATAATATTCATCACCTGCTTATTAATAATGACATGGCCTACTTGAACCAAAATATGTTTGACATAAGAAATTAGCCAAAATCTAGTGTTTATCTTTGTATTGACTGGAGCAAAACATGGTAAAATATATAAATGTGATACATTTTACACATGACATGACAGCATGACAGATTCGTTTACCTGAATATGAAATATGCGCACGCTATCTGGAATCATCGGAACCGCCTCCAACTCATTGTCGCCAAGATATAAATTTCTGAGTTTGGTTAATTTCTGTAGGGAATATTCAGCACAAACAACTGGTCAAACCTAAGGCTTGAGAGGCTCAACTTAAAATAATGTAACATCAAGGTGACTAAAATAAATTGTAATAGTCTGTGCTCAGGGCTTAAATTTTTTTTTATCTTAGAATGTGCCTGGCTCTTTTTTTTTTACCAGTCACATTAAGAGCAGTTATGTATTTACAGCAGAAGAACACAGACTTGACTGTTCAGCAAGTTGTTTTTATGGCCTGAGTTTTAAACAGATGTCACACGTCTGCTTCTTCAGGAGGGCGGGCTGGAACCGTGGTAGGCATTACATAATTCATGGCTCTGTACCTTGAAAGCATTGGCCTTAACTCCCTTAGTCTTGAGGTGGTTGTGATTGGCGTTAAAGGACAGGAGCTTGGGTGGTAACATTGGCAGCTTCACCAACTGATTCTCAGCGAGGGAGAGTTCCTCCAACAACGTCAGCTTTAAGAAGGCCCCGTCCTCAATCTCCGAAATCAGGTTTCCAGTCAGATCGATTCTTTTCAAAGTAACTACAATAGAGAAATATATTGGACATACAGTCAGTAAGGGTTACATAACCTTATGACAATAATCAAGGAGTCTTATTTAACCAAGCTGTCTGAGTGATGCTTTGGAGAAACCTTAATCTTGACTACGATTTCCAGGACAGAAAGTTTCTTCCTCTGTACAGCTACAGACAAAGTACATAAACACATGTACGTCTTTTCCCTAGCACACATCTTGCATTGCTCAGCAGGTTTTCAGATTTTTTATTACATTGGAAATCCCAACGGTGTACGGGATCTGGATCTTCGATATAGTAGGCGTGGAGAATTCCCTACCTTAAGGCATTTGCTTAAATTCGTTTTCCTGATTCATTTCCCTCAAGAGACGTTTTTTTGTTTTCTATCCTGTAGACGGATTATTGAAGGAAATTTTATTAGCGCACACACAGAGGAAGTACTCACCAATACCACCAAAGTCTTTCGCAGTAATCTTTTTTATTTTGTTGTAACGAGCATATAGGTAGGCCGTCTCTTTAGGAAGAGCCGGCACTGATGTCATATCGGGGTCGACCTCCTCACAGTACACCGATCCCGTCAGACACACACACAGCAGGCAGGTTGGAAGGTCTGGAACATGATGAAACAGGGACTTGTTACTCATTTACTCGTCCATTCTGGAGAAACATCCAGATGATTCTCACAGATTCACATCATCTGTAGGCACAAATGCTCACTCCAGGCTTGAAGGCATGGCACCTTTCAATTAGACCACTTTTCTGGGCCACCGTTGCACACTGCAATTATAATGCATAATGCAATCCATTCATAAAGAAGGCGATTAGTGATACCACTACTTTACCAGAAGTGTCCCCTTCAGGTGGGCTTGGGGTGGTGTCATCCGAAGTGTCAGCAGGGAGGAAAACATCATCTCTCTGTTCGGTAAAAATGGAACTGATCACAGGGAGCACTTGTCCATGTAACAATGATGTAGCACATTGTTGGCCTTTTAATTGCCTCCTGATTTAAAAAGGACCATCCCTTTCATAAATTTCTTTCCAGCTTGCCTGGGCACTAGGCTTGGATTTTATGGCCTGTCAGGACTTGGAAGAATCTAGGAGACAGGTGCGTGTTACTGCTTTGAGCCCTAACCCGTATGGAGCCGCTAGGTGGGTGGGAGCACTTTAGCTTGAGGAAACTCAGTGTTATAGTGCTGAGTAATCACATTCAGTCCACGCAGCACACAGCCAACTGCTGGATCCCTTTGTTGGAACTGAATTAGAGTAGAGCCTGTTCTCAATCAATAATGTTTATTTTAACACGATGCAAAGTCTGGTTTCAAAAATCCTGACTCGAGGAAGTAATCTCACTGTGCAACAGAAAGTAAACAGTTTTACAGATGTGGCATGCAGCATTGTAAACTGATATATTCAGTCTAAATGTTTACTTTACACAGAGTTAGCGTGCACACTTTGAGCAAACTTTCCCATATTCTGTAAGACTTCATTTATTCTAACTGACTAAACACATTTTACTAACAATATAAGCACATGCAAATGTTTTTTTTATTATTATTTTTATGTAAACAAGGATAATCTGCATTTAAAATGAATGACAACAGACCTATTGCTTATTTTACGTTATGTCAATACTTATAAGGTTACAGTAAACAACGAATAGGGTGGCTAACATATTAATATTTATTAATAAATGTCTGTTAACTATTCTGAGCATGGATTTTGTCGTTTATTATAAAATTCGGCCATTGGAAAGATACAAACAGCACTAAATGTTGTAAAGTTAAGGCATTGTTGAAGTTTGAAGAATGTAAATCTAAAATACCTTTTCCATCCATGTCTCCAAAGCAGCTTCTTCAAAATTGAATTGAAGCTCTCGTGAGTTTAGCTGATGCTCTGTCCCTGAGGTTAAGATCACCCATGGCGCAAATATAAAAGTATAAATAAGCGTTCTCGGTCTGGTCCCCATCGTGTGTGAAGGCTCGGGGACGTACTCGCTGCTCTGATACAGGCGTAAGTCGGCAGCACAGGCGGCTATTTTCTCAGTGCCTGTGAGTAAAACGTGATCTGTCAAATCAGTATTTAAAGCTACACGAGGAGCTGCCAAGGGATTCTCAAGCAAGAGTTTATGGAGCAGACTTTAACCCTTTGCATTCTGTCTGCTCAGACCGAATCACTGCGTCTCCGGGTGGTTTTGGCCATGTTTGTGGGCTGTGCTCTATTTAATTACCCAGAGAGCTGAAAGCAATAAAAAAGTCTAGCCACTTTTGTAGTGCTGTAGAGTGTTGGCTGATAATCTCATTTGTTTAGTATGGTGGACTTTTTGTGGGAAGTCTTTGATTTATTTGCTCTGAGATAATTGTTGTCTTTCTTAAATATAAGCCAACAAAGCACTATTCCCTCATCAGGATGTACATTGGAATTTATTGGATTTAAGTGTTCTAGTGATTTGCACCGTAATGTGAGAACATGAAGCAGCAGAAGTTGGATTTTATAAATCTTTTCCCGTTCGTATTCATCATTGCTGTCACACATAAATATTATTGTTTTAATTGAATATTCTGTGGTACATTATTAAGTTGCTGTCAACCTTTGTACTTTTGTATCTAAAAAGTGAAGAAAAATCTGAGAGGATAGTGTGTTTTAATAAACAGGCACGTAAACAAAACATGTTTAATAGAAAACACATGATTGTAATTCCCCTCTGTGTACCTTGGGACGAGAAAAGAAGGGCCCCTAGAAATAAACATTTCAAGGGATGGAAACAAGTGGACTGAAACCGAGGTCTGGTACAGGTGTGTTAGTAATTATAAGGACTTGTAAAAATTTACTATACTGGGAAAAGTGCCAAGTACTGGAAAATGTCTTTACAATGCTAATTTTCTGTAGTACATTTTTCAGGCAGTGTGGTATGGTTTAGTTAAAAAAACAATACAATGGTTATTTAAGGAGCTGCACAACAATATAGTTTACACAAACAAAAACTTGGAAAAATGTGGGGGGCTTAAACATCAAAAATGTAATTAATAATACATTTTTAGGGAATGTAAATATAAGTATAAGATGCATCCCCCAAAATTCTGTCTTCTTATCGGAAAATATCAATATATACAGCTCTTCATTGTATAACTTGCATTAATGTACCAGACATTTTTATTTGACAAAATGTTTATACTGCCTCTTAAAAAGCACTTCAGAGACCTTTACTGGTATAGCCTAGTTTAGTTTTGTTAGGGCTGCATAATGTATATTGTTTGTTAATGTCACGTCTGGTTCGGGGGTGAGGTAAGGACACAAGTGCAAACTGATCAACTTTAAACATTTATTCTTACGATACACATACAGACACTACACATAACATAACAGCATGGCACAAACTGGACGGCTTTTTAAACACTTATTAACAAACGACATGCAGGTGGAGACAATCACATGACGAGACAGAGAATCACACAAACAGTGGGCGCGTGGCCACGTAGCGACAGCCTACAATATATAAATGTGGTGTGATTAAAAAAGTAATAATTAAGGTCATATTAATGCAGGCAGACCTTTAACCATGACACATCACAGGTTCACCCGTTTGTTTTAATAAATCACAAGGCATATTGTGATTGCTATGTGTAGCAATATAATCGCAATGAGCTATTTTTATACATATTGTGCAGCCCTAGTTTTAGTAAAATTTTAGTCAAGTTAGTGTTGCTGTATTGTTTCCTGAGTGTAAGCCTTTGCTACAGTCCTGATCTTAATCCACCTGTCAGGTCTTTAAAATATCCGTCTGTAAGTGTATATCCTTATTTAGAATTCATTATTGTTATCAGAACCAATCAAATCATTTTTATTTTAAATTCGGCTACAGGAAGTCCAATTAAATTTCTGATTAAATTTCGATCTGTTTTAGGTAGTGCTGGCCCGAATAATTGGAATACTCGAGTATTCATTCGTTAGGTTGGTATTCGTTTCTCTATTTAGTATTTGGAAGCGTTGTCTTTTTTATAAGCCATAAAATATGTAGCCTAAACTACAATCAATTTCATCATCATTTAAGATAGAACAGTTATTGTTAATATATGGAAAATGTTAAAAATGAGTAAATTCCACAACGCTGTTCATTTTACACCAGTGGCAGCTCGTGCATCAAGTACGCTGGGTGTGGAGCATTCATTTCTGTCCTTTCTTGCATTGGTTTAGTAAATATAACGTGCAATTCAATTCACACTGGTCGAGACTCATTCATTCAATTCACAGTGACTGCAGCGTCATTCATTCAATTCACACTGGCCGCGGGGTCATTCATTCAATTCACACTGGCCGCGGGGTCATTCATTCACTTCACACTGGGTGCAACTCATTCATTCAATTCACACTGGCCGCGACTCATTCATTCAATCACACTGGCCGCGACTCATTCATTCAATCACACTGGCCGCGGCGTCATTTGTTTATTGGAGTGCGGAGCTTAATGTGTTATGTGTCAGTAAATATATAGTGCAAATTGTCTGTATTGGACCATCAGATTATTATAAACATGTATTATCACTGTATATGATCAAATCAAAGTTTTTTAGCTCGACAAAACAAGGTAGTGTGCGCGTCGGGTTTAAAAACCGCGTTTATCAAAGTGGCGCCAGTTCAATGAGCTTTTAATTCCACTAGTACAGCGCGCAATAACCTCGCGCTTAAACACATGCAGAGCGAAGATGCCAGAGAGACAACACAGGTTGTGTTATACAGAACAGCCTTGCTGGCAATAAATAACAATAATATGGAGTGTTATTTCCGTAGAAACGCAGATGACGTACTCGGTCCAGCTACTTTAAGTTAGAACGTGGCACTCGGCAGGGTTGCCCGCTTTCTCCCTTGCTATTTGCCTTAGCCATTGAGCCTGTATCAATCACATTGAGATCATCTCCTCTCCTGCACGCCTTTGTCCGTGCGGGTATTGAATTTAAATTGTCACTCTACGCAAACCGAGTTTTAGTATTCCAGCAATTTTATCCATCTTGAAAAAGTTTGGTTCCTTTTCCGGGTATAAAGTTAATCTCCTTAAGAGTGAGTGTTGTCCCATTAACATGCTTGCATTGCAACTTCAACAGTCTGACATTCCATTCAAACTTAGTAGGTCTGGATTTAAGTATCAAGGGATTTGCGTGACCAGAACACTACCTTCCCTTTTTTCTGCTAATTTCTCCCCCCGTTAGCTCAAATAAAATCTAATTTCCAGAGATGGAGAAATCTGCCTCTGTCACTGATAGGAAAAATTTATGTAGTGAAGATTAATGTTTTACCCAAATTCCTTTTTCTGTTTCAGTGCATCCCCCTTTTTTTGCCCAAACGCTTTTTCAAGTCGCTTCACCAAATTATTATCCCCTTTTTATGGAATGGGAAAGCGCCCAGGGTACCTAAATTGTTGCTTCAAACATGTAAATTCAGTGGAGGGCTATATTATATATTATACAGCAATATTATTGGTTAGCCCATATTCATAAAGTGGCAGTAAAGGAAGACAGATGCAATAAATGTCACGCTTCCCCATGTTGATGTCCTCCCTGCTATCGCGATATTTGGGGATCCCAAAGATTGCAGTCAGTTTGAACGTAAACAGTTAGACATTTTAGCGTTTTCATCTTTATTAGCTGGACGCTGCCTCCAATTTCATTGGAAATCTACCAAATCCCCAGTTATCGCTCAGTGGTCTTTCCTTAAACTGGAAAAAATTAGATATGTACTAAAAGGCAACTCTGGAAAAATTCATTGATGGATGGCAATCTTTCATGACTTACTTCAATTCATTACAAACTTTGCCCCTTGACTACTTAAAAAAAAAAAAAGTAATAAATTTTTTCTTGTTTTGTTTTATATGTTTAAAATGGTTTGTAATTATGTGGGTGAGACATCGGTAGGTTTATCTTCTGGGGAAATGGGTGGATTTTGGGGATACACAATGGGTGTAAAGTCGGAAATAATAGGGTAACTACTGTCTTATCCCTTTTTTTTTATTTCATTTGAGTTTGTTGAAATTATTACATTGTAAGATGTGAACATTCGTTGATTGTTACCCCTTCTCTGTATTCCTCAATAAAAAGTTTAAGCAAAATTATTATTATTTTTTATTAAAAAAAGAGACGCAAATGGTGTTTGGAAACTGGGGCATGACAACAGGAAAAAAGGCCCTTGGAGTTGCCCTTTAAATTGGCAGTCTCAGCTAAATGTCCTCCAAATATCCTCACTGAATAGAAGGCGAGTGTCCCCAAATGTCAGTAGATCCTCCCCCATATCCCCCACCCACCTCACAATTATTTTTTAAATCATTTAAAATCTGCAGTATGCAGTTTTTTTGGACCCACCATGATGGCTGGCATGCGTCATAATGCAGACTTACTCAAAGGTTGTATGCAATGATTCCAATTGTAAAAGTATTTAAATTCAGTTGTTATTCAACAAGTTATTCTAATGACAGTTATTTTTTTATTTAGTAAATTATGCACATCTTTAGATAAAATAAATTTTTTATTTTCATTAGCCTCAGTCGGTTTATTCTATTCCGAATTAGGTGTGTACATAGAGGTTTTTCATTCCCATTGAGGCTACATGTAAAGGTAGCTAGTAACTGAATGATTAGATTCTCAAGGTTAATATACATTCACAAAAAAAGAAGCCAGAAGTCATTATTTTTCAACAAGAAAAGTAGTTCTCTTTCTGAGACATGTATAATCACCTGCCGAGCTACAAGATTTGGCACCAAGTCATATCTTCCACTTTTTATTAACATAGGTTAATTTGTAAGTTATCTTGCTTTCTCAAAGCCAGTTTTAACAAGCTAGTAAAACCTTATTTACAGATAAGCGGGTTAAAACATGAGCTGTAAAAATTCCCTGCTATGAACCAACCTGGCCTCAAACAGGTTGGTTCATAGCAGGCCTCAACCTGGCCTCAAACACACACCTGGTCTGATCAAGACCCCTCAACAACACACACCTTAGATAGTCACACACACCTCTTGACTATCACTGCACTCCTGCACTTTATTGGAGCTTTTTCTCGT
>JAOUQW010000001.1:15288703-15302337 GCA_028565825.1 Olivaichthys viedmensis
TGTGAACATTACCTGAAGCTGCTGGCCCGTATCTGCATGATTTTATGCATTGCGCTGCTGCCACACGATTGGCTGATCAGATAATTGCATGAATGAGAAGGTGTACATGTTCCTAATAAAGTGCTCGGTGAGTGGATAGTGAGCATATATTGTTAATGGAAAGCCATTTGGGATTCTGCCTAACTGTAAGATTTTACATGGATAACAGGTAGCGTGAGGGTAAATAAGTAAAAACAAATCTGAAATTCAATTTTATGATAAAATTGTGATGTTCTTGGAAAGTAATCTTGTACCCTTAGCTTCTTGTTATCAGATAACTGAAGTACACGCGTTGAACGGATCAAAAATCTGATATTTTTTAGTAATCGGATTACTTTGTATACACATAGTGAATTAATCACCACAACATTTTTATAAGCACACTATGCCACGATCAAAGGAAATTCCAGAAGAGATGAGAATTTTTTTTTTGAAGTACATAAGTCTGGAAAGGTTTACAAAGCTCTGGGACTCCGTCAAGCCACAGCCATTATCTCCAAATGGGGAACACTTGTAACAGTGGTGAATCTTCCCAGGAGTGGCCAGGCTGCCAACATTTTTCCAAGGCTGCAGCAACAACTCATCCAGGAACCCCTTGGTAAAAAGCCCAGAAGAACATACAAAGATATACAGCCTCAGCTAAGGTCAATGTTCATGGCTCCACAGTAAGAAAGAGCCTGGGCAAAAACAGAATTCACGGGAGAGTGGCAAGGTGGAAACCACTGTTAACATAGAGAAACAGTAATGCTCCTCTCACATTTTCAACAAAGCACCTGGATCATTCCTAAGACTTTGGGGCTAACATCGTATGGACAGACAAATCAAAAGTGGAACTTTTTTAGGACAACATGGGTCCCATTATGTCTGGTGTAAACATTGTGGTGCTAGTGCGATGGTGTTGGAATGCTTTGCTGCTTCAGGATTAAAGGAATCATAAATTCTTCTCAACCAGTACATTCTTAAGCAGAACATCCGTTATTCTGTACATGAGCTGAAGGTGAAGTGGATTTGGAATATGTAGCAAGCCAATGATCCAAAAGACAAAACTAAATCCACATCTGAATGGTTGAAAAGAAACAAGGTTTTGGAGTGGCCCAGTCAAAGTCGTGACTTGGACCCAATAAAAGTTGTGGCGCTGAAACAAGCAGTTCATGCTTAAACACCTACCATTATGTAAAATTATGACAGTTCTGCAAGGAAGAGTGAGCTAAAATTCCTCTACAGCAATGTGAAAGACTGATATCAAATTATAGACAGCGTTTGGTTGCATCATTGCTGCTGAAGCTGGTGCATCCAGTAATTAAATTTAAGAGACACTTTACTTTAGCTACTTTTTCACATGGGTGATATTGATGTTGGATAACTATTATAAATAATATATATTGTTTAAATGTTACGTTTATTCTGGTTCACTTCATGTCACTAATGTCACATTTTGTCTAAAGTTCTGAAATCATTCAGTGTGACATGCAACAGTAGAGGAAATCAGGAAGGGTGCAAAAATGTCACTGAATGTCACTCGAGGGATCACTTGCAGGACAAGGAGAGGAGTGTGCAGCGGGCTTTTCAATGGGACTGCCATTAGGTATTTTATTCCTCCTGTTTAAATTCATTATATTGACTCCTGTTTAAATTCATTATATTGACTCGATCCCTCAAGCCTCCATGAGTTCACTTGAGGCAATAAAATACCAGAATGACCCTTAAGATGGCAAAGGGGATTCCCCCAAGTGGAAATGGCAAGGGGAAGTTAATAAGGGTTTGTTAAAGCAGTATTGGAACACAGCCCAACACTCAGCATGAGAAAGTACCTCATTTAAAATCTGTGAATACATTGTTACCTATAAACAATAATAGCAATGGCGTTAGCTAGCTAAGCTACTTTGGAAGCATCAATAAAGAAATATGTAGTCTTCAAGAAGTAGTAAAAAGAAAATATTCCTGACAAATGCCCATGCCAAGCGATGTATACTTACTGGCTGAATTAAGATACATTAGTATTGTTACTCTATTGTACCATATTAATTGTTGTATGAAATTAATTTTGGAATTTACTAACTAACCCAATAACACTTGAGACAGGTTTGACAAGATTAAGGACTTTCATTAAAACATGAAAACTCTGGTAATTATGTTAATGAATAGTGTTGCATGCTGAATTTTGGGAAGATGCATTATTATATTATTTTACTCATGAAATAAACTTAAAAGCAGATTACATTTTTCCTTCCTTCTGCATTTTTTTCTCTTAAATACATTTGTAATAATTTCACAATGTACAAAACCCATCCAGTGGACCTTTATTGAGTCATTTGATATTCAAGTGCAAGTGTCTTAGTGCTGGAAGGACGGTATAATCAGCATATTCCATATTTTGTTGAAAGAATGCACAAGAGAAGAGCACTCCAATGACAAGCAGAAAAACGTTAATCAGAACAGGCTGGAGAGTTTTTTTTTGTGTTTAAACAAATCACAGCTTTCCCTCAAGAAAAAAAAAAGTCAGTTTAAAAGGGGGAAAAAAAACATATTGTTTAATTGATTGAATTAAATGTATTGATTCTTCACACGAAGCCTATTCCACTATATACATATATGATGCTTTGTCAATGTAACTTATTCTACATTTCGGCCTTCAACATATTTTATAAGAAAAAGGCCATCAGTCATTTGTGTTCAAATGAATACGCTGCATGTTCTGTAGATCTGAGGATAATTAGTCTGTAACAGCAAATCAGAAAGTAACCGTTTATGCAACGATGTGCGATTTACTTTGTGTTTATTTAAGAATTTATTTATTTACATACAGCTGTTCCAGGTGTTTGTCTGGATGAGAGGGCTTAAATAGTCCAAACCTGTTATGAGGCTTTTTTTCTCTTCTTGGAGACGCCGGTATGTGAGACGTGGCAGCAGTGGCCCAGGCCAACCTGCAGATTTGTTCCATATGTTTCCTGAACAAAGTTTCGAATGCTGTTCCTTTCAGGCTGTGACCCCCTCCTCCCCTCCCCTTCCCCCCTCCACCACCACCTCTTTATGTCTCTCTGCACTCCTAACACTGGCCAAATTGTGATGAAGAGAAGAAAATTGATGCATTGGAAAGGTTTTTTCTCCAACAATCTTAAGCGTACACATTCCATGGTCGTGGAAAAAGGGCCTCCAGCTTTGGCAGTCAGGCGATCACCTGTCAGCAGCCCTACATCTATTTGTAACAGTGTAATGAAATTATTCAATATGGATAGCATAATATGTGATAACAATTCCATGGGGGATTTTTTTTTTTTTAAAGGCAAAGTCTTTGTGTGCGTTTTGCATTTCATGGTGCCACGCCTTTAAAATGCATGAACACTTTCAAACAAGATCACACGCATCATTCGCCTGCCTATAGGACTTATTAGGCTGCTTTCACAAGGACGTTTTGGCATTCCTCAAAAACCACATTGGTACATGTTTGTTCTGGGCATGGCTTTGGGCCGGGATAAATGGTTTTTTAATTTATATACCCAATACGAGAATTGAAAACAGAACATGCTGGTTTATCCTCTATCCATTTATATTCTTTTGGTGTCATGTTGCTGGGGTTTACAGTAAAAGCGCACAGAGCACGGCCCTGGATGGCGCTGTATAACAGCTGTAGTGTTATTTTGGCTAATCTGAAAAGATACATTTAAAAAACAAGTGGATGCAACCTTTTTACAGTCAGGAAACGTTTATTTTCAGCATAAGTCTGAAACAATATTTATCCATTTTTAATTTTGCTTCATTTTAGCAAGATCATTTTAGCATTTCATCACAACTATAGGTGTTATCAGGCTAGCCTCATAATCTGCCTCCTTAAGATAAACCGAGCCGAGCTCGTTATAGATTTTTTTAAATCTCTGGATCGTACGCCTCTGGACACGAGTCGACGTGAATGATTTAAGCCCCGCCTCCAGACCATCTCCTATTGGCTGGGTGTAACAATTTTGATACAGTATCATAAGGGCACACTTAAATGACTTCTGGCTTCTTTCTTTCTTTTTTTAAAAGTTGTATTTATTTGCAATAATGTTTTTTTTTAACCAGTCATTTTTAGTGTACATAGTAACCCAAAATGGGGGTCCAAAGACAGCCAAGCTTCCCATGTTTAGAGCTTCTTTAACGTCTGGCACATTTCACTTCCACTTCAAGTAATCTCATACAGTCGACCTCATTTCAGTTTAATAAGATTACTGTTTGGCACAAGAACATGCTACTTTTGCTATCTTTTGTTTTGAAATCAAATTTGTACCGTTTTGAGCCAGTCTGTGTAGTATATTATCATTCCATTTTTTAACACACAAAATATCGGAATTCAAATTTAATCATGCCCTCAAGATCAAATCGAATCAGTGTCTCCAGTAGTTGGCACTGTTTATGGCTTTGAGACCGTGAGCTGAATAGTTATTTTTAAAGAATTTTTGGATTATGTAACTAAGTGATGTGTGTTAAACACATCTAGATAAAGTAACATCTTTGTCGAGTCTTGCTCAAGTTTCACATCTGGTAAAAGTCCTTCTTTCCCTAATGCTGGGATTCATTTTCAAAGCACTTGGCTCTCATGGCAAATGCTAAATGCACTTTTATTAAATGTTGCTGCTATGTCATGTGTTTATTTCTGTCTATCAAGTATTGTAATGATTTAAAAAAGCCTAGCCTATAATTGTATTATATACCAGGTTTCTGATATTTTTTTATAAACCCGATAGACTAAATAAAAAAGGCCAGGACATAAAACTAATTGCCCTTTGCAACATGTGCAGTTTTAACTATCTCTATTAAATAAATTGCAAGGCCAGTATTTGCCCCCTACTCAAAGATTTAAAGCATCCTTTGAAATGAGAAATAAAAATGCATTATTACTTACCTCAGTCTGATGATTAACAATTTAGAAATGTTTTATTCAGTTAGTAGGCTGATGGACTTAAAAACTGTTTACAGTTGTTTCTAGTTGGAGAAAGAGATCACAGATTTTGAAAGGTACTTTTAATAATGCGAATCCTGCAGTTCACTGATTGGCAGCCAAGTTTAGTAAATTCCGATTGAAAAGATTGTTTGGTTGTGATGATGTTTGGTTTTGGTTGATTTGTAAATCATAATCTGTATCACAAGCGTCTTCCACCAACATTGGACAAAATACAGTACATTAATCACAGTTGGAGTCACATTATGATTGTAGGACATTTTGCTTTTTAGCCCAAATTTACAACTGTAGAAATATTACCTTCAAGTCAGTATTGTTATTGTATTGAATCCTTCAGGGAGATGTATTGCTTAGAGTGCAATGAGAAAACCTGAACCAGAAGCTCCATCTGCTGGTAGATGATATGATTGTCTTTGGTTCTCCAGCAAAGTGTAATCACAAATAAGGGTTTATTGACGGTTACAATTTGAATCATTTACAGTACAATTTGAATTTTAAACCCAGAGGCACGGTTTAGGCTCTGATCCAAAAGCAACACTGTCCAAAAAAAAAAGTAAACTACAGCCACAATTTTGATATTTTTGTTCCCCAAAGTACAGACAATGTAAATGTATCGAAGGGGTGCAACAGGCCCAGTTATGTACTTTTAAATGAGTTTTAAAGGTAAACTTAATTCACTTTACAAGGTGAAAGATGCATACTAAATATACAAAATATATACTTCCATGTGACTAGAGTTTGTACTGTGAAAGGTACAATTCGTGTCTAATTCTTACCAATAAGTGTTCTTACTAGAACATCAGCTTATCATCTTAATAAACACCCCAAACTTTAGAGCGCATAGAATCAGTTGTAACAAGACTTCTAGATAAATGTTATTTTCCACCGTTTAGTGTAGTCATTTTAACCACAATGCATCGAATTAACCACAATGCATTGCGAGCATGTCAGTATGCCTCTCTCACACACCCCCCTCCCTCTTTTTCTCTTTCCTCTCTTCTCTTTTATTGCGTATTGGAGCACTTGACTATTTGAATGAACAGCTGTGCAGCTAATGAAATACAGTGCAATCAACTGAACAAACCTAATCTCTGCCCCTGAAAATAAGCGCAATAGGACTTGAGGTGACAACACACCTTGTTTTCATTCTTGGTGTTTACATGACATTTCACACGAACTTTGCAACATGGACATTTGCACAAACCCACCCTCTGGCACATTGCACATAATCCAAATACTGTATACATATTTTTATATTTTATATTTACATATTTTCAATTTTTTTGTTAAATCTATGTAACATACTTTAGCACCTCATGCTTTTAAGTATGTTTTCTGTTTACATCTTACTATTATACTGTAATTGCGTGTTGGTTGGATTGCTGCTAAACGAAATTTTGCAATGACAATAAAGAATCTTATCTTATCTTATCTTATGAATAGTATGATATCTCTCGGAATTGTCCAATCAATGACGTCATTAAACCTGCGGGATGATGACATCACTGACGTTAGATTTACATGTGCTTGCGAGCGCACGTCAAAATCGGTTTATGTGTCAAAGTGACTAAATAATAGGCTAATTAGCGATTTCCAGTAGTGCCCTACATCAGCTAAAGCCTGATAGAGAAAGCACCTTCTCTATTAGCTAGCGAGCTATTACCTATTATCTACTGAATAAGCTACAATAACTCAAATGTATCACATTCTCTTTTCTCGTGACTCTTATTTGTGATACAGTGTCTAGGTGCACTGTCCAAAACAACACTTTCTGCCAAGTTTTCTTGATGATGTTGCTTGTTAAAATAAAGTCTACTACTTAGGGTGAGAAACTTGTCTCTTGAACACTAGCGTTTGGGACAAAACTTTAACACTCTTGATTTACCCCATCAAATAATTGCTAAATAAATCAGTGTTGTGACAACAGGAAGCTCACTGCGTTGTGAAGATGGTTCTTATATTTGGGATCAAATACCACTCTTGTAGACCGCAGAAACATTTGTTTTACCATTGACTTGTTTTCCTGTTTATTCACAAAACGCTTCTTTACACATTTCAACAAAGGTTTGACACTAATTGTGGCTGTAGCTTATTACAGTTGTAGTTTTATAAGTCGTAGTCCATTGCTCGAAATCTGTCAAATGTATCTCTGAAGTACTTTATGCTCATCTCACATAATAACCACAGTAAAACAATTTAAGATTGGCTTACAATGTCTGATTACACTCTGTTTTTATATTTAATCATGTCTAAACTTGATTACCAAAAAATGAAGACTTTAGTTCAGCAATATCAGTGATAACCAAGAGAATCTGCATGAAGGTATATAAAATATAAAAAAAACATTATAACAATAATTGCACCCAATGTAGCTACTGTGTTGCCTGTGGTCCCAATAATATCTTAAACAAGCTTAATTAGATTCCAGCAGAAATTCCTGGTGAATATTTTGTTACATAATTGTCTTCACAAGGCTTTTTTCAAGTAAACTACTAGTTCATCAGCAGATGTGGATCTGCGATGCAGCCTGACTGAGGGAGTCAGGTCCCAATAATTAACTAAAAGACATTATATACGTTGAGTTGCTGCCCTCCAGTGGAACTCAGCGCTCACTTTCGTCTAAAATTGCCGAGTTGCAGAGCTCTGTTGCCAGATGTACAGCGGAAGGTGACTGGTTGGATCTGCCAGTATTTCACCGGATTGGCGAATAGGCTGATTCTTGTATAGAGAAGCTTCTTTGCCTTGGTTCTTGTTGGACAGAAGTCATTCACTCCCACACTGGTAATACTGTTAGCATGGAGGTACGCCACCTAATAGCAGACGTTTAAAAAAAATGTAAAAAAAGACTTTAGCCCCTTGGGCCCAACAGTGTAAACTGATCAATTTGGTGGTTGTGCTATGGTGTGACATTTGTGTAAATTTCATCAACTTTACACACAGTGATTTCCAGGGTATCTGTGTGTCATTAAAAACTATAACAAAGTATTGAATCAATTGCAATAAAAACATCCTTAAATGACCCTCCTTAATGGAAATACTTGGATTTGATGGACTGCTTGTTTTGATATTTAGCTTTTGTCTAGCCTAAGTGGTTAGTGGTCAGCATTAAAATATGTGCCATTAAAAAGATCTTTAAAAGCATCAAATTGAATTTGCTGATAGCTGCATATACCCTGGATTCCAAAGTGTTTTATAGTTTTGTTTTCAGCACAAACTCAGCTACAATTAAATATACACCAAAAAAAATATGGAAACAACAAGTAGGTCAGGTTAATATAAATGTTGTTAATTTCCGTTAAACTACAAATTTTAAACAGTAGTTTTGAACAGGTATAGAAATCTTTTGAAAACATATTACACAATGAGGGCAAATTGTCTGGAATTTGTTCCTCAAGGTCTTGGGTATGCAAAATGTTTTAGGAACTGCAGTCAGACAGATGAATAAAGACTGCCCCATGCTCATCCCAGGATTCCTATTCATAATATGATCATACTGAACATTCTGTATCCTTCTCGTTATACAACTATATACTGTAATAATTTATAATCACACTATTGGGTGTCACCCAGAAGAGGATGGGTTCCCTTTTGAGTCTGGTTCCTCTCAAGGGTTTCTTCCTCATGTCGTCTCTGGTAGTTTTTTCTTACCCGTCGCCTCTGGCTTCTAGATCTAAATCCAGGTTTCTGTGAAGCTGCTTTATGGTAATGTCCATTGTTAAAAGCGCTATACAAATAAAATTTAATTGAACAAATAAATATCCAAAAATACTTACCATGTAATATGATTAGGCATATGCTGATAATTGGTTATATATCAGGATATTCGAGACACAATATTGTTATTGTGAATACTTAAAAATATCGTCACTAGCCCTGAGTACCATTAGAGACAAGACTACTAAGGTAGGCAGCATTTTCGGGCAATGTGTCTGTTTTAACCATGGAACAACTTCTGAATATCTACGAAAACAAATAACTGTTATATATTTTAAGCAAAACAGTTAATAAATGTTGGTTATCTACGAAACAAACAATCCAATTACATTTGTAAATGTATTACTCTTTCCGATTAGGACAGTTCTTATCTTGGGAGCGTGCAAATTATTCTGACTACCTAGCAAGCTGCCTTCAGATTGGAACATACAGAAAGTCTGTCCTATTCAGAAGTGCAGCTGTCTTCTAGGGTTCCTTAAGTTAGACAAATTTAAAGGAGCATCGAATATGTCCTTCTCCGAGTTCACTGGACAGGAGTTCCATGAAAGTTTGACAGACATGGAGCATATCATAAACCGTGGTAAAAGGTTAGGGAAATATCATGGAATGGATTTTATAAATTGGCACATATTATATATATATATTAATGCTGAGTCTAAATGCAAGCTTATTAACAGCATTTTGAAAATGAGCTTAGCTTACCTGTAAATACTTCAGCATGTTCAAACCTGGAGGAATGTTTTTCAGCCTGTTGTTATCCAGATGAATTTCTCTGATTTTGGGAATATATGCTAAGGTCCCATTCTCCACAGATTTGATCTGGTTGAAACCCAACCCCAACCTGAGATACAGAAAATAACATGTTAAGTGTCTGTTTATGGCCAGGAAGATGCTGTGACTGTAATGTAACGTGTTTACCTCAGCAAATTTTTGTATCGGATAAAGTCTTCCAATTCAACTTTAGCAATTTTATTATAGTCCAAGTGAAGCTCCGTGAGAGAGGACGGGAAATCTGTGAATATAAACAAAGTGTAAAGAGTTGCCCGAGTAAGCATTTTTTTTTGTTTGGGTTTTTTGTTGTTGCCACTAACAGACCAGGTTCAGTTTTTGAAGAGCTTGATAATTAATTAACAAAAGATTTTTAAGATCATTGACTGTGATCTGTTTTTGAGATCTGTGTCCCAAACAGTATTTGTGTCTAGCTAGTGTTCTTACCAGAAAGTCAGCCCAAAACCCTAGAACACATATAATCTGTTCTATCAAGACTTTCTTGATAGTCAATATTTTTCAAGTTCTGCAGTAGTCTCAGTGGCTGCATTGCCCATAATACAGTGTGAGCATATTCCAGTTTTAACACTGAGAAACTGGCGACTCTTCTGCAGTATCTATGTACTGTCCAAAACCACATGTTCTTTTAAGTTTTCTAGATGACCGCTACTTGTTAGAATAAATTCCAATATAAACACTAGCATTTTGGACACACTCTTAATTTGAGTACAGCCAAAGATTAAAGCTCAGAAATGTATTAAAACATAGTAATTAGTGTCAGCTGCAGGTAATAATAGTGATTATTACAGTGCTCAAAATAATCAGTCATTATTTGTCATAATCGTGTAACTTTTCAGTTGTGAAATGAGAGACATTACCTTTCGGCACTGCTGTGAGCTTTGCCTCCGCAATTCTCAAGTAAAGGGTTGCCATATCATCGAAAGCTCCTAGTTCAATCCCATTGTTGGCAATTGGATTAGCACTCATTTCTGGGGAAGACATGTACCAAAATGTAAGCGATCCTGAATGCCCTGAACACTTAACACACTATACAGAGTTTAGTTCCAACTCTAATCTTGACCTTAGCTAGCTGGATCAGGTTTTTTAATTAGACTTGTATGTAAACTCTGCAGGAGGGTAAATCTCCAGAAAATTTCTGCACTTGCATCTTAGAATTGTTTTCAGTTTGTCAGTAAAGAAAACTGAAGCATCACTGAAACATTTGTATTAAAAAGTAATTTATGTCTAAATTTGGTATGATTGTAGTGTCTATGCGTTCTATAGAGAAATAAAATGGGCCTCATTAAACAGGTACTTTTCAATTTGACATAATACACCTATCTTTTAACTTTTAACATGTATACAAGAAAGAAAAACATGAGGTGCCCCTGCCTTATGTTTAGTATTTTTACATACTTATTCCCGTAATAGAACTTAGGCTCAGGAGAGTTACTAGGGGAGATCCGACATGGTTGTAACACTTTTCAATCAATTAAACAATGTTCAATCAATTACACAAAGTTTATATCCTAGGGCCCAAAGGTTTAAGTAAAAACATTGCCAATGTTACAATTGTGAAGCGATGCAGGTCTGCTGTAGCAGATGTGTGACAAGAATAGCATAAATCGTAGATATGAGCAGTATTTTTCAGCTGGTTCAAAAGACCATACTCTGCAAATATGTTTAAACCAGCAATTAAGATTTTCCCCAAATACGCTGCTATGGCATATTGGATGAACTGTCCTGTTTTAATTACCCTTATTTTGTCTTTGTAGTCACATGAAAAAGACAATATAAAAGCCTACTTCAGTCAGTCCTGCTTTATTATAGACTTAACATCATTTGTAGGCATTTTACCCATCAATATATGCAAATCTATAAAAATAAATAAATAATCTAATTATAGAAAATATATGCAAAATACGGAGTCTATGTTTAAAATTGTGTTTCAGTAAAAGTTAAAACATAATGCTTCCAGGTCGTAGTTTGACTTTAGAATCAGACACATTCTATCGTGAAATCTGATTGACTAGGATTGTAACACATGATACAATTGCAAGACAAGCAAAACCTCTGCTGGCTTGGAAATCGGAGATGATTTGAAATTATTAAATTGGTATACGTTTTGGCTCAATGGAATAAAACTGTAAACCAAAAAATCGCTTTCAGATTCAGATTTTTTGGGGGTGCAAAAAAAAAAAGTATGTATAAACATCGTCTTTTGTGATATGTTCCCTTGCCACTTATAAGACAGTTAATTCCCATGTCAAGGAGCTGAGTAAATATTTGAACAGGAGCCTTGGAAAAGGATTTGCATAATGTGCATTTTCTTTGGCGTAATTCCAGAAGACTCAAAGCCATACCTAGAACATGCAGGGATTGCATCCCTTTAAATGCCTCCTTTTGGATTCTGCTGATCTTATTGTCATGGATTCTTAGCTCCAAAATGTTCTTTGGTAGATTTGCAGGTATTTGTGTCAGGAGATTATATGACAGATAGAGAAGACGGAGTGTCCCCGTGTTTTGGAAAGCCTTTGGATGAATCTTTGATATCTGGTTATTAACCAGAAACAGGGCCTGTAGTAATAAATACAGAAAATCAGTGCTGCACAGTCTGATTAAAAAGCAGGTGACTGAGTTAACTTTAATGTAAGATTAAAAAACTGATGTTTAGATTTTAGTGTTTTCCCCATAAATTAATGCATTGCGATATTACACTTTTGGCATTGTGTTCTGATTTCTTGATGGCATCCAAATTCATAAAGGAAATAAGATAACATCATGCAGCCATGAGTAATAGTAAACGTCTGACCATCAGTCATTAGGTAATATTGCATGCATGCCATAATGAATCCATTCATCAGCGACATCCTTCAAACTACAAACACATGCAAAAACTTTCATGTCTTTCATGTTAAACACAAACTGCAGCAGCATTTGAGAATGACTTATTTAGCTTACATATAGATTACTCAATTTTTTAAAATCATCCTCCTTGATTTCAGTAATATCGTTGTTTTGGAGATCGATCATTAGCGTGTCTGCTGGAATGTCACGTGGCACTGATGTCAAACCTATAAAAAAAATAAAGATGAGTGATCCCTGATCATGCTTGCCACATAATTAAGAATTATCTTTGGGCTGCTTAATACCAGTTGTTTACAGAGGCGATATGGTCTAGCAAAAAGCGTCTGTTACCTAGATCTGAACATTGAACTACCCTTCGGAAGCACTGGCAGCCAAAGGGGCAGTCTGTAATAAAGTTGTCTTTAATATTGTATTCATCATCATCATCGTCGTCTTCGTCGTCATCATCATTATCATCATCATCATCATCATCAATCCTGTTGTCCTGCTGCATGATGTCATTAATCTTCATCAACTCCATGATGTTTATTGGCTTGTATGGTTTTCCATGGCACAGGAAAAGTAGGGTGAACAACAAAATCACTCTCATTGTGAAGGTTATGTCAGGTTTAGGACCTGTGAATAGAAATGGTACATGTATTAATGCAGATTCTTCATTTAACTACATTAGAGTAAATGTGTTCTGCCAAGTCAGGTCTCCCTAAATGTTTGCTTGGGGGAAAAAAAACCCCAATATACACATCCTTTTCTTGTATAAGTTGTGTTAATGTGCCAGGCATTAAATTAGGGTTTTTGGGGTTTTTTTCCCAAAGGTGTTATCAAAATAATTCAACAATTTAACTGGCTCAATTACATCAGATTAAAGTCACATTCAATTTCAACATTTCAAATTACAAACTGCACATACCCAAAGTGCTCAGCTCACTCACTTAGCGCCATAGCCTGCGGTAAATGAATGTGTTTTACCAGTATTTTTTCAAAATGCACTAATGAAACTACTGGTCATATTCAAATATTATTGAAGTGTGTGATTTAACTTCATGTATTGGATGGTTTTAATGTTTGTATATCTGTGTTTAAAAAAAAAATAATCAGATGAAATGTATAGAGAAATTTAGAAATTACAAAATATATGTGGCTTTGCTGTTTAAGTTGCAGCACCAGCTAATGAGCAAAAAAACACTTTTTATAGCCTGTAAGATTTGCTAGTTTAAAAATATTACTTTGCATCCATCCTGGTCTTCTGCACAAATGAAAACTTCTAAGGAAGACTTCATTTCATGACCACCCCCTAAAATTGCAGCTATAG
>JAOUQW010000001.1:15302437-15330182 GCA_028565825.1 Olivaichthys viedmensis
CTATAGCTGCAATTTTAGGGGGTGGTCATGAAATGAAGTCTTCCTTAGAAGTTGTTAATAATAATAATAATAATACATATTATTGTGATTAAAAAAGTTTAAACATTAAGTACAAGCAGAAAATTGCATATTGACTATAAGAGTATTAAACGTGTTTTGAGACCATAAAGACATTTAAAAGTCAATAAAATGTAACCCACTAAGAATGTAATGTGATCTGTCAGCTCCTGGGTTAACCAGGTAAGAGCATTACAATAATCCAGTTCAGTTGACAAAAACCTTTTAGTTTTGCAGTTGAGAGAATGTCAAGAACCTTAGAAATGATTATGAAAGTTACATTAATGATGTGGTTCTTACTCTTGACATAGTTTGGTGATACTGCTCATGTTCTCAGCTGCAGCTTCAGAAATGAACCAATTTTTGACAATCCGTTGTGAGAGCAATTATCTCTGATTGCTTATTAAAGTGCAGCACAGTTTATAAAGAAAAACATAAGCATTAGAAAGAATCCTCTGAAATATGTTTAAAAAATCAAATTAAAAGGGTTGCTACATATTCTTAATACTATTCTTACTCTTATAAAACTTTTTAATATTAAATATTAAATTAAATTAAATATCTTGAATATAAAAAAAAATACTTTAAAGAGCAATAAACAGTAAAAAAAAAACAGCCTTTGCCTTTAAAACTGCATCAATTCTCTTAGGCAGTTTTATAAGGTAATCGGTAGGTTGTTCCAAGCATCTTGGATAACTTGTCACAGTTCTCTGCAGACTTTGGCTCTCACTGACTTCTGTTTCTGCAGGTAGAAACCCAGACAGCCTCGATAATATGTGCTCTGTTACAGTGCTCTGTTACTTCATATGTTACTTTCTTTAATGACTTACAAAAATTTATTTGCAGCAAAAAAAATTTGGCAAATGAATGTTTGTAAATCTAAAATTTGCTCTTCTCTCATGACACACTAATACATATATATGTACATATGTATATATATGTATCTCGATACTCGATAATAAGGTTATTCAGCATCTTTAGCATCTTGATTAGTGTAGCTAATTGTGATGGTATTTGTACGGCTGATGCATAATGGTACATATTAGAATGTTTAACTCTTTTCATATAAAAATGATGTAAAATATCTATACAAATTGTCTAAAATACTCACACACTCAAGGAAACATACAGCAGTCTTATAAGTTTGAATGTCTTTGACATTCAGTTATAACTAGTAATAAAAATAGATTTATAATAAACCTCTTCATAAATAAATAAACGCTTTATATAAAAATTTCCATACCTGAGAAAAACGGTGTTATCCTTGTTCGGCTCCAAAATCCTCCAGGAGCGACATTAAAAAGGCTGATCCTAAAGTCCTGCACAAAAGTTCAAGAGGAAAAAAAAGAGTACTCTGAAAAGAGTAAAGTTCCTGAATGGACATAAAAAGACCCTGCCACTATGAGGAGCTACGAATGAAAAGAGATCACACACTGATCACAGTGTCAGTAAAATCTTAACTGCTGCTGAATACATAATATTACTGGTCATATGTTTCTGATCACTACTTGAACCCAGGCCAAAATTGTTAACTTTTATGTTCAAGCTGTTATGATAGTCCTTATAAAGGGTCTTGGGGTAGATCCTCACGCTCCTGTACACTGTGAGTGGGCGTCTTCTTGGTATTTTAAAATTGACATGCATTTGCAGCACATGGAAACAATTTTATTTAATTTTTTTTGTGTGTGTGTCTATGTAGAGACCACTCGTCTAAGTCCATATGTTTTTAATTTTTTTAAATAGTTTTTTTTTTTTTTTTTTTTTCATTTATAATTGTGAGAAAGATCACTACTCTTTTCAGTTTAGGAAACTATTGCAAGTAATTAGCCAATAGCCATTCAGTCAATACTTTTACAAAAGGTCATGTCTAATACTCTGATATTTTGGATATGCCAAATATATTAAATTTGGATTAGAGCTAAAGATCTACTAGAAATTCTTTAAACCAGTAAATTCATTAAACAATCATATTTTAGAGTTATTGTAACACCTAGTTGTTAATTGGAATGAAGTCAATAACATTGCAAAAATTTGAGAATGTGTCAAACCTTTTTATTAATTTTGTAGAATTAGAATAAATGTACTACTCTGTTACTTTCATATGAAATAAATAAGTTATATTACCAAGAAGAGCAAAAAAAAAAAATGATACAATTACTTCAAAACAGTTAATTCGTCAAACAACAAAATTTTGAAGTGGAAATAACACCTAAATGTCAAGCGGAATGAATGTAAGTATCCGATATGGCTAAAGTCTTGTGTAACAGTTTCCAGGGAATACATTACAATGTGCTTACAACAGCACAAATTTACTTAAGGCTGTATTTATGGCATGCTCACAGTGCCAAGTATGTGTAGGTTTGGCCAGGGTACTTGTATATGATGGAAATCCTTCACCATTAAGGTTTTAGTGGATTTTTCCCCCCTACCCTCACACATCATATTTTTTTCCTAAATGGTAGCAGTTTTTAAACCGCTATAGCAGTTCATTTATGTATAGAAGAAACAAGGTTGCCTTTACGACGGTCCCTCTCTATTAAGGGTTTAGTGCATTTTGATCTTCTAGCAGTATAACTTGCTATAATTGCTTATAACAGCTTTCAAAATAATGTTACAATTCAGATTTATACACAAGAATCTGGGGTGAAATTACTTTTAACACCATAAAACAGACATTACTGGTGGTAGTTATTACATTTACTACTTATTACTGCTCCTATAAATGACAAACTGCTTATGTACAGATGTCAGTTAGGAAATGCATACTCTACAGTAATAGTTGACATTTAGACATTTCATCCTATTGTTGCTATTGCCTCATTTTCCTGTGTCATTTAATATATGTGGTTATGTGAGATCCTTGTTGCTAAAAAGTCTCGGTATTTAGCAAATAAGTGTATTACAGAGAGATATTGCTAATTATACAATTATAGAAATATACTAATCACATTCTTTATTTTTGATGTGTGAAAGTAACAAGTACAATACTCAGACTAATCTGATCGATCATTAGGCTAAATGCTATTCATTAGACTATATCCTAAATTCTGTTTTGTGGCTGAAACAGGTGGTCATTTAGTGTACAATACATTATACACTAGATCAGACATTAAAATTACATTGCTGTTTGCCTTCTGTAACAAAGAATTTCTCTTACAGGATCAGTAAAGTATATGCCTATCTAGCTAACTAGCTAAAAAAAAATCTCTTGACAGATTACGATTCATAACTCATGGTTTATACTCTAGTCCCTGAGAATGGCCATTGGCAATGGTTCACGATTGTCTGGTTTTGACTGGACGAGAAAGTGATGCAGAGAACTTGTTTAAAGCTTACATGCTCATGGCTTTGACGCCAGCCGATGGTTACCGCAACATTCAGCAAGGCATTTAACCCCACGTCGTGTTACAGGTAGATATAGCCAATTCAATGTCAGCTTAATGTCATCTTAATTGACAAAATGTGAATTTGAGGTATTTGGACAAATCTGTGAAGTAAAAGCACATAGATGACCTTGCCTGCCACTTAGATACTGTGAGTGTGGTAACTATTGGGTAAAGGACTCGCTGTTACAAATACAAGATGATCCTGCTTAGGGTATGTCTCCATTCCTTGCCATTTGTTGGTCTCCTCAAGGCTCTCACTAAGCCTGACCTTCTGCAAATCAACTAGTTCTATTTTAATATCCAGTCAATTAATTCCTGAAAAAAAAACTGACAGAAGTCATATCAGAAAGATAGATTTCTGTCTGAATCCCTGAAATTGTGAGGCAAACGATTATTTCATCATTAGCAACAATTCCTTCTTTATTTTTTGTATCTTAATGTTCTTTCTTTGAACTGTTTCAGCATGGGAAACTCATCAAGCTAACCACAATCCATGTGCCTTGCGAACAATTTAAGTTTGCACTAAAACATCAAAGCCTCTTCTAAAAGTGAGAGTTGTGTGTCCATTGCCTTACAGTTAAGGCCATATAACTTCTCCAGATGGGTTCATCAAGTTCTGCACAGGAACCCTTTTCCTGCTAAAATGACTTCACATGCTCCTCTTGGGGACCTTTCAATTTGATCATATACCAACAATAAAGGGTGACTTGTGCTGTCATCACCATCACATGATCATCACAATGATCCATTAGTAGAATTTGTGATCACAATATTGTGATGTTTAAATCCCAGGATTGCCAGAGAACCATTATTGAGCCCCAGAGCAAGCCTCAAATTGCTCAGCTGTATGCTTGGATCATATCCTGTTTCGCTTTAAATTAAAGCATTTGCTAAATGAATGTAGATGTAATTGGGTTGAATTTAAGTCTTCAAATCTTCAATTACAAATATTGGTGGTCATACACACAGTCCAATCTTTGCAGGAAATGGGATCCCCCTGTCCTCCCAAAAGTAGGCTTTGGTCTAACTTTGATAAAACATTACTTAGCATAACGAGTGTGAAAGGCTCTTTTGAGATTCCTCAAATCTGGCAGCAGTGCTATCATAAGGTACAGATGCATTACTATTGTGATCATTTAGACTCAACTATTGCCACTTTCTTGGGATACCTTTGTTGGGATACCTTAATTGTTTTTTTGTAAAATGTCTTGCTGCTTGATAGTTTTAGAAGATTAAACATATCAAAAACTCAGTTGTAGTGAATCTGAATGCAAACCAGTGGGTCTGTTCAATTCTGAATTTTCACTTTGAAACTTGCATGTTTTTGCCATTTTGCTAGCCACCTAGTTAACATAAAAGCGATGAGATATTTAATTTCAGCATTGCTGTATGACCAGCAGTGGTCATCACTCATAGTCTCGTAGCTAAATATTATGTGAATTGGCTCATCAGATACAGTTACAATCCATTGTTAAACCTTTTAATTAAGCTTCATTTACTGTAACTTATTTAGCCAATTCCTGTTGGCTCAGAGCTGCAAGAATGATGTAAAAGAGCAGCAGGTTAGCTGCAAGTTTGGCTAATATTTCTTAACTTGTTTTCCTGATTTTGTTGAGCATCAGTAAATGTATTTTAGTTAAAGTATTTTATGGATTGTGATGCATGGTTAACAGTTACAAACACCATTTGACCAATTCTTCATAGATACACCATTCTCAACTGATAATGTTATGTTTCCATCTGAAATTATAAGTCTTCATTTAGCGAGGTTTTTTTTAAACAACTTTTCAAATCTGTTTAATATAGCTGTATTACCTTAAAGTTCTTGCAAATTGAAAAGAAAACAATAGGAACACGCACATGAACCATTTGAAAAGTGTCCAAATTTCTAAGCCTTTGCCATAATTACAGTTGTTGATTAGAGGAAAATAACTTCTCATCTAATGTTTCCCATGTAGACCCAAACATCTGGATGTGCAGTCATCCGAAAAAAAAAGAATGTATGTCACATAGCAGTTAACTTCAGGCTTTATTTTATTAAATACCTCATTAAATACATAGAACTCTGAGCCAGAGAAGGGGTAAATGTGAACTTCTGTGGTAACCAGTGGGTTTTATGCATTGAAACTAAACAGTTGCTGTTGAAAGTATGTGTACTTGTATCCCAGAGTTCCTGCTTTATGAATACTGTGAAAATATATCAGGATATAAATACATCTTTTTCACTCAGTAGTAAATATCTTTTGGTTTGTTCTTCATGGTAATGTACAGTTACATAAATGAACTTATTGTAAAACACATTCATGGCATGTTGATTGGAAAACAATTTTTTATTATCAAGAAGCCCCTCACATTCTGAGAAATGTATGCTAAAATAATGGAATACTGAAAACAGAAATATATCCCTTGGATCTTCAGTTTTGCCGTTTTCCCTGACTGAATAATCGGAAAGTTAAATGTTTCCATTTAGGACTCATAGAAAGACTAAAGTCTAAGTAGGTCCCCACAACCACAGATATCTGCTGACATGCTCTACATACCAGCAAGTAACCATGCCTCGTTTCTCATAGTTAATGAAGAATAAAGACTCCTTTCTAATAAAATGATCAAGACATTTAACAGTGACCTCAATACAAAACACTTTGAACAAGAGGGAGTGGTTAAAGATTTGAGAAACCTCTCTTCTTGATAAATTCACTAACCTAACCAGTTTTGTTTTGGCACAAGGCACTTTATTAAGAAAGATTAATATGCTTAAGACTTCATTTTAAGATTGTTAATTAATCTTTTGAGGCTTCAAAACAATGCTAGAATAGGACCTAACACAGGAGAAGGCAGTTGGAGGAATTTTCCGGGGGTCAAGAAGATTGTTCTCAAGGCGTAAGGCTACAATGTGTGAATCCTCATCGTTCAAGGGGTCGCAGATATTGTCCTCTCCAATGTGCCTGTTGGTTAAAACATTTAAAATGTTAGAAACTCTCAGTAGTCTTATGTAGGTGTCTGGGTTTTGTGAGTTGGAAGGTGGTTAATTCCTTCAGTTTCCCATCTTACAGCTAATTTAGAAATATAATATAATATAATTTAGTCTATTAATATAGGTTGTGTAGCGTTTGAAACAATGAAAGTCAAACAATGTAGTGCTTATCAGCGCTACTCAGCTATCCGGCCAATAAAATAGTTTTATATAGTTTATAGTTTTAACTCCTTAAGCCACTTAATTTAGAATATGACCACGCTACCAAACTCACTACTGAAAAATCTAAGTAAACCAATAGCTTTGTTACTTTTAGCAATGTTACTAAATCTGATTATTGTAGGGCTGGCGCGAATAATTCGAATGTGCGAATACTGCTTGTTATCAGATTGTGTATTTTCTACCGGCAAGCAAATAATCTATTGGAGAGCGCGTTTCTATAGTTGGCCTGCCCATGATTATGTTACAGTGTCCAGTGGTCGCTAACGCAAAAGGAGTTTGACAAAGGGGGGTGTAACAACAGGAATATAGGTCATTGGTGTTGGCCTTTTAAAAACATTACCAGGTACTGTTGAAGATGATGTAGCCATATCGCTGATGTGACTACATAAAGTAATCTATATGAATGTAAGATGATGCAAAATACTTTTTGGCATTGCAAGCTAGCATTGGCTAATGAACTAACTAGCTTCAGTATGATTTGGAAAGTACTATAAGACACCTTTAATATGCACATTTGTTAGTGTTTTACGTGCTACTCCAGCAGTTATGAGAAGGTTATGGGAAGGTACATCGCTCTTAGCTTGGCACTAACATACCTTAACATATAATGTGAATTACTCGGTTTTAAAATTAAATGCTCTCTAAAGTGCGATGTAACAAGAGGTAGTTAAACATCATGTACAATAAAAAATACCTAGTACATTAATATGACAAAGCAACTTAGGCCTGTATATAGATTTTTTTTCTTCTCTAAGCCGACATTAAAGGGATCTGTCTAATAGTCCGGCACGATTTATCGTCCGGAAAATTCAGTCGATCAGTACCAGCTAGAAAGTACCCACACAGATCAGTGTTCTGTTACACTTTGTTGTAGCAATACACTATCTACTATTTGTGATTGTCAAAGAAAGGACTACCTTATGTTGTTGTTGTTAAGCCTGAGGAAATGTAACGACGTCATCTCGTTGACACCAATGGGAATGCTGATCAGTTGGTTGTGGTCTAGACACAGCTCGGTCATAGTGTTAAATGTGCCAAAGAAAGACTCTGGTTCCACCCCTTCGCCATCCAGCTTGTTGTAGGAAAGGTATAGATACTCAAGACCGGGCTCCATGTGCGCAAATACATATCCTGGAATGCGTTCGATCTGATTGCCGACCAACACCAGGTGAACCAAGGACTTTGGCAGGAATGATGGGACCAAATGGAGCTTGTTATGCGAGAGATCTATTGATTCCAGGTTCCTTTTAGGATATTGTGCATAAGAAAATCATTGTGCTAAGCATTTCATAATTAAACTAATGCATACAAAATGTCAATGTAAATATGTGTATAGTCCACAGAAAGACATTTGCTGAACTTGATTATAGAATGGGCTGTGTTTGTATCATGTTATTTCCACAAAAGAACATACCTGTGGTTGATCCAGGCCATGGGTGCAATCCGTGATTCATCTATTTTATTGTGTCGTAGCACGATGACATGAAGGTTTTTGCTTTGGTTAAAAGCTCCCTCGGGTATTTCCTCAATTAAATTATTTTCAAGGTGCAATTCCTGAAAAACAAAGTGTGAAATTATATGTAGAATATATTTTGCGGCATAAGCAAGCCAAGCACTCGATAAGGCAATTACAGTAGTCTTTGGTGGTTTCAAAGGGACGATGCATCCATTACTGCAGTAAGTTTGGGGTTTTGGTAAACTTTAAATTAAACCATAAATTGTCTTTTTTGTTTTAAGTGATTTCTTACAGGTAAAACGTATCCTGTTGTATAAAGCACATATTAAAAATACACTTTTCTGAAACTGAATACTTCACCCAACCACATTGGGTAACCGATAACTGATTTTGGACTAATTTTTTTATATATATATTTTTTCTTTCTTTTATGTTCAATAGATTTGAGGTCATCTGTTATAGCAGAATAATTGCAAAGTGTCTACTCCCTTTGGGTTCATGATGCTTAAAATGCTGTCGTAATGTTGCTTATTCAATTTATGAACAATATATTAATACTTTTATCCACGTATTATTTGTTTTTTATTCATTCATTTTAATGGAGTTGTTTATTCATTTAATTAATTAGCTATTATTTTAGTCTTTGTGTCATCATTAGTTTTTTGTTTTTTAAAGGCCAAAGGGGGGCGTTGTTGAGAAGTAATGTGTAGTGTCTCTTGTTTAACCCCATAGAACTTCATGGAACTTTACTATGTGACCCATACTAGCTGAGCTTGGCACCATTTTGCTCTGTCAGGCTCCTGTAGACCATTAGTGTAAAATTCTATTCTGTTTTCGGTGACAAATGGCGACATCAAGTAAAAATTAAGGGTGTGTATTTCTTCTACTGTAACGATATGAGCATTTTGATACGCAATCATGGATTTACATGTATCTATCATACATCATAGCAGCCAATGTGATACTATACGGAGCTGTTTCTATGCAATACATGGGGTGTGTTATTTAATATTGTGCGAACAGTTTGGTTTTAATTCAAATAATGCCACGCCTAATATATTTATATTAAAATACTCCAATGACAACTAAAGCTATCTAGCTTTAATTTATTAAAATTTTAAAGTATGACGGTGACCTTCGTATTAGCCACGTAGGTAACCATGTGGGTGATTTCATCCAGTGAAACGGCATCTTTTACGTCAGGGTGGATGAGCTCAGCACAGTCTCCACACCTGCAAAATTACCTGCAGAGTTGCTGGTAGGCCTTGAGGGATGGTGCGGAAGTAGTTTCTGCCCATCCGTAGGTAGGTGAGCTGTTTCATTGGCGCAAAGACTTTTGGATTTACATTTGCTTCGCTCAGTAAGTTCCCCTCCATTTCCAAAGTAAGCAGACTGCTCAGACCTGCCAGAGATCATTTGCAATACTTTTAGGCAGCACTCGTCTAGATGCTTGAGCTGGAACTTATGTATATGAATTAGCTTGGGATCTATTTTAGTACCCTAGTAAACCCCTTTTTTGGGGGGGGGGTTCTTCTTCTTTTCTCTAAGAAAACTGGTACAAATCATTAAGGGTTTGATCATTTGCAAATAGGTTAAATACAACAGTATATATGTTGCTGTTAAAGGCTGAATGGTTCACCTTCAAAGCTGTCTTCATCAATCTCTTGGAGGTTGTTCTCATTGATTTTTAATTCTTGTAGCGTATGTGAAATCCCCGGAGGAATGTGTTCCAGCAAATTTCCATCTATATATAACCGGGTTAAGAATTTAAGCTTCTGTGAATGAAAGTGGAAAACAATGTTAAATAGCATCAGTTTTAAAAATTTAAACTTTATATTTAGTTTGAGGTATTATTTATTAAAGCTAATAGTAAGCTCTTATCACATTTTAAGTACAGTTTGCCTCAATCATGTGACTTTGTGAAGTTGACAGATTTAGTACAAGAATGTATGGACAAGCTTGAATGTGTCAGATTCAACTGCTGCTAGATTCATATTGTGCCAGACTATAACAGTATAAACACTGATTGATAGTGTGGGAAAATCAACTATGCTCTACGTGCAAGCTTATGAATCATTTGCTAGAAAGTAAATGCCATTATCATTAAAATAGTCTTTCTACTTTTAAGCAAAGTGGTTTTGTATTTGATTTTCGTTCCGTGAGCTATTTCTAATCCTGTAAACAATATCGCACAATATTGGCTTATTTGTAGGCTGCTTATGTGGTACCAGTGTGACGGGTATATTATTGTTACTGTCCGTGTCACTGTCTGTTCCACCTTAATAAGGTTTTGTTCAATAAAACTGCAGTCACAAAAAGTGAATTTAACGGATGCTGAGCATCATGAAACTTCTTCATAGTACTTTTTGCAAACTACAGAGCATAAGTGAAAGTAGGAGCAGACTTTCTGATATTTTTCTTGATCATGTGCCATGGAATTCTGTTCTTTGTTTATTTGAATTGGCCGTTTAAAGCAGTCTGAGCAGAAAGGGGGAAAAAGCTCTAGCACTGATGTTTGTGTGTCAAGCAATGTCAGTTCTAAAGTCACTGAACTGATTGTGCATGACTCTTTAAACACAAAGTTTTAAAAAAATAACAATCCTATTTGCTGGCAAGTAATCACTGCACTGTTAAAGTAAAAAGTCCTTACTTTGAATGCTTGTGGATCAATTCCAGATGATAAGATCTTATTTTTTCCAATATCTACCCACTCCAAATTTGGTATGCCATTAAATGCTTCAGCTGGAATGGTAGTGATCGCATTGCCTGTGGATTCACAATATATGGTGTTCAAACACTTCCCACAAAATGCTGTAAATACTGCTATGTTGTTAACTAGTCATGATATCAACTCTTTTAATTAACAAAAACATTTTAATGGCGGATACTGACAGCATGTATTGTATTAGCAGTTAAATGCACGCAAGTGCATTAGGGTGGAAAATAAATATTTTAGTATTGTGATAAAACCCAGAAAGTGATGAGGTTATGGTTATAGGTAGGTAAGTTGTGAGAGTAGAGCATTGGAGACATCGGATAAACTGCGCCATAGCATTGGTCCGAGGCATTTAGTGGAATCCAATCATTTGGGTTTGTCACTTTACAGCGTCATAACTAATTTGCATAAAGTTGAGAAAATCTCAAATCATGTGTAATCGCAGCTCTGTGGTCGCAAATGGTCGCTTTTTGCTGTGTCGCTTGCTAAAGATAAGTTGCAGCACCTGCTAGGGGCTAAAAAATGCTTCTTATAGTACAGAAAATAAGGCATGTTAAGTCATTTAATTTAAGGTTTTTCAGTCTGTACTGCACTATTTAGCAATGTTGTTGTCATAATGCCTCATATAATTTCTAATACATTTTAATTATGCCATGCACAAGTATACACAAGGACAAGCACAAGGACTAGCATACTACACTGTATTGTAATAATATTCATGATGTAATATAGTCTTTCCCTACAGTTAGACCTTTCTACAGTTGGACTTTCCTAGGCTGTTTGTTCAGATGTGTTGTCAGCCTTACCCTGTAGATTGAGAGACTTAAGCTCGGGGATGGAAAGAGGAGGAATGCTAGTGAGTTTGGCATTCTCACAGGAGACAATGACATCAGAAATTGTGCAGCCTTGAGGGAGGGAGTAGCTAATCCGCCTAAATTCCTCGTCTGCATCTTCGCCTTCTTCTGTGTGACTGGGCTCAGACGGAGCTGTTGGTGGTGGATAGTCTGGAGGGTTAGGCAACTGTGGTGGCATTTGGAAAACGTCCCCCCTCAACCACACGGTCTCCTCTTCCTCCTCACCATCTTCCTCTGGACTCAGTTCATTCCGAGCTTGCTCTGCTGCCTCCTCAAGAGTCCTCAGCATCTCCCTCTGTTCCATCTCCATCCTCCTCATCCTCTCTTCCTCCACCCGCCGGTGTTCCTCCATCCTCTTCCTCTTCTCTGCTGCCGTTCTCTCCTCCGCTTCCTCTCGCAACTTCCTCAGTTCCTCTTCTTTCTCCCGCTCTTGCCCCTCCTGTTGTTTCCTTCGTTTTTCGGTCTCCTTCTTTTGCTTCTTTCTCCTTTTACGCTCAGTGTCTTTCCTGAGGAGTCTCTCCTCTTCCTCCTTGTATTTCTCTCTTCTCAGAATCTCATCATGCTTGGATGGAATTGCAGCATTAGGGATGCTTGGATCGTTAGGAACAGGGGAATCCCCAGAGTTTTCAGAGACGTCATGAGCTGTGATTGTGGTAGTAGTGCATGAAAAGTCAGAATAATTTTCACTGTTTGAATACTATTCGAATTTTTGTAATATTAACTTATTCATAGGCAAAACAAATCCACATTAGAGAATGCTTAAAATCCCATGTTTTGCCTTAACTGTGTGTTGGAGGGACTTTAATTAAAAAATATATCTATGTAGTTGACTGGTTTGCCAAAAATAAATAAAAATAATAAAATGCAGCTAAATATCATTGACAAGAAAAAAATCTAACCAGTTCTGGAACACTATGGTAAATTCATGATATTGCCTTGTGATTTTTTGTTTTGCTTAGGGAAGCAACACAATTTTTACTTTGTGATTACTTTGTGATTTCAGTCTATAGCATAATATACAAGAGGAAGCATGAGAAGAAAAGATACAAATACCTACAAGAAACATAGCTCAATAGAGTTTGAAACAAAGAGTATAAACGCTGAATGGTTGGAAAGTTTCATGTGATTGTACAAAAAGTTTGAGCTTGAGTTTGGGCCATATATTTTACTCACCGGGGTTAATGCAAATTGGGCAGCACTCGCCGATGGGTTTAAATTTGAGTTGGCATTGTAAAACAGGACATTGCATTTCGTCACACACCATATTCCCACTGGAGCATAAGCAGGTGACACAGGGCTTTGGCGACCACACGGTTTTATCAAACATAGTGATGCCCTGAAATACACACTGTCCTGTGTTCCCTAGCAAAAAAGGATTGAATTGGTTTAATGGCAACAAAATAGCATTGTTCAACAAATGTGCATTCCAGTATGTGAAGAACCACCTAGTTAATGTGTCCTTGTTCCTTTTTAAATTCAGAATCTTGTCCTTATTAACTTAAGAAGCAATCAAGGAGCTTTTAATTAGCTTTGACTTCTTTGCAAAGCATACTGGGAGACCAACCATTTGATATTGTGAATAAACTATCTTGCTGTTGCCCAGAATTGCAGTTCTTACACTGCAGTTGCCCAAGCTGGACATTTAGCCAATAATCATGTGGTCAGTGTGATACCACCATGGGCAGTATGGCCATGTCAACAAATAGCTGGCTTCCCAAACCTTCTTTTCAGGAAATACCACAAGTCCTTAGTGGAAAGCATAACTTGACCCTAAACCTATGACGTTTCTAGCTGTGTTAAATCATGTGGTTAGTCATGTTGCTAGTCCTGTTAATCATGTTGCTAGTCCTTCAAACCTTAATTAGCTTCTCTATTTACAGCTATCCCAACTTGACCATACGCATTACATTAGGTCATTTATTTGTTATTGTGCATTCATTGTACCATTTACATAGACATTAGGCCTATAAAGAAAACACCTGGAAGATAACACTTGAGTGATCCCAGATGTTTTGAGTGACTCAGAACTGCTTCTCCTTGGACAGTAGTTTTAGACAATTATATTGTTGAATCCAGTTATTTGTACCAGAATTTAAAGCCTAATCCACAAAGCTTTTGCTTCAGTCAAAATTCTAAGACCCCTCTTAGGTTTGCACTGACCTGGAATAACATTGTAGTTCGGCTTTGGCTCCTGTACCGCTTTATAAGACTCGATGAAAACTGATGCGCCGTTATATCCGCTGTTTACTGGCACGCTGCCTTGATGGGCCATTTTCTTCCCCCTCCTTCGTCTTCCTTGAGCCACGGGACGATTGGGATTCTGGTCTTTGGCAAGACTGTAGCTTAGGCAGCAGGAAAACGACACGGCAAGCAAAAGCCATGGTCTCATGGCGGAAGTCTGTGGAATGAAACAAAAATCTTAGGCCCCATTGCCTTTAATATACCCCTTTTAATACATAGTTTCAGACACACATTTCCATAATAACAAGTCTGGCAATAAATGGCAAGTTAGACCATTGTATTTGTGCTTCAGTAGTATTCAGACTCCTGGACTGTCAGACAGCTCAATGAATATAGTGGCACCTCATAGTAAAACAGTAAAGCTACACTAAAGCTATTATTTAGTTATGTGATAGGTGCCAATTACTAGTTTTTAAGTGTTATGTTCAGATTTAACAACCATAACACAAATATTTTTGACCTCAATAACCCTTATATAGCTCCCGACAAACAGTTGCCCCACTACTCTATTCATTTTTCTGTATCAGTGTGTATAAATATATTTTATTTAATGTCTGTGTTTTTACAGTATTGGAAGAGAACAGAAGTGTCTGGGCATGTTGCATATTTTGAAGCATGCCCCAAATTATATCTTCTCGACTGCAGAAGAGCAACCAAGAGTGAACCATGTGCAGCAAAACGATATTTACATTTTTAGTTTGCCTGGATGGAAAAGCTTTCAGTACCAACATAAATAAACCATTGAAGCAAAGAATGAGCAGAACATTGGAACATAATATTGCAAAAAGTTATGAGCAAACTACAAAGGAGCCCTTCATTCATAACAAAACTATTTTTCCTCTTGAAAAGAACAGCAAGCAGCATTGAGACATTGTCGATTTGTAATCAAGGCAGGAAGTTCAGACATGCTCGGGGATGCCACCCCACCCCTTTCCAATATCAACACACTGGATGCAAACCTTAGGCAAAGCGTCATGTGGTTAGCATTCAATCAGATCTGGGTCTGTGGCAAGGAAGAAAAAAAAGAAAAGAAGAAAACTGAAGAGTAAGGAGGAAAAAAGGGGGAACCAGAGACAGTATTTTGATTAACACGCGTTTAAGGATGACAAGGCTCAGATGGAAAGAATCTGTCGGAGAGGAGAATGAGCTAAAAGAGAGCAGTGTAAAAATATCTAGCAACGAGTGAGGACAATCCTGAATGGCTGTTTGTATGAGTTTTCTGAACCCAGGTATAAAACAATATCTACAGTAGGGTTTCTCCAACTGCTGAAGGATTTAGTGATTGTACTTTAACAAAGTGCTGGCAAATCCAAGCGATTAACTGCTTTCTCTTTTCTCCACATGCACCATTGTAGCATGCATCTTTTTTTTATAATCTCAAGTACTCAATCACAGGCTCAAACTGTATCCAGAAAGAGGAAACTCATGCTAATGCTAGTAAAATGACATCTTCTAAAGGAAATAGTGCAGTTTCATAAGGTTTTACAGCTTTATTGATGGCTAGAGTTAGAGAACAGCAGAAATGAGCAAGTCATTTGTACATTACCAGTGGTTTGCAGGCAGTTTTGCGAGGCCAAATATTTCCGCCTTTCCCAGGCCGTGTGGGCTTTGCCAACAACGCTAGAAAAGCGTGCGTCTGCTCAGCTGCCGAGCTGATAAATGCCTAAAACAGACGAGGCTGCACTCTGAGCGAAGCCAGGGCTTGCTTAGGAAGCTTCTTCAGTTCAGTATCTGAAAGGCACAGTCGCGGGGTCAGGTACAAGATACTGCCTCTTTTGGAAGAAAGAGGTTGGTGATTTGCTCTGCCGTAATTACTAGGCTATGGAGGGGCTCTGAACAAAAGAGGTTCCATATGGCTTGTCATTAGTTCTTATGTTCGAACATCTGCTTAGTGTAGAAAAGAAGATGTAATGTACATGTTTAACATTCTCTCAAGGCCCAGGGGCACTGTATAAACTGATAAGAACAACCAAGAAGGGTGTCCTGGTTCTGAAGTTTCAGTGTGCACTGAAAAACCGTCTTACCCAATGATGCTTTTGTCCAGCCCCATCTCCAGTTTCATGGGTGGGCAAAAGTATAGACAGGCAGTATCCAATTTCAAATGGAGGGGGGTTATGTCTAGTCCATAAGTGCTGTTTTGGGTTGTTGCCTTGTGGATAACTTGTGCAGTACAGTAAGGTTTTATTCTCCATTTTTCCTTTTTATATTACATTCCCCTAAAGATCTTACAAGTGCTCTTACACCACACAAAATAATTGTATTATCTTTATTCTTTGTTATTTAACAAATTATCTATTTAAATAGTTTTCTAATCTTTTTTCTAAAAAGTGCTATCAAAAGTATTTTAATATTGCTATGCATTGGTAAGGCCTATGGCTGGCCCGAATAATTCGAATACTCAAGTATTTGTTCGTTATGTTGGTATTCAATTCTATTTTTATTATTCGAAAGCTTGGTCTTTAAGCCACAAAAATGGTATTCTAAACTAGAGGTGTGCGCGGGACTGTTTTAAAAAGAAATCCCACTCCCGTCCGCTGATGCGATTATTTCTGTTTGTAATCACCCACATTATTTTGTAATATTAATTAAAATTCAAACTTTGTGAAGGAATACAACAGAGCGTTAATTACTCTCACTGGATTAACGAACTTTGTGATCATTTGCAGTAGTAATGCATGTTTATAATAAACTGACGGTCAGTACAGATATTTGCACGCTATATTTACTAAACCCGTGAATGATAACACAGAAATGAATGATCCATGCCCCCGTGTACTTGAGGCACGCAAGCCACTTGAAAAGCGGCGTGCTGCGTGTGCAGCGTCGGTTCTGATGTAAAATGGGTTTAAAGGTACCTGATTTGTGTCCATTGTAATTTAAGACCTTTAATGGAGTTTTACTGAACATTATTGGAAATCTGTCTTTATAACTGGTTTAGTTGAATACATCGTAAATTCATGCCAGGCATCCACATTACCTCGCCTCAGAGTGCAAAGCAGTTGCAAAAATAACTCTTGGTGTTATTTCATATGCAGGGCTGATTTCAGTTTATTTGCGCTATCACCGGTATACACTATTAACACATCGTTGCCACCTACTGAATATATTTTGAACTGCAGTAACGCATAACAAAATGTAAATATTAATGTTTTTAAGACTGGTTTTGAGAACGAATATTCAGATACCCGTTCGAAAATAGAAACGAATATTCGAAGCCTGTAAAATGCTATTCGGGCCAGCCCTAGTAAAGTCCTACGAACCTATAAATAAAATCCAAGAATGCATGAAGTGCCTGACCCTCACAGATCATAAAGAGTGTTGGGATCAAGGAGTTAGTGCTCTTGAGACATGTAATTTCAGTGATGACAGAGGTTGGTTGTCTCTTTCATGAAAAGACGCTGTCTTTGAATGATTACAAGATCAGGACAGAAGTGCAAATTTTTGCCAAATGTTGAGGTTTAAGATTGTGTAATAGACAGCAACAGTACTCTTTAAATTGTCATTAAATTTGCCTCCAGCACATTATGGGACCTAATTATCTTGGAAGGATTCAACAGATTCAACGGATTCAAAAAAAAAAAAAAAAAAAAAACCCCCACAAAATACTGAATACCAGTTACAGAAAAATAAAAACTTTGTTTATTTAAAGGGCAAAAATAATCAGATTGTGACTTGTGTACTATACAAGTTCTTAAATGTATGACAGTTAGTTTTGGTCAAATGCTGTGCTAACATTACCAGCATTAACCTTTGGACTTTGGTGTAACTAACTAAAATCCTCCATGAAGACTTTAAGGCTGCCTTTAAGTGGGATTTAAGCCATTTGATGATAAAATAAAAGATGAAAACCATTTTTTTAATATAAGTAATTGGTTAGATGTTTTGTGGCCCTGGTTGGGGTAATGACTTGATGGAGGATATGGCTGTGCACATTTGCTCCGACCATCCACCACAACACTCAATTTCACAATAAAACAAATTTCATTGTTAATGAGAAGAAATTATGTGGTGTTGTGCAGGGTTGGAACAAATACCTCTGCCCCTTGTTAATAAGGTGGTGTAGTGCAGGGTTGGAACAAATACCTCTGCCCCTTGTTAATAAGGTGGTGTAGTGCAGGGATGGAACAAATACCTCTGCCCCTTGTTAATAAGGTGGTGTAGTGCAGGGTGGGAACAAATACTTCTGCCCCTTTTTGAGTATCCTGTTGGGTAAGAACAAGCCAGAGCACATTTTTATATGTAGTTAACTGACTTGGCTAAGGGTGGTGTTTACAGATTTTTATGTAGCACTAGACTCCATTTCACAAACTAAACCTTTAAGTATCCTGTTATGTGGCAAGAGTAATACACATTTTGATGGGTACCCTTAAAAGCTTTTAGTACGTAGAAGATGAGGTGAAACCTCCAGCTCTGGGTTTGATTACTATGGTACCATGGAGATGGGGGTACTTACCAACTTGAGGAAGGTGTCCACATATTTTTCTTCGTACCACCACCACCGCAGCGAATTTAAAAATTAGACTCATCTCTGTGAGTGCATTCACAAAGTTTTCAGACCCCGTCACCTTTTCCTCATTTTTGTTGCATTTACACTTACTCTAAATAGATTAAATTATAATTTTTTTCTCATCAATCTGCAAAAAATACTTAATTGTGAATAAATCTTAATTAGGTTTTTGCAAAGATTTTGTAAATTTATTAAAAATAAAAAAACTGGAATATTACATTTACACAAGTTTTCATACCCTTTACCCAATACTCTGTTGAAGCACCCTTGGCAGCAATTACAGACTCTTGGGTATGATGCTACAATATTGGCACACCTGGATTTGGGAATCTTCTCCCATTGCCCTGCACAGAACCTCTCAAGCTCTGTCGGGTTGGATGGGGAGAGTTGCAATAACAGCTATTTTCAGGTCTCTTCAGAGATCTGGCTGGGCCACTCAAGGACATTCACAGACTTGTTTCGAAGCATTGTCTTGGCTGTGTGTTTTGGGTCATTGTCCTTTTTCAAGGTCAACCTTCACTCCAATTAGAGGTCCTGAGCGCTCCCGATCAGGACCTCTAATTGGGGTGAAGGTTGACCTTCAAACAGGACAATGACCCATTCCTCATTAATGTCTCTGTACATCGTTCCGTTCATCGTTCTCTCAATCCTGACAAGCCTTAGAGTCCCTGATGCTGAAAAACATCCCCACAGCATGATGTTGCCACCACTGTGCATTACCATAGAAATGGAATTGGCAAGGTAATGAGCAGTGTCTGGTTTCCTCCAGATGTAACGCTTGGCATTCAGGCTAAAGAGTTCAATCTTGGTTTCATCAGACCATAGACTCTTGTTTTTCATGGCCTGAGAATCATGTAGGTGGCTTTTTGCAAACTCTAAGCGAGCCGTCTGGCCACTCGACCATAAAGGCCTGATTGGTGGAGTGCTGTAAAGACGGTTGTCCTTCTGGCAGGTTCTCCCATCTCCACACAGAACCTCTGGAGTTCCGTCAAAGTGACCTTTGGCTTCTTGGTCACTTTCCTGACTAAAGCCCTTCTTCCCTATTTGCTCAGTTTGGATGGGCGGCAGCTCTAGGAAGAGTCTCTGGAGCCACTGTGTTCTTTGGGACCATTAAAAATTTTAGGTACCCCTCCCCAGATGTCTCGGAGGTCTAGAGACAATTTGTTTGACCTTATGGCTTGTTTTTTGCTTTGACATGCACTGCCAGTTTTGGGGCTTTATATAGACAGCGGTGTGCCTTTCTGAATCATGTTTAATGAACTAAATTTACTTTAATCAAGTTGTAAAAACATCTCAAAGATAAAGAATAAAAACAGGATACACCTGAGGTCAATTTCGAGTGTCATACAAAAAAGTCTGAATACTTACAGTGGGGTCCAAAAGTCTGAGACAACATTGAAAATCTGGGATTTTTTTCATTGCCACTGTACGCCACTCTAAAACGCTTTGCTGAAACTGGATCAGTCGTATCCAAAGCACGATCAGGCAAAGCAAAAGTGACCACACCATCAGAAGACCAATACATAAAGCTTTGTTCACTGAGAGAGAGCTAATTAAATTAGGAATACTTACTGACTTGAGGATGAGGTGTGTACAGATTTTTGCTTCAGCCATCTACCACTACACTCGATTTCACAAATTAAACTAATTTCTTGTGTCTCATCAATAGGCAAGAGCAAGACTAGAGCACATTTTTATGGCTAGGCTTAAAACCTTTCAGGACTCAAGAAGATGAGATCCACCTCTGGGTTTGACTGCTATGAAGTATCTTTGGATACTGTTTATATTCAGGTGTTAACCTGTCCTGTGACTTATCTAATAGGTATGCACAGCTGCTGGTGTTCCAAACTATTCTACAGTGAGTAAGAACTGTATAAGATGAGCTACCTCAAGTATTTGGTCTACCATATACAAAACAAACCACGTGACAGCATTTTAAGGAGGAGACAACTTTTTTTTAATATTCAGACTGTGCTGAAAAAGAGCATACGGGTAATGTAAGCGAAATGCAACATTGTCCAGTCTTGTGTTGTGGGGATTTCAAGAAAAAGAAAGAAGAAAATACATTTTAAAATATCATCTTCAGATAAATGACAGTTGGTGACAGTTGGTGCTTTCCTAAAATATGAAGTAGGATCTGAGGATAAAAATGTGATTCCAAATAAATTAACAGCTTTGTTTGTTTGTTTTATTGCACAACTTACCCTTCACATTTTTCAGACCGCATGTCCATGAAACTGTTTAATTTAAATACAAGATATAAATGAATGTGCATCAGTGTTGTCTTGAATTTTTTTTTTAAATTAACATAGCAATTTAAAAAGTGAGAAATGGCCTTCCACCTTACATGTGTCATCATCAGTGATACCCCTCGTGTTTTGCTATCTCTTCTTGGAGTCTTGTCTTGCATGATGTCAATGTGCAAGTAAGGAGTCTTCCACTCTGGTTTTACATTTAAAGTGTTGCCTTTTTTTTTTTAAAGACCATTAAACATGTGACAGCATTCTCCATTTCCATTCAGTGTTTTTTTCTAGTCCCAGAGCACTTCATCTATCATTAAAAATATGTATATTTCCACAGAAATTCCACTTATTACCATGGTTTGTATACCACAACAAACCACATACAGTTAAGAGCCTTCTGAGAAGTGAAAGTCCCAAACTTCCATAGCATCAGAAACCATGATTATCTCATCATGAGATGTCTCTTTAAAATCGTAATTGCGTACTTGTGTAAAATGTAAGATGTCTTTTTTCCACTGTGGTAGTGTTGGTTTGTTCACAGGGCTGGTTAACTCCTTATGGATGTTTTTAACATAATGGAAGACTTTACATTATGCCAGAAAACTGAGGTACTCTGCTGAGGCATGTCTGGCGTCAGCGCTTTCAGAGAGAGAGCTGTATTTCTTTCCTTGACTTGAGCAGGGTACCTCAGGGCATCTGCCATTTAAAGCACTCACTAAACCCAAAAAGATACACAATTCTCAGTTTACCCAAAATGTTTGCCAAACAAGCAAGACACTTTGTATTTGAAGTTTGCTTCCTTAGTTTTGCACTGGAGCTATGAGGCTAGTGTAGCTAACAAATATTGGAAGTCTATCTCACCCAAAATCGTTTTCCGAAAAATATATGCCTCAAATCGCATCCATTCTTAAGCAGTCACACGAACTACAGGATGACTTATTGTAATCTATTCAAGCTGAACTCTGTAACGTTATAGGGCAGCCATCTTGGACAACCAGAATCATGCGGTTGATATGTGGATGTGATACAGTCAGCTCCAGAATTATTGGCACCCTTGGTAAAGATGGGTAAAAAAAAAAAAGGTTATAACATATTTTTTTTGTGGTTGATTGGCTGGTGTCACTGTGATCAACTGAAGAGAGAGTAATCCCATCCTTCCCATCCAGCCAATTATAATGGCTTGGGCATTATCGGGATTCGAACTCGCAACCTCCCAGCGATAGGGCGAATGCTTTTCTGTTGTGCCACTCAGCTATTTTTTTTTCATAGCCATTGTCTAATTTATAAAGGTCAAAACACTTTCGTCTCATTTCATTTGTGTATTCTCTAATCTTCCCCATGCTGATGAATGACTTAGGGAATTTGACCTCTGTCACCTTATATTTATACCCCAGTGAAAGAGGAAGTCATGGATGACCGCTCAGGTTAACTTAAGGTAAAATATAAATGGCAACATGCTTCAGTTACATTTTGTTCATAAGAATTTCTAGGGGTGCCAATAATTGTGACACATTTTATCTTTTTTTTATCCTTAGAGTAAATTTACTTTAATTAAAGATTAGATTTCTCTCATATTTTCAGTGTGAGATTAAGCTAATTAACCACAAAGACATTTTTTCATAACCTTTCTTACCCATATTTACCAAGGGTGCCAATAATTCTGGAGCTGACTGTAGACAATATAGTTTATTATTATAGTTTGGTAATAAACAATCCCTGCTATTTTACAAAAGCATTTATTTTAAAATGAGTAGCTTAAAGATGTCGTTTGAATCATGTGTATGACTATTAGAGCAGATATTTAGGGAAAGGATTTTTGGGTAAGATAGACTTCCATTACTTTGTTAGTTAAATTCATCTCTTTAGTGCAAAACTAAAGATGCAAACATGTCTTGGCTGATTGGCTACATTAGGGTTAAGTGGGTAAGTGGAAAGAATTGTGTTAATTAGATTTTTCACAAAACAGTCTTTGTTCTAACATAACTTAGAGGGAATTTGAGAGAAACTGTAATTTACTGCAGGAGAGTCACTGAAACCCTAAACACTGAAGATCTATTATTAAAAGATTAAACATTTGACCCATATTTTTGAATAATAAAATAACTGCAGGCAAAAACAGAGAGATTACGCGAAAGAGAAATACTATTATTGTATTTTAGACGTTTTAAACTTACTGACATTTTAACTGATGACAGGGATCTGCTGAGGGCACAACGCGGCATTCCGGGATTAGTGAATAATGGCCAGGTAGTGCATCTAAATTAATGGCTTAGGTGAAAAGCTTTTGAAAACATGAGCTTAGCATTGACAATAGCATTACCAGTGCAATGGAAGGTTACTGCTGATAGACTATTTATTATTTTTGATGATTAAAGAACAAATTCCATGAGGAATGTTGAACAGATCTAGTTTATTTGGTATAAATATGCCATTTAGAGTACAATCAACCCTAGATTTGTTGGGGACCGTTACCAGTTTAAACGAGCTCCTGCAAACTAACCAACAACAACATATGACCCATAACAACATTCGACATATCACATACATTATTATATAAAACAATTTTGTGCAATCTAACAAATGCCAAAAGTAAAGTGTCAGCACACTCTAAGTAAGAAGTAGGTAAGTTATAAGTAATAATTACTAGAATTGGCCAAGTACCAAGTACAAGTGCCATATCAGAGTTTAAGACACTACTTAGTAGTAGGTTGATTATAATGCTCTCCATTCACTCACCATCTTTCTCTTTCAGGCTTAAGTTTTATTCAACACTAGGTTAACCAGAAAGATTTGGGCATGTATTTTCTGGTTTAAAAAAAAATACTATTTCTGGTTATCGCTTATCTTTGTATGCATTGCCTGATTATAGGATATTATGACACACTACATTTAATCAACAAGCCACTGCACTTCCAACGGGAAAAAAAAATTCTAATATTTGATTTTCAGCAATGTGGATGAAACCTTTTAACAAGTCCAAGGAGTATTTTAGAATTTACATGCCATAGCCATAACGCAAAGTTAGAGTTTAGGACACAGGATGGCTCAAACGAGTCTAATTATTCAAGACTGGTCAAATCGAGCGCCTCTTCTGTGTAAGAGAAATAAAGTCTGGTTTTCCATCCCTTGAGGAAATGGGCACCTCCAGCGTATAAGGCAGACAGGACTGACCACCAGTGAGGGATTTTTATTTTTATTTTTTTTGCTGTCGGAGAAACTCTTGGAAAATCTTTTAAAGACTGGATGTCTGCACAGGAAGACTGGGGAATAGATTATCTGTGGTGGGTTTGACATAACTAGAGAATGGAAAGACATTATTGTTTTTTTAAACTGGTTATTAGGTGTTTCGTCTGGTTCGGTGTTCTAGTTTTGAGGCTGTGACACTTTCAATATTTAAAGCTAACAGATGATGAATAATCCCTGGAAAATTAAGTCAGGTTTATTCGATAAACTAGGGGCTTGTCTGAGAACTATGATTAAAATACCTAAGCTATTACAAATGATCGTTTTGGCAGCAGGTTAAGCAAAAAAAAAAAAAAAGCATCAAAAGCATTTTTCTATTAAGCATCAAAAGCATAAAGACACTCGTGTCTACTACCACTATTGTAATATCAAACGTCCTCAGTAGTAAATCCTGTTTCTCCTATTTGTTTTTCTTTGGTGCTTTAAAACAGTAATTAAATCTCCATTACTAACCCCTAGTATTAAATGCAACTTAGATTTATATTGCCCAGTACTTATAATACAAGGTATAAACCATAAACGCTACATGGAAAACCATGGTTAGTAATAACGTCATCGATATCTATTACAGTTTGAGTCCTGAATGGGAAAACCTCCAGTGACTTTCTTTTCTAGAGGTCTCTTAAACACACCATAAAAGTGTACAAAAATGCAAAACGAACTTAAAGCGGAGTTTTTTAAATGAGCTATATGACAGTTTAAACTGGCTAGTAGGAAATATCGTTAATCGTATGAAAAGATAGCAATAGCAAATCAATCTTCAGCACAACTGTGAGAAACCAAGTACAGCATATTAATGAGCTAGCTCATGTAAACGAATGAAAGGAATTGTTTCTTCCTTCTCATGGCTGTAGATGGTCAGAAAACTTCCCAGTACAGCTGACAGTAGTGGATTCACGCTCTACTCTGAAGCCAAATATTACCGAAATGTTACTCGCGACTTCCGATCTAAATGCGTTCCAGTGCTTCTTCTCAGGAAAACATGGATACCCAGCAAACTGATGTTTGTATGACTTCAACAAGTAACATAAAAGTACATAACCTTAATTACTACATTGTCTAGATAGTTTAAGATACGAGTTTGTAGAAGAATTTGTACATCCATACTTAACAACATAAATGTACACGCAACACTTTTTTAATTTACTATCAAAATATAAGAAGTCTGTCGTATCGGAGGACCACTGAACGTTCTCACGCGCCTGAACTTGTCTCACTTGTTTGGCAGGAGAAGTACCCAGATGTGGTTCACCTTCCAGAGGGCTGCAGATCTGAGATCATGGTGATCCAGAGTCCTCAACTTTCTGGGTAAGCTTTGTGAACTTTGTAAATTCTGAATGTAATGCTAGCTTTCATTCATTGGTAGCCAAACTAGCATTGTGTACTTCAACTGTATCACTTTGTACTCGTATGCAGACAGGTGCTGGTAATCAATTACACGACATACTGCGATAACACTGCAGTATGTTGTGTAATTGATTGACACTTGTTATTATTGCCACTACCTTTGTGCTCCGTTCTGGAGGGTGGTGCCTAGAAAGGGAGCATTTTTTGGCCAGAGTTTGCACCCCTGAGGTATAGTCTGTCCTATTCGGAAAGCAACGCAAGGACAGCTATCCTTTTAGGCTCGTTGTTTTGGTCAAATTCGAAGGACAGAGCTGCAGTCATCATAATTGATGACATGTTAGGCCAAATTTTATATCTGCATATTTCTACTCTGTATAACTGTAAAGATCTGTGAAAAGGAGCAATCTTTTGGTACAACCCTTGAGAAAGTAGCTCATTTGGCTGGACGTTTGTGAGCAAAGATTTTGATTTGCGCATCGAGTTGACATCATCAAAACAGTTTTTTTATTTTTTATTTTATTTTTTTACTTCAGGTGCGCAATGAGCATTTTCTGGAACATTACTGTCAGTAAGGAAGGAATAGTCAAACCGAAGCTTGACCTACTGATGAAAATGCCTCAGCAAGGTGAGAATACTTGAAGTATAAATACATTCAGTCAGGCATAAAACATTGGACACCATGTGCACGTGTTTGTCTTACTCTAATGCTGTGGAAGGTAAACACTTAAGGTTCTGTGCTATTGACCAAAATTTGGTGAGTTCAAATACCAGGACTGGTATATCGCTTTTCCACCGATCTAGGGCTGATCCTGGTGCCGGTGTTGGTTCAAACCTATTTAAGAACTGGTCTCCATTTCAACCGGTTTAAAAAGCCAAACAGGCAGATGTGACTCCTAGTGAACAGTGTAAATAAATAAATAACCATCAAGAATAAAAAAAACAAAATGTATATCGTTTACAGTCCAAAGTCAAATTGCACAGACATCGCCATAAACAATTATGAGATGCATGTTTTTATTGCTTTTAGCTACTTATTTATTGACTGTGTAGCTGCTCAGACGAGGTTTCGTTAGCATTGTCCTTGTAGCTTCTATTCAGTCCATTACAGTTGTCAATAAAATGGCTTTCTTTCTCAGATCATTGATTTATAGTTACAATATTAATTTAGCAATTAATTTTTTTACACACAATTTCCACCCCCAAGCCCCTGATGTCACCAGTTCTTGGTGCTGGAGCCTAACTGATTTTGTGGCGGTAACACAAAACTGCTCGAGATTAGGCACTGGCTCTCCAGAACCAGCACCAACACCTCATAAAAGAGCAAACAGAGAGCCACTGTTGGGTCCTTAACCTTCACATGCTCCAGGGTGGCGCATAATGGCCGACCCTGAACTCTAACCCCCAGCATATCAAAGATGGGACATGAGAAAAGAACATTTTCGCTAGCCTCAGTCACGTGTCAGTACAGGATTAAATATTTCATTTAATTATGTTTTCATTATTTAATAAGTAGAATATTAAAAAATTCAAAAATCCTCAATGATTAAAAACTGCTTTCTTCATTAACAGCCCAAAAGCTGGATACCGAAAACGTGATGGAGTCGGCGCCTGAGTGCTTTCGGAGTCTTCTGACGGTGTTTGGGGTGGAAGCTACGATCGAAAGTTTAATACAATCCATATGTTTTTGAACGGTCATGCAACCTAACAAACCCTTAAACAAAACTTCCAGCCAGGTATAATTTCATTATAATTTTATTCAGTATAAACAACACTGTATCGTCACCCATTAAGAAATGTATTAATGCCGTCTGTACACATTCCGTCATCACATGTACACGTGTGCACATAGTGTATGTAAATATACATCATTAGACAATAGCTAGAAAAATAAATAATTTTAAATAGAAAAATGTGACAGCAAAATCCACTTTGTCTTTTGAAATAGTTGAACATTTTAGTCCTTACTTTATCTGCATCACAGTAATTGTGATTTCTTCGAAGAATTAATACCGACCTGGGTTTATCAGTCGAGCTAGTACACATCCTTTAAAGATCCTTATAGTGAGACTGTCTGAAGTTTTGCTACCTGCAAGTCAACCTATTTGTTTCCATGTGTCAAATAAATGTGGCTTAAGTCATTAAACCACATCAATTAGCTCATAAAAGTCTGATTTGGCAGTAGCCATACACTGCCAATCAAAAGTTTTTGAACAACCTATATTTTTACATTTTTGGTTAAACGTCAAACTAAGGGTTCATTCGAAATATTCTTTAAAATTAGAAACTCTAAGTAAGGAATAGGTATCTGTGAGTGGAGAAGTGTGTAACCTTATTGTATTAGAAAACAGTCTAGATTAAATTGGAAAAGGCCAAGATCTTGATCACATTATTTAGGCACGTGTAGCACGCAACACGTATATCCTCGCTGTCCAATGAAAAACATGTATCTCCAAAATTCCAATTTTTCAGGAACACGAAAAAACACTTTTTCTTATCATT
>JAOUQW010000001.1:15344137-15354637 GCA_028565825.1 Olivaichthys viedmensis
ACGAACAGAAGAGAGATTGATACCACAGTGGATCAAAACAACAGTGAAACATGGTGGTGGGAATATTCAAGTCTGGGCACCAGAATCGACGACACCCTGACAAAGGAAAAGTACCACTCCATTCTTCAGAGACATGCTATTCCCTCTGGTTTGGATCTTTGTGGAAAAGGATTCATACTGCAGCAGGATAATGACCCAAAACATACCCATTTGACTGTACCTCTTCAAAACAAAGCTTTGCAAGAACTACTTGAACAAAGAAGAGCAAGGCGTGCTGACTGTCAGACTTTCCTCCACAGTCACCTAACCTTAACACCATCGAACATTTATGGGGGGGCACTTGGAAGACCGAGAAAGCCGAGCATTTAGTAACATCACAAGATACTCTTTGGAACATTCTCAGATCATGCTGGGATAACGTGGATCATCAGGTTTTGTATAAACTTGTGGAGTCCATGTCAGCTTGAGTGCACGCTGCCATTAAAGCAGAAGGGGGGCATACCAAATACTAAGAAAATCTGAAATGTAAATATTTCAAAGATTCTACTTTTCACTCAAATTCTAATGCTGAGAATATAATTTGTAAGGAATTTTTTTTGTATTAAATTAGAAAAGAACGCAAAATGGAAGCATTTTCACTAGTGGTCACTTTTGAACCCCATTGTATAATAATCACACCAGGTGAATTATATGAACACCTCTTTTCATACATTTGTTGATCTCCCTCTCTTTACACACCTATATTCATATATATGTACTTTAGGATACGTTGGTATAAAAACTTGCAGTAAAAAGGTAGAGATGATAAAAGAGCAGATAAAACTATAATAAAAAATTTTTTTCTTATATTGCTGAGCATAGTGAAAATTTAATGAATCGTATCGCTCTGTAAGATTGCTATTTTCTCAAGTATGGCAGGGGAAAACGCATGATTAAAAAAGCAACACAAGTGAAATTATTGAAAAAAATGTAAAAATAATAATAATAATAATTAATAATAATAAATAAAAATCTGAAAATTATTTTTGATTCCGTCTAATCAAATGTTTCTTCACCAGCACATCTCCCAAAAAAGTTGCAAGTTGTGACGTCACCATGAATAACTTATTTGATTGGCAAGCACAATTTTGTCCGTCTACCCAACACTAGCTAGTGAGAGATAAAGAAAACCGACCCTTTAACTCAAATAATACAGCCACACAGAAGCAGATTTCAGGAATAAAGCTGGACCTGTGAGGTTGCTCAGTCAGATAGTGTCATTCTGTTCATCTTTTATAAAAGAGGCCTGCTCTTCTAGCATGAACATACAGAGAGCGGAGTAAAGATGATTGCCAAAAGTGTGTGAGCTTAATCATGTTTAACCAGAAAAAAAAAAAGTACTAATTCTGTACCAACAGTAATGCACTGAAGATTTTATTTATTTGTATTTATCAAGGCAGTAGAGGAAAATTTACACACAACAGAAACATATTTGCAAAAAGGAACAGATAAAAAATAATAATAATAATTTAAAAAAAGGACTACACTGCACTACAAGCAAAAGAAGGTAACGGTCAAATAAACATTTGCAAAAAGTAATCTAAAAATTGGTTTTCATTTTCATGATGTCAGCACTGCCCTCCATTACAAGATTTTCAAGACGTTTGTGGTACTGTTCCAGCGTGGTAAGTAGCCGGTCATAGATGGCCTTGAAAGAAAAACAAAAAGATGTGATCAGGCTCATTTCGAAAGCCTATGTGCATGTAGAATTGTTTCTAGACAACACAGTAACACACACTCAACAGAGCTGAACAGTGACCGCACGCTTTTTCAACAGCCTTGGTTCCCGGAAATAAATTTCCCCATAGACTTTTGAGAAATTTCTTAAACAAAATGTTTAAAGCATCGAACCAAACCAACCAGCCACGAGATGAATCATGGTTTTATAACAATTACGTCTATGCAACAAAAAAAAGAAGCACTTATTGTATTTTACCAGGGAATGGACTACTGATCCCATAAAGCATTGCGTAAATTGTAAATTCTCTCCAAAGTTAGTATTTTTTAATGTATTTTAGTGTTCTGTAATTACAGTATTTACTGTAGTTTTGTGTACAAGTAATTTAGTGTTTTATATTATATCGTTCTAGTTTTGTTGTTCTTCACTTTCAGTTGTCCTGGCTAATAAACCCGCAGCCGAGCAAACCACGACATGGTCGGTGTTTCACTCCGGATTCCTTCATTGTCGGTTCTACATACCTTAAGTTGGCAGAATGCGGGATTAAAGGGGCAAACACAGGCAAAGTGATTTTATTTGTGATATATGTAGAATATGAACACTGATTTATGAACTGGGGAAACACTAAAGCAGCCCAGTCTCCCAAAGAGATTTCAGTGTCCAGTGTAACTGCATAAGTGGCGGGTATCAGACAGGGTGGATTAGATCGCGCTAGCCTGTTAGCTAACATAAATTCACATTAACTAACACTAATTAGCTACTCAACCTCCGCTCATCAGCAAAAATACTACCCACAACCCTGTAAAACAGAGGCAATAATCTGTCCCTCGAATACACTGCACTGCACTATGAGCTGATCTGAAGTGCTTCTCTTCTCGTTCCTAAACAAGCACATCGTCTCTGAGAGAACTGCGGTAACTGCCCGCAATGTCTCTCATTGGTGGGTCCCGCTTTAAGGATTGTGGGTAATCTGCGATTAAATACGATTTTTCTTTGAAACTAGACTGACCGATGGCTTCTACAGGAGCGTATACAATCGTTTAACAAACTCGTAGCTCATGGTGAGTCCGTCTTGTAAGGTTTACACATTATCGCTAAAAATCAAATTCGCTATAGCAAAAACGTATGGCCTTTTTACTTCCAGAACCTCACTGTTCAGCTCCATTTACCACTGCACATCCAAAATCAAGAACCAGCCCAAACAGGAAACAGAGGAACTTTTAGAGACTGAAAGGTTCACAGTGACAACAGTAAAAACGACTGCATCATCATCATTAGGGAATGCGACAACGCCATTACGTACAACCTAGAAGTGGTGCACGGATTAACATTGTATCTTCGTCTGATTGGAAGTTTGTTTAACGTGCTCATATTGGCTGCAACAAAATGATTGATAAATAGGCTAGTCAAAGGAGGGTATGGAAATTGTCAACAATAATTCACAAGACATAAAATCCACACCTTGATGAAATGAATGCATTCTTTCTGAATGTTGACGAAATGAAAACAGCATTGTAAGGACACAATCCAAACCTTCATACAATCAGACCAAATAAGTAACAAAAGGTAAAGAGAAATGTGTACCTGGGCTTTTTCAGTGTTCTGGTTGCAGGTATCGCGAAGCTTCTGCATTTTTCCCTTGAACTGTGTGGTCTCTCGGCTGATGTTTTTTATCCGCTCCACAATTTCCTCACGTTTTTCATGAACTTTGTCATATTGCCTTGGCACAAAGAAAAGCAATATCTCACAATGTGCTTCTATCCTCTTTGACATTTGAGGGGAGAAAAATGCACCCACATTACACCAGAGTCTAGCCTCCAGAAAGAAAGGGAGCATAATCAATATTAAGGACAAAGCGTTCTCGGTTCCTCAATTATTCTGCCCCAGTTCTTACCCAAGTATATTTTGGACATGCTGGCCCTTAAGCTCCTTCTTTTTCTGATGGCGGATCTGCTGCTTGGTCTGTTTGTCTTGTTTCATGGCCAGAGCTCTCTTTAGCTGACCCTCTTCATTGCTCAGGCACTTTAGCTCCTTCTGCAGAGACTCGCAGAGAGCCACTAAATTCTGGGCCTGTACACAACAAAAATTCACTGTTCAAATACGGTTTAAAATGTCCATTTTATGTATTCAAAGAAGAAGAAAAAAAACTTGTTTGAAATGTACAAGACCCTATGCTCTACGTTTAAACTTTCTGGCTAAATTACCCTCGTGTATCGATGTAGGAAAAGGGGTCGGTCATTAGGGGTCAGCAGAGGTCTGTCCATACGCTACCGCCAGAGAGCTTACTGCAATTTTCCTTGCTTGCCAGCATGGCTGCTGCTATATCGTCGCAAAACAATAAGCCTGACAGTAAAATAAGTCAACCATTTCACTTTTGTTGTTGCTGCCGTTTTGTCCTGCGCATTAACACCATTAAACGCGCTGCCATTTTGGAGATTTTCATGTGGATCTCGAGTAGCCTAAGAAATGTCAAATCTAGCTAAGGATCAGTGACAAAACAGAAGACAACCTGTCTTAAAGCACACTGCCATGTTTCACATTACTTAGCCACTGAAGCTGGCAGAGACCAGGGACACGTGCGTAAAAGAATCCTAAATGTGGACGTACGATTATTGGCTAAAAGTTCCTACGAACGATTTATAAAACGTCCATACGCACAAATTTTATTTATTTTCTTAAATCCTTCCTACCTGTGGCCTGTTTATTAAATCGCAAATAATCTTGCATCTCATTTGCTGTGAGGATGTCAGTAGTGAATCACTATTGGATATTATAATAAAAAATAAAAAAAAGGATCAGTGAATCCCCATTTAACCTACATTCCTATTTAAGCAGGCGCAGTTCAAGAATCTAGATGGACCACACAAACCTCTTAGTACTTTGTAATTGCATGCTGAAACCACTGGGTAAATTTTTAGACACTACTGTTTCCATTGCCATTCACTGTCTACAAACAGGAACTAATTATCATACCTCACTTTATGCTCATCAGACTGTTCTACGATAAGTGTAAACCAAATTACATTATCACTTATTCTCTCAAATTGGGAGCCATATCCATTTATAAAAGTTATTAAATCTGCCATATTGGGGTCCATGAGTCACTGCTTAAAATACCAAAAACAAAAGAAAAAAAGTCTGATGCAAAGCAGGATGTGTGCAGTTTTACCTCTTCCTTCTGCTGGTTGGTCTTGCACATGCTGGCCTGCAAGTCGTGCAGCTGTTTCAGTATCACGTGAATCTCTGCCTCACCCTGGCTAGCGCACTGCACCTTAATCTGCAGCTCCACCAGAGTTTCATCCGCCAGCTCCTGCATTTACATGCATACAGGGCATACAGTGAGCTCCAAAAGTGATGACCGTGTTCTGTTTCACCTCTGGACGCCAACATTTTGCACATGAAAGGACGTTAAGGACAATTTTAAAAAATGTAAGAAATGCTAATTATATACAGGGTTCATACAGATGCTTCAAAATAAAAATCGCAGACTTTCAAAAACTTTGTTTTCTTCAAGGACCACAGAAGACATGTCATTACAACTTCTACAACAGGGGTGATGGTATCCGGTCGTATTTGGTTTATAAGGCTACATATTAACACACGCATTCCTCACACCTAGTGTAGCTACCTACTTTCGAGCTCTTGATGTTCTTTATGCTCTCCTTCATCTTCTCCATCTCATTCTTGAGCTCCTCAGGAGACTCAACGATCTGAGACTTTAGTTTGGCCATCTCATCTTTATGAGTGGCCACGTCCAGTTTCCTCTGGCTCTGTAGAGGGGAAATACCATTTAAGGTAGAGTCATCAAACGTTCTATGCACTGCGTCAGACCTGCTCACAGTTTCGTGGAATAGAAAGTGGGTCAAACCAATGTTATCATATACAGTAGAGTTTGGTAGACCACAGTAAAACTGTGGAAGGTGGTGTCAGGCTCCAGAACCTATTCTAAATATTCTAACCCAAAATAGCCACAAATCGAGGGTGGAATATAATAAATCTACCTTATTTCCTGAACTATAGGACATGTATTGTCCTCACCCCTCCAAGTAGGCGAGTCATATATACTATTTTATTCTCTAAGCAGACAGAATTTCAGGGGTGAGTCTTACACTCCAGCACAACTTATGGGTCAGAAAATACAGTAATAAAGTATATCTATATAAAGTAGAAAAGGTAAATGTCTAAAGGCTCACAGAATATAGTGTAATATATTTAAAATATACATAGCCAAGGCTTGAAACCACAACCTTTTGATCAGTGGCCCAGAGCCCTAACCACTGAGCCACAAAGCACTAAAAACAAATAAGCAAGCTTGGTTGACATCCCTCGTTCAAAGGGTCTGGATGGTTTAAGACCTAGACTCAAGAGACTGAATGCGTAGTTTTGATGAAAGCTATGGGAGAGGTACAAGCAACATCAGCCTTATGATTGCTGGGGGTAAAGCTTACGCAAGCTTCCCCAAGATTAGCCCGTCTACTCAACATTGAAAGGAGGGAAAGGTCAAAGTTCATGTAAACGTTGGAAAGTCACCAATTGTCACGAATTGCTTTCTAATTAAGTTAACGTTGGTCTTGTGGGCACAACAGGCATTGCAATCATGGATTTAAAGCCCAATCACTGGGGCTTTACATTTTGGAACCGATTTGTACACACCAGTTTCTGTGACCGTTCTGCAATTTCTCTTTTGCGCTCTGCAACCTGTTCATTAAGGGCATTCTGAAAAAAATAGAAAAGAAAGTTAGTCAACAAAGTTTTACTAAGATATCTACCCTCTTCCTTTAGGAGCGCTGCGCTCCCCTTTCCACCAACTTGGCGCCAATTTGTGCTCATTTGAACCAGCAAACCTGTTCAGGAAACGGCCCACATTTCCACTGGTTTAAGAGCCGAACCATTACGTTGACAAATGGTGCTTCTAACGCACGGCATAAAAATAATAACTGTGGAGGATTTTATACTTCTGGCTTTGAGAACATTTTTAACCAAAGTAAAATGCTTCAGCGTCTATATACACAGAGAAGGCATCGTCATGGACAGCAATTTACGCACAAGACAACGGGTTCATGTCTTCTGCTGTTAGCTATTTATTTCAGACTGCTCAATCAAAGCTTTTAGCATTAGCAATGTGCCTCCCATTCAGTTTGTTGCACATTCCAATAAAATCAGCTCTTTTGCAATGGAAAAGCACAGAATGGTTCAAGGCAGTGGAAAAGGGCTTTGTGCTGCCTTTAAACAATTAAGAACAATAACATTTTCTTTACACCAGCACACTGGCTTCTGAGTTCAAGGTGGGAGAATGAGCTCACCACTTCCTGGGATTCTTGCATGGTAGCATTCTTTACTTCTGTGAGGGCCGTGGCCAGGTCTTTAGCCTCTGCTTGCTGCTCTGGTGGGATTGTCCTGAGCGAGAACGTTCATAAATATTACAAAAACTGATGCAAACAATGCCCTTTCCTACAGATCGGTAATGTAGATTTAATGTGGACCAAAATCCTTCATTGTATAAGCATGACAGGAGCACCTACATCAGTTTTTCTATCTTTTTCTCAGCTTCTTTAATCCCTTTAGTGCACGCCTGTAGTTTATCCATATCCGCCCGCTGTAGCAAAGAGGGGGAGAAGAGGACAAGGTAAGACATCAAATCAAGCTTAAACACCTAGACACGTGCCAATATAACTTCTTGTTCTGAGAGACACTATTATTTCATGTCATAAGACTATTCCCAAGTTTACAAAGTCCTTCACAAAGCAATTAAGATTAAAATACAAATTGTTTTTGTAAAAAGACAGAACTGAATAACAAAATCCTGACTTAAAGCAATGCTAAATAAATGCATTTATAAAAGACAGCTCATTTAAAGGTGTATAATAACACAATAGATGGTTTCAAATTAAATGAAAGCTATAAAAAAGACATTACAATTTGAAAATGAACTCTAAATAAATAATAATAAAATAAAAATAAAATATAAAAAAAGTTAAATAAAATTATGCTCACAAAAGATACTCAAATGTTGGCAAATTAGAACACAACTATAAAAAAAAAAAAAGGTCTGTGATCATATCGAGCATGTTGAATATTGAGGTGTATAACCAATTATTGGCACATGCCTAGTGACTCCATCTTAAATACTCAATAAAATGCATGCTCAGTTCTACACACTGGGCATTATATGAGGAATACTGTACATCAGACATGGTCATGTTTAAAATGGACTTACAAAAGCCTGCTGATGGGCTGCAATTATTTCCAACCTCTGTTTCCTAAAGTGCAGCAAATTTTGGATTCCACTCAAAATAGTGATTGTTCGTTTGGGCTCTGTAATAAGGCAAAAGAGAAGAGACTTTTTAAAAATAAATAAATAAAGTGAAATAATATTTTAAAAAATCATTTTAAAAAATCTGTTCTATTGGTGGTGATATACACAACTGCGAAATAATACGAAGTGCTTTAATTTCATTTAAATGACCTGTGAGGACACAATGCGCTTCCTTTATGTGCTTTTTAGGCATGTAGAAGATTTGCTGAAGCAACAAGAAGACCCTAAAGAAGCTAAGAAACAGACACGTCTACTGCTGCTCTCCTATTTGCTTATAGATAGTCGCACAAAAGTTAAACAAAACGCTGACCTGGTACATAGACTTCTCAAACTCTGCGCTAAGCATTGCATTAAAAACAATGCGCATTAAAGCCCAGCAAATTTTCGCATATTATACGAAAGCTGCTTTACTATGAAAAATTGCTGAAAATCTGTTCAGATGACAGCACTTTGGCTTTGTTCACAGCAGGGCAAATCGTTTTTTTCTTAAATCTGATATTTAGACCACCAAAAGGCCAAGGAATGCTTCCTCCGAGACACATGAAGCCAGCCACTAAATCTTTTCGAACGGCTGCTTATGTAACGTGATGAATGTGCTTAGAGGACAGCGATAACTGCCTCCTTCCGTATACATGAGCTCATAGCGTCTGGCTAGTGACCAACTGGACTCTGATCAACATGAGAGAGATAAATGCCATCCTTCCCACCCAGAGAGCAGAGCCAATCATGTGCCCCTGGACTCCCAGCTACAAACGGGTATGGCATTATTAAGATTTGAATTTACAATCTCCCACCAATCGAATTTTAAACCGCAGACAGACGGCACAAGGTCAAAATGCCTGGAGATGGAATCCATAGAATATTGAAGGCTAATGAAAAAGTTTTCCAAAAAAATATAATAAAATCAGACAAATCTGATTCATTTATTCCTTGAGTGCTTCCTGTTTCTCAGCAGAAATTAAAAGCTGCCATTGTAACAGTAACAGTTTTTTAAAAATCGCCTTAAATATTTGGCAACTAAATATTTACTTACTAGGATTAAGCAGGTCATTCAGTGAAAAGTCATACACGTGGCACACTGGTAAAAACTGGCACCTATAAGGAGAGAGAGTAAGAATAAATAAATAAATAAATAAATAATGTATTATTATTATTATTATATTTTTATTTATTTTTTTAAATCAACTCATGTCAAGTTGCAGTGAACTACCTATTAAAATTCTCACACTGTTTTTACTGAAGCTGCTGAAGGGGCAGAAATCCACTTACATGGATACATAGAGACTCAAGATTGGTGTGGACCACTCATGTAACATCGGGTATTGGAGATTTTCAGAGAGAGGTGCCTGTTAAAAGATACACAAAGACCAAGTGCTTATTATTATGATTATTATTATATTATCGCCATAAATAACCATAAAAAACGCTGGACTGAAATACAGCACTGTAGAATTTGCTTTTGCTCTTTGCTACAAAACACTAAACTAATACCGGTTATCCCAACTCCTCATGTGATTTCAGAAACTCTATTTCAGTCATCGACCACAAACACAAGAGCCATCACAAGCTCCACCATATTCCGCTGACCATAAGCGAGGTGGACAAAAAAAGAAAAGAAGAAAATGAGATTTATGAGCTCTTCAACCAGCTGGCTTCATGCTTAATTTCATAACCCAAATATTAGATGTAAAAGAACGTCTCCATACAAGTTGATTATTAAATTGAGAAGTTTGCTTGCCGTGCACTCTTATGATGTGTATTCCAATCAGCTAGCTCAAACGCTGATCCTTAATGCCACAATGTTAAAACACAGCCACGCTATTTGAAAATCACAGTTAACGGTCAGGTTGCCATTCGGTTTTTTTTAAACAACAGCCCGGCAACACTGCAGGTGACAAATAAGCAAAGAATATAAATGAGAAGTGATCTGGATGTTAAATTCACCACAGAAGCTTATATTGGTTTATAGTGGTTTAAAATGAAAAACTCTTTGTACAATACCAAAATCACATGGTATTGCATCAAGACCGTTCTAAAGCGCATTATATTGTATTGTTGGCTGTTTTAAATGCATCTCTCTTTTACATTATATTGTTGATCACGCTGTGATGTGCATCGTATTGTCTTGGAAGGAGAGATACAAAAACACACCCCTAGAGCTGACGTTAAAATAAGCACAATCTCAGCTGTTTTAATTAATATACATTTTACCCAAAGACTAATTTGTAGAAACCCCAAGCTACAGAGAATAAACATGATAATGGCCTGATAATCCACTGTCTTTATTAACACACATTGGAAGCAGACACACAAAATGCAAGGTAGAATACTAAACAAGTACCCATGGCATACTGAACTGTGTTTTGAGAGGAAACAGCCATTGGTGGCTTAGTGGTTAGGGCACTGGGCTACTGATCAGAAGGTCGTGGGTTCAAGCCTCAGTGGTTAGGGCACTGGGCTACTGATC
>JAOUQW010000001.1:15354737-15372768 GCA_028565825.1 Olivaichthys viedmensis
CCAAATGTAGTCGATCAGCCAAGACACGTTTGGTGTCCAAAGTTTGCTGCCTCTTTAGTTTTGCACTAGCGCTACAAATAATGGAAGTCTATTTCACCCAAAAAATTCCTTTAAATACATGCCCAAATCTTTATATACTACATAATCTCATTTTTTAAATAAACGATTTTGTAAAATGGGTAAGGGTAAGTCCGTATTTACAGATTTAAGTCCAAAGTGGAGCTATATTATCATCTGCATTACTTCCAGCTTTCCGGTACCAAATCAATTCCACCTTAAAACTTTGGGAGGTGGGGCCTAGGGGGTGGAATGATACCAAACTGCGCTAAGCAAAAAGGTGATTCTGGTTGTCCTTGATGGCCGTCCCATAATGTTAATGTCAACCTACACAATGCAGTATTGTTCATGTTTATAGATTACAGTAAAGCCATATTGTGTCCTAAAGCACATGCGCAAGTCTGTGTTTAAGATTTTGGGTGAGATAGATTTCTATCACTTGTTAGCAACATTAGCCTCCCAAAATTAAAGTAAACATCAGACACCAAACCTGTGTATATATGCCTGAACGACTTTGGTGCCAAACTATTGCTTTAAGGACTCTACGTTGATTTAAGCTCTAATGTGTTCCTGCTGTCCAGGTAATAAATTAGACTTGACTGAGCAGCGTGACGTTTCTAACGAGGAAGCTCAGATGATGGCTCACCAGCTGGATTTCATTAGCGCCATCGAAACGTCCGCCAAAGACTCCAGCAACGTGGACGAAGCGTTTAATAAAATGGCAGCAGAGCTGATGCTGAGACACGGCGGGCCCGTGTTTAGAGACAGCGTGACTGACAGCTTTAAGCTCAGCAGCAAGGACGTGAGCGGCGAGGCCTGGAGCTGTGGGTGTTGATGTCGGTTATTCCTGTTCTTAGCCATGTTCATCTGTATCTCAATACAGGGCTCCATTTGTGCAAACCACGGCTCAATCATCAGTGATTAATGTTGTTTGATATGATTGACTGAGCTGTCAATCATCAATGACCGATATCACTTCAGATTTTGTGGCTATAATGAAGTTGATGAAGATGAAGTGAAGGTAATAGTTGAGAATGCACAAAGAGGAATAAAGTAGTTGCTGCTTGGTTTTTATAGGAACTTTGAAGATCCTTCTATGACGATGATTAGGGATTGATGGGGTTTCTGACAAGTTTGAGTCATTTGGTTTGGTGTCGATCTGCCTGAAATTTTCATCACCTTAAACTAGAGAGCTCAAACTCGGCTAGCGTCATGCCCTATGTTGCTGTAGCTTAAGTTGAAAGTTTAAATTAGTCCATTCTTTTTGCCAATTCAGTCCAGAGAGTGTTGAATAAGGTGAGAGAAATCTCTGTTTACTCCAGGTGACGCATCTTTAGCACATGATCTTTGGTATGCCATTGTTCTAATACTGGACCTGCTGCTGAGGGACACTTGTTTAAATTTGTAATATCACAAACCAGTGAGCACCAGCTGACCTGACCTTTATTGGGCTAGTCAAAAAAAATTGGCCAAAAATGAAATTCACACAATGTTCTCCTTACTCCCAACGTGCTCGAATGTAGTCCACAGTTTGCTTCATTAGTTTTGCACCGGTGCTATGAGAATAATGTGCAGAACATGTAAGGGAACCTTTTACCAGTTTAGCATCATGCAAACAGTATTCCTAAATCATCACACACTCCCCTCAAAAGACCTTGTTTGGCTCAGTAATACCATACAAATGTACATCAACAATTTCCTAAAATAGCAGAATAAAGTCTGTCTGAAAAGAAGGAGGAGTCAAAGTGGACTTATAATTTCATCCGAATCACTTCTAATGTACTCTTCTGCCTTCAAACTTTGGGCCACACGTTCTACCCGAGTCTAATGCTTGCAAGTAGTGACACCAAACTATGTGCTAAAGAAGAAAGTGATTTCACCATCAAGATGGCTGCTTCTACTGTTTTAGCTCTGTGACGTCCTTTTGTCTATTTTGATAGATAACCGTGTCAGAAACCACATCAGCAAGTTTAAGATTTGGTATTGTTTGATATTACTGAACATCTTGATGCGGTCTGAGGTGAGTGTGTGTTAGTATAGGCATGATGCTAAACTGGTAGCTATAAGCTTGCTTAACTTGTTAGCTCCATTAGCCTCGTAGTTGCAGAACAAAACTAAAGAAGCAAATTTCAGACACCAGAAATGTCTCATTTTGGCCGAACCATCACTTTAAATTGGTCCATAAAAAAACGTGATTGTTTGTCCATTTTGGACTTCCTTGATCTGCCCCCTAAATATTAAGGAGACCCTGATCCGATACTGAGTTTGGGTATTTAGGGGCAATACTAGCCTGAAAAGCTGGATTGGTATTGAGTTGGATTTAACATATTTTCTAGTCCGATCCACTTTATTCAATAAAATTGTATTTGTATAACACTTTTAACAATAGACATTGTCACAAAGCAACTTTACAGGAATCCGGATTCAGACCTAGATCCTTGATGAGCAAAGCAGAGGTGACCGTGGCAAGCTGAAACTCCCTGTGTTTATGCTGTGAATGTGTGTGATGTTGACCGACTCAACACAGATCTTGCAGGTGAACACAGGACACGATTTGTCTTACAGCACGCCGCCATCACATCTCTGATGTTCCACATAACTTAGCAACAGAAGCTTGCAGAAAGTCGGCTCAGTTACTGAGAGGATGTGAGTATCGGATCAGTATCTGGTATCGGTCTATACCCAGAGCGCTGATATTATCAAAAATAGGGGGGGTAAAATGGGATTGGTGCATCCCTACTAAGTATACAGTACATGCTTTATTTGTCCATATTAAGTTTGACATCATATCACAACTGTTGTCTTTTCTACGAACATGGAACACTTTCACTCTGGCCAAAATCTAGATGTCCCATGAATGTCTGACAAAATGTATTTTCCACGTCTTTGTGCTCACTGGGATAATTACATAAAGACCCAATCTAGTATCATGTGTCTTTTTATAGTATTGAACTGGAACCTTGTTGAGCTTGTAGGGTTTTAAAAGTCTTGCTGTGTTGTTGGTATGAAAAATCTTAAGATAATACAAGAGTAAGAAAATAGCATACAAAACAAGGGAAAACTCAAATAAATCAGGAATCAATTTATGCTTCTTCTTTTTTTTTAATGTGATACAAATACAAAATGTTGGTGTTTTAGACATTCTTTTTAGCCGTTAGCAATGTTTTAGCAGATTCTAATAAGGATATGAAGGAAACGTTTTGTTTAAAATGTTAGAATACAAGAGAGTTAATGTGCAAAACCTGTTGTTGTTTTGTTTTTGTTTTTTTATTCTTTAAAACATTTCCAACTATATTTTCCAACTGTTAAGTTCCATACTTCTCATTTCACAGACTTGTTAAGATGAAAAGGCCATATCATTTATAAGTATAATAATTATAATTAAGTAAATAATGAAGACTTTTAAATGATCCTCTCATGCAGCGGTTCATTTATGGCACAGTTGCACAGAGGAACTGAAAATTAAGGTTAACGGTTTCATTGCATCTTAAGCCACATATTTTTACTATTTATATCCACATCCTGTTTGATTTTTCATGAACGAAGGTTTAGAAGTTCACTTTGATAAGTGATTTAATATTTCCCATAACACACTTTTTGTAAAATATATAATTTATACATAATATTTTGCAGACCACTTTTACAGTTTTGAGAAGATTTATTACATTCTTTTGCTGTACAGTTTCTACTTAAGTTTTGGATTTAAGGCAGCATTTTGGATACAGAGCCATTTTTAATGAGTTGAAAGTGAATCGTAATGGAATCTTCCTGAGTCGATGCATTTAGTGCCTTTAATACAATTTAGATACTGTTAGAATGAGAATGTAGTGTTTTTCTAGGCCTAAGACTTGTAACTTTGCATTTTGTCATGATGTATGATCAAACAATGACGTGTTTTCTTAAATGATTTGTTCGTTTTGGTATGTACAATAATTGAATGTTCTAAATGATAGCTGTTCATATTGAATTGTCAATGCGTTATTTTATGATTAAAACTGTTTGAGCATCAATAATGAGTTTGGATCAAGTTGGAATCTTATGTGGTGCTTACGTGTTAAGTTTAAGTCTTTCTATTTGAACACAAAGCTATATAATATAACATAGTGCTGTTTTACTGACTTTTGCTACGCACAATTTGTTACATCCATCAATGGAAAGGGACCACCGTAGGACCACAGCTGAGCAGATATTATTTGGGTGGTGGATCATACTCAACACAGCAGACACACTGACATGGTCATGTGTGATGCACTGGTACGAGTGTTTTGGGTGCAGCAGCAATATTGTTTTTTTGTTTAATCACTGTAGACATTGATTACACACATCTCACATGCTGGTTCACCTTGTAGATGTGTACAATTCATCCTCTAGCCCTCTATCATACACATGTTCCTTAAGATGTTTCTTCATTATCACAAGTAAACGGTTAAAAAGTGAATGTTAAGATAATAGTGAAATCATCAAAATGATATTTCGGAATGTGATATTAGTCACATTTTCTCCCACTTGCTTATAAGGACTTTTACAGGTCTCCTGCTGTTTTGAATTATTTATATAATAATATTTTTCTTCCACGCTTTGGTTGTGTCTTCGTGTCTATGCTTCTTTTTGCGTTGTGTTTTCAGTCATGAGCCACCTTAATGAGGCGCATTCAAATCAATGAACTAAAGCATGTCAACAGGGGATGCAAAATTCTGAGGTGGCGAATTGAAATAACTGCTGCCTTGTACCCAACTGCTGTAGTATACTGTAGAGACCATGTTGTAGCGGGTTATCAATAGCAAAACACTCTTAATTGAACACGGAATTCTGTTTTGTAGATAGGTACATTTTTCCACCCAGAAACCATGGTTGCATTCAACTGTATGAAATTGTGTGTATGAAATGTACACAATAATTTACAAGATACATTTAAAGCAGTCAATGCTTCATTACAATGTTATTCAATATCGTGCAAACAGGCGTCGGGACCGGAAATGACAGACACAGATCTCCCACCTCCATCACGAAGAATGACAGGCACAGTGGCCACGCCTCCATCACGAAGAATGACAGGCACAGCGGCCACGCCTCCATCACTAAGAATGACAGGCACAGCGGCCACGCCTCCATCACTAAGAATGACAGACACAGAGACCACGCCTCCATCACTAAGAATGACAGGCACAGAGACCACGCCTCCATCACTAAGAATGACAGGCACAGAGGCCACGCCTCCATGACTAAGAATGACAGGCACAGAGACCACGCCTCCATCACTAAAATGACAGGCACAGCGGCCACGCCTCCATCACTAAGAATGACAGGCACAGAGGCCACGCCTCCATCACTAAGAATGACAGACACAGAGGCCACGCCTCCATCACTAAAATGACAGGCACAGAGACCACGCCTCCATCACTAAGAATGACAGGCACAGAGACCACGCCTCCATCACTAAAATGACAGACACAGAGACCACGCCTCCATCACTAAAATGACAGACACAGAGACCACGCCTCCATCACTAAAATGACAGGCACAGAGGCCACGCCTCCATCACTAAAATGACAGACACAGAGGCCACGCCTCCATCACTAAAATGACAGGCACAGAGACCTAACCTGTTGAAAGTATATACCAATGCAAGAATTTTGTTTTACAGTTTTCTTTCAAAATGTTTAAATATGCATATAGTTAAGACATTATTTCATATGTGCACATTAGCATTTAAAAAAAAAAATCCATGCACTTTCAACAAATAGATTTAACTCAGGACATTTTTTTATTAACACACCCAATGGTCAGATTTTCACATAAGTTTGTCAAAATATTTAAGGGAATCATTGAAATAATAATAATTATTATATATAGCTTTCAAATGTGGCTGTTTTGTCAATAGCCTCTGAGTAAATTTTCAGGTAGGATGTATTAATTAATTATTAGAGTTTTCCGTTCCAGGTGGTTTGGTGGGCAGTGAAAATTGGCTGTCATCCCTCCTGATTCAGATGGATGCAGTGGACAACAGTTAAAAGCAGTGAGTGGGAATGGGAAATGTATCATGTATATTGCTCCTCTACAAGAAGAAGAAATAAACACTCCTGCATTGCCACCAGAAGCAAAGAAATTTTGAAAAAAATGCCCAAAGTGCAGCAAAATGGTTCCTTTTTAGGTTCTTCCAATGCATATCCAGGGTTGCCAGGAGCAGCCTGTGGATTTGTGCACTTCTACTGACATGTAAGTTAAAGCTTAGTTGGATTTTTTTTTTTTTTAGGTTTTATTTCTGGATCAGTTGGAGCATTTAAAATGTAGTACACATTTTGAAATCATTTGGCTGTTATTGTTTCATCTGTAGGAAAATTATACAGAAGAAGAAGATATAGTTTCTAATCTCTCTTGATTATAAGTGTTTTAAAGTATGGGCTCAACTGTATAAAGCTTTATTCACATGCATTTTAAAATAATTTGGTAGACTTCTGAGGGTCCTGTGTGCAGTAAAGTGTTCGATGTTGGTGCATGCCTCCGACTGTGGATTACGGTAAATTTTATGGCTAATTCATGACTGCATGCAGTAGTTAATAAAAAAAAAATGCATCATGTCAAAGGACCTTGCGTAGTAAAACACAGAAACTGAGTTTTTAAATTGTCATGTTTTGATAAAATCTTATTCATTAAGGGGAATTATTCTCTTTTTTACGTTTGTAGAACTGCGGAACATTGTGAAAAGTCAGGTGACCCAGTAGATTCCTTCCAGAGGTAGAAAATGATTATATTCGGGACGTTTGTAATAATGGGGTTCTGGGACACATGCAGAATTCTTCTGATGACACTGAAGAGGTTTTTTAGGTTTGTTTTAAAGCACTTCAGATAGTTGTGGCTTGGCCTGTTAACCAATATTTTCAAAGGTGTGTTTCAAGCAAGGTCTTTTTTTTTTTTCAAATAAATTTTCGAATGTGGAGCTGTTTGGAACAGACTGGGAGTCATTTGATGGTACAAATGAAGAACCTTTTTGGAGTACAAGTCCCTGAAATTGAGTGCCCACTGACTTCCATAATCAGTCCTCTTGCAACATCTGAATCATATGGTAGGCACCTTTTACATATCAGTGGGTTCAGTACGAAAGCCTCTGAAAGCCTCTGGACAACAGAAAGAAATGTCTGAGGTCTAATCTGCAAGCAAGATTTATTTAAAAATGGATTGTACAGACTTGAAAACTTGAACATTGTACTAAATCGTACTTGAAGAAGAAATGTTTTGTTAAAAAGTAAAGTTGTCAATTAAAATGCTACTTTTATATTGTGAATAAAAAGAACTGCAGTGTGTAATGTTCTTTACCAGTGACGGTTACACCCTGTCGAAAGCCTCTCCGTGATCTACTGCACAATATTTTTGAGTTCATCAAATGTTTTCAGGTGAGCAGAGGGAAAAGTAATTGTGCACAGTCATGACCGAACTCCACAGCGATTCTGAAGTCCTGCTTTTCACTTGGCAAAATCGGCTTGTGTCCCTGTCCCGTCGTCCACTGCACGATCCTGCCAACAGTCGTTTCTCCATGTTCACCTTGTTATATAAAAGCTTGAAAACAGATTAGTGTGACAATAAGATTAACAGATTACTTTTTGTTGTTTTTTTACAATGGCTAAAACATACCATGATCCTCAATTTCCTGTAGAAAATCCTGGAAAAAGTTCATAACATTTATTTCCATGCTGTATTTCAGAGATCCCTTCTCACTGAAGACAGGGTGGCACTTCTCCAAAATAAAAGCTGCATCTACCTAAAAATAAAATTCAGTGTATTTCAGTTTGCATTTCTGCATACAATGTCGTATTCCTTACACTAACCATTAATGCTTTTTTTTTCAATGGGAACACCATAGGAAAGGATTATTTACCTTATCTTCTGGTACAAACAGTGGTAGAAAAAGATCTGGGTGTGTCTTCATAACCTTCGGGAGGTCATAGGGCAGTAAGGCCTTTCCTAAGCTGGTCAAGCATTGGGATGACTCTCATGGTTGAGTGTAGTACAACAGCTCGAAAACAGACACATGAAATGTTTAATCATGAAAACCTGTATTTTGTTGGGCTAATAGTGCGCTTTTATTTCAAGCAGTGTTTCTTAGTCCCTGTCCTGCATATTTAGATTTTTCCCTGCTCTAACACATCTGATCCAACTAGTCAGCTAATTAAAAGCCATTTCTGAGTTGAAGTGGGTGTGTTAGAGCAGGGAAAACACAGGACAGGAGGTACTCCACAATCAAGATTAAGAACCACCGATTTAAAGAAAACAAATGACGTACAACTTTGCAGTACCAAGACGCCCCTGTAATTAAGAGACATTTTGAGCACCATAACCACATGTAATCATGAATAGTTGCTAAGTATAGCTAGTCCATGTGCTTTTATATAACAAAAAATAAACCAGTTTAAATCAAGGCTAGTTAAAAGTAGTACTTAAAATGAAACATTTCAGTAGCCTTTTTAGTATTTCACAGGCAACTAAAAAGTACCTGATGTCATCTTTCTTTTCCACAGACACCCTTCCAGTGTATCCACAGTTTAGAATTTCATCAGTAAGATCGTCAATGTCATCAGTTGCACTGTTAATCTGAAAGCAGAATAATTCAATTCTATTTTAGCGCTTTTTACATGAGACACTGTTCCAAAGCAGCTTGTCCAGTCCCTTAATGAGTGCCAGCGAGGGAGACAGTGAGAGGAAAATCTCTAAGAGCATGAGGAATAAACAAATTAGAATTATAAGAATACACTGAGACACCAGATCAGACAATGACTAATGTCTATCAGTCTCAAAGATTGTCAGAAAAAGAATATAAATTTTTTTTTAAAAATGCTGGACTACAAAGGGTGTTAAATATATCCAACGTGTTGGGTAGTAAAATGCGGTATTGTGTACAATGTCCAAAAACAGATTAGTAGTGCAGAGATTGGCAGTCATCAAGCTATATATATATATATATATATTATTATATTATAACAGGAGAATAAGATTTAGGTGGAGGTCCACCCTGTGCCAGGCTGGCTGCCATGATTTCTCCTGCACTCCTAATAATGCAATTATTAAAACTGTGTAAATGGTGCATTTAAATTAAAATCTTTTACAGAAAAATTGACACAAATAAAACTAACATGTCAACGACTGAATTTCACACCTGAAGTAGTTATGGTTCAAGCTGTTAAGACAGTAACAGCTTTTTGTCTCTACTGCAGACAAAGAGTTTCCTTTCAATCTCTGCGAGCATGTCTAGAAAACAGCAACTATAGTAAATTCAAAATGTGGTCTGACAACATGACTGCTTTTAGAAATACAAATGTATGCACTTTAACCTGTTAGGAACTCTTTGCTTAAGGAACAATATCAATGCCTGCTTCCCCAAAGAGGGTAACCTTTAGTCGACATTTAGGAGAGGTTTTCTTTTGAAGTTGGAACAGTTGCATGCCTCTGTTGTCAGTTTGAGATATGCAGATAGAAAACATGTTGGTTTCATCCACCTGGCAACTAATCCAATTCAAAATGTCCTCAGAACTGAAAAATAGAAAATGACAAATGGAATAAGGAAAGTTAAGATATAAGGCATTATAATGTGCCTAAAAATACACAGAGGCCACGCCTCCTTCACTGAGACTGACAAGCAGAGGCCACACCTCCTTCACAGAGACTGACAGGCACGGAGGCCACACCTCCTTCACTGAGACTGACAGGCACAGAGGCCACACCTCCTTCACTGAGACTGACAGGCACAAAGACCCCACCTCTTTCACTGAGACTGACAGGCGCAGAGGCCACACCTCCTTCACAGAGACTGACAGGCACAGAGGCCACGCCTCCTTCACCGAGACTGATAGGCACAGAGGCCACGCCTCCGTCACTGGGATGGAAATCTAGTCAATTTAAAGGAACTTCATTAAAGGTCACTATTTGATTCTTGAATCTGGTCTAATTCCACTGACCTGTTCCTAAAAGCCATGCGGCGATTATCGGTTATACAATATATCACGATACACAATATCATGATCATGAGCATCTCAAGATATTGTCATGTATTCTATCCAGGAGACGGCTGCCTACGTAGTCTGCATTAAAAATCGGTTCCATTCGGAAAGCAGCATTAAGGTTTATGCAGTAACGTTTGGGCAAGTATCATGGTGTGATGATATACGGGCAGATGCTTAGCACCTCATACAAGATATGCAAGTTTACAACGATTTTTATGTCTGTATGCAAAATTAATTGTGGACATGATTATAAACATGAATGCAGGGACATTAACCTCTGAGTGAAATACTCTTTTATTATTATTTCATTTCCTCAGTACTTTGAACAATTGTTAATAGAAAATAAATACATCATACATGCAGTTCTGTTACAATGGTAGTGCTTTCTTTCTGTGTGCCTTTAATATCTAGAAATGAGGTCGACTGAGTTTGAGAGGTTTGATTTCAATTGATATAATCTCTAAGATTAAAGTCATGTATAAGAAAGAAAATTAGATTAATATTTCATGCCACTACAATATGTGAACAGAAGAAGTATTTAAACCAAAAGTCGATCTGCTGTGTAAGGCACCGTAAAAAAAAAGAAGAAATTTCCCATAAAAATTCAGTGGTGCACTTGGACACGCCCCAACCATATATGACAGATCTGCAATCCCAAGAGACACCATTAGTGTAGAAATGTAACAATAAATCAATAAATGAACTAAAAATGTAAAACGTAAAAAAGCTTAACAGTACATCAATGTCTAAACCCCAGCTTGGATTTAAATAAAATAAAATAAAAATCGAAATAAAAACAGTATGAGGTCAGCGGTTACTGTTCACTTAATTATTTAAAAAACAGAAATCTCTTGACCAACTGGTGATGTGACACAGAAGAGATGAAATAATAACATTTTCTTAGCCCTACAAACTATTTTCTCAAGATTAAAATATTTGATAAATTTGAAAAATAAAATAAAAAAGTTAAGGATTACCTGATGTGTGTACGTCGTTGTCGCGAATCACACACTACAAACTATTTTTGTGAGGTTTTGCTTCAGCGTTATGCATTTCATCGCATCGGTATTCATTAAAATTGCGACAGTAACATTTAGGCTACAACTGGGAAAAGGGGACAGTTGTGTCAATTAGATTTTTGGTTAAACTATTATTTTAAGCATTATAAAAGAAAAGGTAAAATTGTCCTCTGCTGTTCTTGGCTCGGTTACTACAAATTAGGAAGCAACTACAGTTTACAGTAACGTACTATAAAAATGATAAAATTACCTTATAAATAAGACCAGAACGTGTCGCAAAACACACACAAACAAAAGTAAAGAATCTAATGAGACAGTATTGTAAGCCTTTGATACTCTCCATTTATCTGGTATGAATGTCTAAAATACCACAGTGTCTTCAGTGTCACGTTGTGTTGTGCTTATTGGACTTCCTATTTATTCTCGGTCCTTATAACAATGACATATTTAATGAAATGAACGAGTTCACTTTCCCAAACAGGGCCAGAGAGTGGGAGCTGAAGCTTATCTTCAGTATATTCAGTGCTCTTATGTGACTAAACTGGCGACGCAAATTTCTCCACCTCGAAAATGAGTTCAACGGCAGCGTGGACATCGTGAACGACATTGCCCGGCTCGATCAGCGCCGGCTCGAAGTGGAAATCGCGGTGCCCGTGGAACACGGTCTCTTTGATGCACTGGTTGGTGTCTTTGGGCAGCTCCGTGTGCGGGTTATACACGCCCGTGCACACCAGGATGGACTTGCAGGACGTGGCAGAAGGAGACTCCAACTCGCTCTTCCAGCCGTTGTCCGTGTCCACGTCCTGAGAGACCGGCGCCTGCACCCCCGTGCCCGCCAGCGCTTGTTGCACGGCTTTGCCACTCTTCCTGGCCAGCCGTTCCTCAAGGTAGCGGTTGTAGAGGTTGGCTCCATAGATGTCTGTCATGAGGTTGTCCCTAATGCATTCAGAGGACATAAAAAAAATCTGATCATGTTTGGTTCAATTCTGTTCGGTTCTCAGTTCTCCAATTCTAAAAGTGACACAACAGTAAACATTTTCCTTAACAATTTGAACTTTGCTTGGCATGATTTCTCCAATGAACATGAAACATTATTTTTTTAAATCATTTATATTACAGAGATGAGGATCAACTCATGTGCACCCTGAAAGTAATAAAGTCAAATCAAAGTACTTCAAATGCCTGCTGTTTGTAAACCTGAGCCAAAAAGGGTGATGTTAGTGGCTGTCCCATTATCTGACTATTTGTTTAGTTTAATAAAAAAAGACTGAAGCTGAAAATCCTCCAGACACCACTTCTAGTCAGTCAGACCTTTTGAACCTGTGGCACGAGACTGTGAGGAAGTGAGATCCTCTCACCCAACAGCATAGAGCGATGTGATTGGTGATCTCCAGCCTCTCTCTGCAGCCTGCTTTCTGATCAAATACTCAGCATAATGATAGGTCAGCTCGCTGGGTTTCCCCACTAGCGCCTCATACTTCAGCTCACGGCCTGTGATTTTCTTATAGATGTTCTCCAGACACACCATGAACGTGCCATGACCGAATCTGTCAGCAGGAAAAAGCTATTTAATAAACAGCAGGACAAAACCAAAAGTGATTTGGTCACTTCAAATCAATAGCTTGGCTGTTTCGGTACCAAAAAAAATAAATAATAATTTAACTGTTAATACACCATAATACTTACATCAACTTTACCATTGATGATATCATTGATTGGACGGAATTTTTAATTTACAGCTTGGAATGGAAAGCGCCTTCATTTTTACGGGAATGCAAATTTACTCTAAATAGAAATGCAATTTAGTCGTAAACATAATGATAAGGTCCTGTCATAAAGAAAATATATGCCTGAAGTTACCAAGACTAATGAAAATTGTTTAATGCCGGGCATACACTGTAAGATTTGGCTGATTTGGCTGTTGCTGATCAATCTTGTACAGTGTGAGGGGGGTAACAATGCCTGATTAACTGCCCAAACAATCTCTGATTGAGGTTTTGGACGTTCGGATGAATTTTGGATATGTCAGAAATTTTGGCAGGCTGTATTGTAGTGTGAGCAACAAACCAATTAATAACAAATTTTCAATAGACAGAACTGTTAGGAGGGGTCATGTTTCACATACGGTGTGAGCACCCATCAGGCCGATTTTGAGCATATAAATCACAGGCTTTGGCTGGACATGATGGCGATTCAACTGTGCAAGAACAAGATTTTTTAAATCTTACGGTGTTTGCCTGGCGTAAGACATAAAACTAACACACAAACTTTGGACACTGAGCAGAATTCTATTTATGCAGAACACTGAATTTATATATTGTTTTCTGATTTGGCAATTCTTGTTTCCACATCTACCGTGAATAATTTTTATTCCCAAAACAGGAACCATTTCCATGATTATTTTTGCACTGTCGTTATCCAAAGCCCTCCTTTATATGGTTTTGTACTGTTATTGCACACCTGAATTGATAAATGTGAAAGTTGTTACCTCGGAGCCTGTGCTTCTGCCATCCACATGAGGTCCATGTTACACGCCAAGAGAGGCAGGTGGGAGGAGTGGGAGGTTTTATACACATTACTCAGATTCCCACCAGTCAGTAAGATATCAGTAATCAGCTGCAGGTTGGTCTCCCATCGAACAGGCTCCCCGAAGAGAATCACAGCTGCATCACAGGAGAGAAGCAATATTTATCTAACTTATTTACATAACATTACCATTAACATTACCTAGAAATGTCAGGGATAAATAGAATCGTATGGTTCTAATTACTCAAGTTCTTTCAGCCTGTTAGCATGTAAAAAAAAAATTCAACAGTGAATACAAACCAAATAAAAAGGCCAGTTACAAAACTGCGCTCCTAAAAGATTCAATACAAAGGACAGCACCAAATTCTGGGGGAAAAAAGCATATTTTAATGTAGCTCTTTGTTACCTCTGAGTCTGTATATACTGTCGGTATATAAAAGCCATAGCTACTGGATTTGCAATTGAAGAATTGAAGATCTGCATTGTTACTGGTGCGAGTGTGTTGCAAAGAATGAAGAGGGCAAAAACATCAAACCTAGTCAATAAATATTAATGATGACTTAGGTTGGGAATGGTTAACAAGCCTGTAAACCCACAGGATGGAACAGTGAAGTTGTAATTACATTACACAACCACGTCATCAATGTTATCACACTTATTCCTGCAACATCACAAATCCATTAAACAACAAAAGGATCTTACCTTCAACTTTAGGGAGATTCATAATAGGAGAGAACTGCAATAATAATAAAGAAAAATGGACTTGATATCTCTCCTGATCTAATTCTAATCAGAGAGATCCTAAATTTGACAATAAAGAATTAAATATACCGACCTATCATAATACATTCTTTGATATGTCTTCCAGCAGGGTTTAGTTCAAACTCAAAATCCACTGATCCAGCTCATCATACTCTTCTTAGGTTTTAATTAGCCAGCTTAAGGTTAGAACTAAACTCTGCAGGAAGGTAGATCTAGGAGCTTTTTTTATGCATCTATGCATGTACAACTATGCACAGGTGAAAACAATAAGCGTAACAATAACCCCTAGCTACTCTTCTCTGAGTTTATTGATGGACTGCTGGTCATGCACTATTTAACAATGAAAATCAGTCAGTCGATAAGTGAAAATGACTCCTCTAGGCCAAAAAAAAGAATGAACGAAAAATAATACAACGCTATAACGTATTTATAGGTTTATCCTGACTTATAAGCAATGCATTAAGGCAACTACACAGAATAAAGACAAATCACTCACTGGGAGTTTTGGTCGTCTGTTATGGTCCACCATGTCCAGCAGGGGGAAGGATTCTCTTAGCATGTCGATACTGACCACTTTGGTAAAGCCCAAGCTGAGACAGCGGGTTAAGAATTCACATTTCGAACAAAATAGATGTAGACTGAAAATCGTGTAAATCTGATAAAGCGGAGTCTTGCCATATTCGAGTTGAGTAAATGGTTGTGGTGCTGTTTTGTAGTAGTGTGACAGTGACATATACAGAAGACAAATAAGGAAGTCAGTAATGACCTCTTCAAATCAGGTATATTCTTTTATTTTCCCAAGATGGAAACAAGGACACGCTTGGCTGTGGCTCAATGATTAAGTGCAACACCAAGTTACTTTAATGAGGTTCTCCAGGGCAAAGACGCACAGCAAAATCCCCAGTGTTGAATTGACACTTATTGTGTTGATATAAACTGTAGTCAAACTGTATGAAGACACTTCTTGTTTATACAAACTACACTCTGCCGGCCAGATAACAGGGATGGTCATAAACCAACTCTAAAGTGTCCGGTCATCCAGCCAAGTCACGCATCCTGTGCATTTAAGATAAGGCTGGCTCACTAAGGAATTTGAAAAAAGGACTGACGAAGTTTATCACAACTCATTGACTCAAATAGAATAATACCCAAAAGACACTTTCCTTCACACATCTAGACCTGGAAACTTCACAAGACACTCATTGCATCCTATGGCATATAATATATCATTTGTGTGGTAATTGTATGCTTAATGAATGTGTAATCCTTCATTTTTCAGGAAATGCACACATAAAAGCAATAAGATGTCATGTTTGGTCTCAAAAGTATTGTCAAATAATGCTTGGAACTTTGGATTAAGTTCCCTGAGTGTACAATATCCTTGTTTTATAATCTAGACATCTTATTAACATACTTTAGGGTGTCCTCAAGGGGCAGTCCTAAAGAGGGGGGTTAACTGGAGTTTCACCCCAGGACAATGTCTTTGAACCACTGACCAATCAGCAACACTGAATGAGGAGAGGTCGGGAAACTGACACTCCTATTCAGAGAGCAGTATAAATCTAAGAAGCTCACATCCATCTGTGAGTTGGGTATTGAATTTCCATCCACATGAATTTCCGATCATCAACTTCAGGGTCATGTCTTTGACTCTAACTTTGGCTGATCCTGTGTTGATCTCAGTCAGTCTACATTATTGCAAGACGAAGATGCAGGATGACTTCTTGATCTTCAGTGCGATCTCCACTGAAAAATTTTGCATATTGTGCGTCATAAGTCTTCTTCCACAATTTCTGGACAAGCTGACTCAAATAATGCCACAGCTGGACATTCGGCGCGTGTTCCGAAAATCTGTTCATAAAGAGTCCTAAGACTTCTTCCGTGATCCAATCTGTTAATTATCCAATTCTCCCATCCATATATATTTTGTATTATATCAATGATGACTTTTATTACTAAACTTTGTGTGTTTTACTTATGTGTGTGTTTCTTTCTTGTCACAACTGGTTTCTACAGACTATCAAAGATTGAATTTAATTTCCTTCAGATATCAGGCAAATTATTATTGTTTCTTATCTTGGTGATGTAACCATCATCAAGTTATATCTCATTCTGAGATTGTTTTGTCCATTGGACTGGTGCCCCGATTAATAGAATTATTAATGATAATAATAATAATTTCTAATAAATTAATATTTACAAATGTAGTGAATTAGACAGATGGGATAATTGGATAACTAGCAGACATGCACTGAGACAGTGTAGGCAATGATTCAGATAATATTATGTAAAGCGGGAAAATAGCAGTGGTTATTCAAACAATGATACTTTTAAGCAACAATATGATCTACTTAACAAACTAATTATAGCTAAACTACAATGCCAACATTGAAGAAGGACTGTAGAGAAGCTTTATAGTTATGTTCCTAGGTTCCTAGGTTCTTCGACTAGGTTACTGGAACATATGTTATATGTTAAGTTGGAGAAGTGTCACTTTCATATAACATCTGTCTCTTTCCTAGGGTATGACCTGGGTCCAGAGGGAGTGTGCATGGAAGAGAAAATGTGTAATCAGTGCTGAAGTGGCAAACCCAACTCCATAGATTCTTGGGATTTGCAAACTTCTATAGGAAGGTTATTAGAAACTTCAGGACTGTTGCTGTTCCTCTTACAGCACTCCTGAAAGGTGCTCCACTCAGACTGTCCTGGTTATCAGCAAGCGGCATTCTCCAAGTTGAAACAGCTCTTTGTCTCAACACCCATTCTGCGACAGTCAGATCCCAAGCTACCATTCGTGGTTGAGGTGGATGCCTCAGAGGTGGGGGTTGGGGCTGTTTTGTCACAACGTCAAGGAGATCTGGCCAAACTACATCCTGTAGCTTTCTTTTACAGAAAGCTCACCCCAACGGAAAGAAACTATGTCAGTAACTGCCTCCATCCTTTTATGGTGTATACTGACCATCAAAACCTAAAATACATCAGGAGGGCCCAACGACTTTCCTCACCAGGCCAGATGGGCTCTATGTTTTACACACTTTAATTTCACAATTTCATATAGAAACACTTATAAGAACACTAAGGCAGACACTTTATCATGTGTTATTGAGTCCATTCCCACAGATTGCAGTGCTGGACCCATCATTCCAACCACCTGCTTGTGCTGAACGCACACAACAACTTCTCGCCCAGAAATACTGGTGGCCATTTAACAGGCACTTAACCCTTTAACAGGCACACAGTGAAATACTTGCGCAAAAAATAATTTTTATGTTAATTTGTATTAATTGGATCACATTCAACAACATTTAATAGATTTTTTTCAAATTCACCCTTTAGATCTTTGGATTTGCCAAAAATTTAATAATTTTTTTGGATTCAAGGCACCAGTAGGAGGGGATATTGGAGTAATGGACCAGTGTGACAGCTTGTTGGATGTGTACATGTGTGGTCGTTGAGGAACTGGGAGGGGCTCCAGAAGCCCTAATGGGAGGTGTCGATCGGTCTTGGACTGGTCGCATACTGCACAGGCATTGACAAAGTCATTCACATTACGTTGTAAATTGGGCCACCAAAACTGATTTGTTACTAACCACCGGGTCCTTCGCCCCAGTCTGAGGTCCAGAGCGCTCTGGAGCAGGTTTTCTTCAAGGATCTCGGTGTACTTAGCTGCATTCA
>JAOUQW010000001.1:15379409-15391038 GCA_028565825.1 Olivaichthys viedmensis
TTTCTGTAAAGCTGCTTTGTGACAATGTCCATTGTTAAAAGCGCTATACAAATAAAATTGAATTGAATTGAATTGGACAGATTTGAAGAAACATCTGCTGGTCCACTCTGAAGTGATCATGACTATGCCCTACTCCCTCCGAAGACTACACCCTTCACAGTGAGAACCTTGAAGCTAACAGCAATTTCTTGAACGGAACTCACTTGAACGTCATTTTCCAAAGTTTTACTGTCGCACGATCACTGATACTTATGTAAACAAGAACAAATGTCTCAATTTAACAATGAATAAATGGAGTAAGCAGTGACAACTTCCCCATGCTGCCCCCAATTTTACTTAACAGTTGCTGTTCACCGGGTCTGATTTAGTAAATTTACAGACGCGAACAAATTACAAATGCAAGCCAGATCCAGGCTCAGGTAACTACGCAATAAAAACATGAAACCCACATGAAATCAAAGTTGCCCCAGCACTACTTTCAGCGGGTTGATTCAAATTAAGTTAGATTTTTTTTTGTTATCGGTTGCTCCCTTTGCAAATTATCGTTTTGAAGGGCCCTTTGAAGGAAATGATTTATCACCACTTCAGTTCGGAGCGACTCTACAAACGGCTGCCGTGGGGGTCCCTCTTTGAAGCGCCCTGCGTAGGCCTCATCACTTCAGAATGGACCGCAGTGATGTGGGTTCTTTTCGAAGAAAGTCCCATAATTCTGTTCATTGGACGAGAAACATTTGGAAAAACATGGTGGACAGAACTGTCGCTGCAATTCAGGAATAATGTTTTAGCAATATAGTTACTGTATATCGTGATAATGTGAATTTTGGGGGACCAAATGTTAGTGGAATTATTCAGTCATTTCATGTCCAGCTGTGTGCTGCATCTTTAGCTTATACACAAAAGAATATGTATATGTAACACAAGGGTTAAAGTACTTCACTGTATAACTGTTAATTTAGCCGTTATCATTTATAAAACTAAATACAGCCAGTAGGCTTTTGCATCAAGGCCTCATGTCAGTGGCAGTTTGACACATACCATCTGTTGTTTTTTGTTTTAAAGGAAAGTCTGAATGAGTAGCTCTTGTCCTCAAAACAGCGTGCACACTTTGGAGCTGCCATTGCGTTGGTGTGAGTTTGGAGCGACCTGCCCGTTGGCCCTGACTGTCCTGACAGCAGCAGGCATATTCTTCTTCGCTTCCAATTCAAGGTGAAGTCGATGGAGCTCCTCAGTGATCACGTTCACGTCCGAGTTCCTCGTTTGTAGAGCTTCACTCGTCTTCTCAAGGTTGGCCGTCAGATCGTGGAGCTCCTTGTCTTTGAGACGGCACTCGTGTTCTAGGTTAAGCACTTTCTGACAAAGCCTGGCAGCCAGAACCTGGGCAGACTGCAACTATAGGGTGGAAATAAAAAATAAAATACAAAAAATGACAGCTAGATATTGCTACAAATTGCTTTTCTCTACTTGTTAAATGGCTGAATTGTAACAGGATTGCTTCATTGTTAAGACCATTGTTAACCACACAGCGTATATTTCAGAATAGCCGTCAGAAAACAGCAGTCTGACATTTTTTTAAAATAACTATAACTGTATTCTGTATATTGGTAACTATAACATTAGTAGTATTACCACAGACTTTTGCAACTTGTTCTGAGGCACACAAAAAAAGAGCAGCATTCTTAATGTAAACTATAGAAAAGGAGCACATTACATGTACCACATCATTACATATAAATGATGTGCAGATCTGCTTTCAAAATTCTACTATTCTTTCTTAAAGCAGTAGGTGGCTTATTTTTGCCTGCTCAGATACCAATACTAACGTAACATTCCAATTTTTCCTTAGATATTTGTCAGGTATCCTAATAATCATACAATAATTACATTATGATAGCGTGAGGTTAAAAGTGGCTCTGCCGTGTAATAATGGGAAAAAAACCAACACTAGCTGATACCAAAAGCAATAACACTACAAAACAAAAGGTCTTGCACATTCATTCATAAATTAATAATAAATAAATAATGAAAAACTCATTATTGACTTATACTGGCCTCAAGTAGGGGTGGGCAATGTAGAAAAAAATAATAATACCACAATACTTAAAAACAGTTTCACGATATGGTATCAGTATATGTAGTTCTGCTGGGGTTTGCTAAATAAGGGCCAGCAGAATAGCCTGTAATTGTTTGTGATTTTCCAATGATTTGTCAAAATTCAAAAATATTAAAAAACAAACAAGTTAACAGGGGAAGGAGGAAAAATGGAACAATTGATAAAAGCTTAAAATATGAATTTAACAGGCTGTCAGCTGTTTCTGTAAGAAACAATGGAGTTGCATATTGTGACAATTTGTTGTGAATATTGATACATTTTTATGATATCGTCCACCTCTAGCCTCAAGTTGCTTCTCTTTTCTGTTAATTGTCTGAATTTTAACAACCCATACAGCCTATATTATTTGGCTAGTTAGCGGTGGTCCCTTTCCATTGGTGGACGGGGTAAAGGGGAGCTGATAAATTGTGCATAGCAACAGATGGGCTAGTCAGTAATTGTACACCTACAAAGTAGGTGAACCTAATACAATAGCCAATGAGTGTAGGTACAAGTTAGCTGTGTGCATGTTATGTGCATCTTTTTTTTATTTTACACTTTTTCAAGAGGCTGCGAAGGATAAAATTATTTTATTTTTTTAAACATCGCTTCCCATGTTGTTATGCTCGATCATGCGGTCTTTTAGACTGTTCAGTTAAGTATCATAAAGGCTTCATATCAAGTATCTTATCACACCATACCTGGGCTGACATCTCAATCGAAGACGATTTGAGCTGCTCAAGCTGCTCCACTTTGGCTTCACATGCTGTAAGAACCTCGATTAGGGTCTGGTTAGCGACACTGGTTGCACTGTTTTCCTTTTCACAGTTATGACCATAAACCTCCTCTGGGTTGAGATTATTGTCTGACTCATCACTGAGCTTAGTTATAGCTGTTACACCAGTTTGGCGACACATGGACTCATCTTGATCGTCTTGCAGAGGTGTGAGGGTCGACTGATTGTCCAGTTGGACCTCTAAAACACCAGAACTGGTGATGGACGGTGTCATCTGGTATGCTGCCACCTCCTTCTGGTCATCAGACACGGCAGAAGAGCCATACTCCACCTGTTGACTGGAATTTAATGCAACGGTTGAGGCATCTTCTTGAGGACATGACTCAAGGAAGACCTCATGCATGAAGCTGCAAGCATCCGCCATGGGACTTTCCTGATTTCCAAAATCAAGTTGCGTGCTGGAATCTTGTCCCAAAGCGATACTTTCCGATGCATCACCACACCCTTCTGAGGTTAATGCCACAGATCTTATTGCTGTGGTAGGAAACATCTCTTTGCTAGCGTCCTTAATTCGGACTGCTCCATCGCCCGGGCTTCGCCGTTCACTGGTCTCTTCCACCTCTACCAGTTCCCTTATAGACTCCAGAGGAGACACATGGTGTAGATGGGCCAAGATTCCTGGCTTGTCCAAAGATTGACCAGGGAGCACTTCAGTCAGGTTGGTGTCCATAGTTTCACCGTTAGCTTGAGCAACCTTGATTGGACATGGACTTCCTGAACTAATGCTGAATATGTCCTCCAAGTTCTGTTGGGTTTTTGGGGTGGCCGTTTCACATTTTTTCTGATCCGTTACTTTTTCCTTCACTCTCCGGCAAGTTAGAATTTTCTTCTAGGTTTCTAGTTGACATCGTCATAGCATCTTATAGTCACACAACACAGTCAAACAGGCCTACAGTGTAAGCAAACAATAATGACTGCTTTGACCTAATTGATAGCCTATATACACAGTAATATTACAAAATTTTGCTATTTAGGCATTAGGTATGCATAGCCAAAGCCTCTGGTTATATTTATATCATTTGATTATATTGTTTTGTATATCTTTATATTTGTTTTTGATTATTTCGCAATCCAATGCAGGAGTCAATTCTAATATTCACTTACCTTCGCCTGGAGCAATGCGTATCATGAACCTAATGGCTCTTCAGCAGCGCTCATCTCATTCAGCGTTTGGCCAAGAGCGTGACCTTGGTGTTGAAAACCTGAACACTGGGCCATCGGGCTCGAGTTACACTGAGCTATACATCAATCCTCAACCTTGACTGTTATCAAATTCATGGCACGCCACTTTGGGCAATTTATTATCATTGCAAAACCCAAAAGTATCAAATAAAAATGTGGATTTTTGAATTAGGTCTTAAATATTAAGAGTTCAATATTAGATGCGATATCACTTTGCACCACCCAAAGATAAATTGTATCGACATTCTGTGTGGTGTTTCTTTCCTCAAAGTAGGTCTGTTTTTTTTTATATTTCAAGGTTTTATACATCAACCCATTCAGTATATCATCTATGGTATGCTTTGAGCTTGGCATTGAATTATTCACTGATGAAATTAATACCCTGAAAATGACACACTGAAATAGCTCGAGAGCCAGCTGTTACGTAGCAGGATTCACTTATGCTCACATGCAGACGGTTTTGTTAGTGCATAATCATTTTGTATGCTTTAAATGCCACTGCAGGGAGGGTCACATAATTGCTCATCATATATCAATTTTTAGACACTTTTTTTTTTTTTTACTGCTCAATGACCAATTATGATCAGATAATACGAGACAGTTAGGGCAGCATATGCAAATGGAATATACAATATTATATTATATATATAAAAAATGTGTGTTCAATATTTTTCAATAAAACAAAAAGATTCTAAAGTGATATTATTATCACTGTATCAGATATACCTACATTTTACATTTATTTTATATAGTAATGCACTTGTAGGTATTTCTAATTTTTAAGATTCCAATCCCGAAAAATTGAATCATAACGTCTTTTTGGTCAATTCCAGTGTTATGGAAATGACACTCGAACTCATTAACTTGCAAAGTGTCTCATTGCCAGCATCAATGAGATATGCAAACTATCTGGTCATGTGACCTTTCAGGGTGAACGCACAGTATTCAAAAGTAAGATATTCATGTCAGAATTGCAGATCTATAGCAGTTTATCAGCATTACGGATGTGAAATAACGTAATTTTTTGGGAGGCAACACATTTTCAACAAATGCTGGGAATAAAAGACCTTTTCAGAAAATGTTAGCTATGTATTTGATACCAATAATGAAAGACTTGAATGAACCCAAAAAGTATAGTTTAAAATATATATATATATTTTTTAAATTGTGGTTTAGTTTTGGTGATGTGACCTTTTTGTGTTTGGATGTGTCTGAAACGGTCCTTCACAGACTGTAGCGATCACACGCCTGCACCTGGGCAGTTTTATGAAACAAGCAGCAATAATTAAGAACAAACTAAGAATGAAGTACAAATCTCCCCCAGCCCAACACCAAACTTAGCCCTACTCATGACATTAGTTTAAAAAAAATAACTAAAAAAATGGTTCTCTTGATCCAGGAGTGCATGATGTCTGTTTAAAACCTGCTGCTCTATGCGCGAGTGCCCCTTGTGTCTTATGGATAATACACAATCTCTGCACAATTCAATCAGTTAAATATAGACCATAGAAAGCAATTTAAAATGGATTTTTTTCTGGGCTTTATATATATATATATATATATTTTTTTTTTTTCTCAATGGTAAGGTTGACATTTGCATGGAATTGCTGTTTTCAAATAGATTTCTATGCCATGTGTACTGTTACCATCGCAGAACGCCCATGAGAGGCCAGAGGCTTTTTATAGGCTGTCTATTTATATGATGGCCTCATCGTGAAGGCCTGCCACTGAAATTGATCCCAACTTTCAAAGGGCCCTCAGGTTCTAATTTAGCACACACTCTGCATGTTTGCTCGTGAGAGAAAGAAGGGCCAAGCAGACACGAACCAATCAGGACGTGTCTAACAGCACTTTCTTTTCAAACGCTCCCTGGGTAGCAGTGCTGCACATGAAAATAACTGATTTGTAGGTCAATGAGACGTTCACAGCAATTATCCTGGATATGAGTAATAGGCTATTAGATACATGAGGCTGACGTGGTGTTCAAGGCCCTTATCAGAATCATTTACAATATAACAGTGCATAAGAAGTATTCATACTGTGACTTGGAGTGTTATTTGACAGTTATTTGAGATTTTAAGTCATTTTTCTCCATTTGTCACTTTGACTGACTCAAATACATGCTGATCACACGAATAGGTTCGCACATCAACCCCTCAGTTTACACGTTTTAAGAGAACTTTGTGATGCAGACATCAACCACAAAACATATCAAACTACACTGTAGGTCAATGTGTAGCACTAGGGGGAAAATCCTCTTATTTTGAGGTTCTTGCCCTTTCCTTATGAAAAAAACTCCAGACCTTTTCCAGATTGCTTATTTAAACTTTCCAGACCCATGTTCAGTTTTTATGCCAATTGTTAAAGGGCATTAGCTGCATCATTAAAAGAAAAAACATTAAATATGATGTGCATTAGGGAGGCTACGTTAGTGCAGAGAATAAAGCAAGGTCTAAAAGACAATAGATTTAAAACCGATATTATCGTTACAACAGAATATCCGTACTTTTTCCAAAATATTGCCTGAAATTCCATACTTGACCAAGTCTAGAAACGAGTGCTTTAAAAATACAGACTTTCCTCCACACCCTGCACAAGAACCCTGTATTTGCAATTCCAAAATAAATGGTATTTCAGTTCTCAGGGTTTAGTTTCTCTAGTCAGCACTTTATGAGTCGTATCAATGCTGATCACCTGCATAAATTTGTTTTGGTTTACACGTTTTTAATGCGAAGTTCTGATTACGGCATCTGTTATCGGTTTAGTTGAAGACAAGAGAACATGCTGTGACTCTCATAACAGATATATGTATTGAGCGAGGTGGTGGTCCCACAAAAAAAAAAAAAGAATATTAGGACATGTCAACAGAAAAAGCCACAGCAGTATCTACACTTTTACCCTTATCAAGAAAAATCTGATTCTATAACCATGCAAATTAAACCGCCACCCTACACCCCCCCACCCCGTTCCCCTGGTAAACCAGTGTTGCATGACCTGTATTTGCGTATAGGAACCTGACAGCAAACTCTTGCACTTTGACCATTCTGCGGTCTTCAATTAATTCCCTGGTAAGGATTTAGATGAGAGTCCGAACCGAAGAGAGTCCACTCAGAAAAGAAGCTTCAGTCTTACTCCCCTTCCTCCTCCAGCTTTATTGATAGTTTAAAATTACATTTCTATGTTCTAGGACTTCAGTTGCATTTACCTTCCGACTTAAAAACTGAGTACAAGCGAATGATTTTTTTTAATTTTTTTTTTACAGTAGTCTAAGTGATATTGTACAAAAATAACATTTTGATTTCTGTGAAAACATTCTCCTTTCTTCGAACTCCAAATCATGTTTTTCCCCACCTGCTTCTATTACACTGAAGTTTTTTTAATTTATTTATTTTTTTTCCTCCTTGGGTAAAATGACCTGCAAATCGTGGGATTCCACACGTGATTTTTTTTTTCTTTTTCTTTTTCTACTTCTTAGCTGCTCTGCTCAAGCAAACTTGCGCCTTACGAACAATATTTTCTTAAATTATTTCGTGTTCTTTCACGTTCTGAATGTGCTGTAAACTTGCTTGTCAATGGTGCATTTCATTACTGTTTTCTCCACATAGCTGCGTGCTGCTGGTTGGGCCTGGACAGATCTGACTGCACGAGTCCTGTACTGCTTTTCCAGGTTAATCACTCTTAGCACAACTCACGCCCATTGATAAAACAACAAAAAAGGCAAATTATACCCGGAAGTTCACATTTCCTTGATTTTTTTTTTTTTTTCCCTACTGATCTCTCGCCGAGGCTCTGTTCGACGAGGCCCGGAGAGGCCGACTCGACATCATTTCTTAGCTGCGTACTCCCACTCAACTCATTCATCCCTGTTCACCAGTGGCATGGAAAGGGGGTTCTTTAACAAAGCATTATACATAACACCTCTACCAAACTAAACATAAACTTTTTTGTATTAAATGCAGAAAGTGGAAATCCGTTTTTTTTTCCACCCCTTTCCTTTCTTTAACGTGTCAAGAGCTCACTGGCCTGGGACTAGCCTCTATCTGCCAACCTTTGGCCAGTGAAGAGGATTCAGAGAAAATAATACAACCATCAATCAGAAAAAGGAGGGGCGACCAGGGAATCAGGACTAAGCAGTGGCCTCGATGGTGCATTCCTTCGCCAGGTGCCCAGATTTGCCACAGTTGTAGCAGTTGACCTCACTCGCCTTGCTGCACTGAACGGCGACGTGGCCGATCTCGCCACACCTACACACACGATGGATGAGAGCAGGGCAAGAAGCCAAGATCAGAGAAGAAGAAAAACAGAAATGCTTAACAATACTGTACGGGCCATTAAAATAGGCAAGACCTCTGATCATGACCGAGCGACTCACCATCATGATTAACTAGCAGGTTTACCTGTAGCACTTGACCTTCTCGCAGCCTTTCTGGATGTGTCCGAATCCGCCGCAGGAGTAGCACTTCTGCTCGTTGGCGTGGTCGCAGTCTCGGGCCACGTGGCCGGCTTTGCCACAGTTGTAGCAGACCTGCTCCCTCTCCTTCTTGGGCTCCTTGCAGTCTCTGGAGATGTGGCCGCTCCTGCCGCAGTTGTAGCAGGCTGCAGAAGATTTGGTGCAAGGTAGAAGAAAAAAAAAGGATCAATAAAATGTGGAAACTGCTATAAAGCTGAGCCTGAGAGGAGGGTAGAGACCTCCTACAACACCAGATTCCAATTTGTTTAGATTATGCAGTGCCATTCTCACATTTTCTTTGATTTTTTTCTTATTCAAGCAAAACACAACAGCAGCTGCACAGTCAATTTGCAATGATGCATATTTAAACTGCTAATACACAGGCTGTCCCATCTGTAAGAAGCTGATTACTGAAAATCAGCAAGGGCTTCACAATTATTCATATCTTAACTGTGATCACGATTTTTGGATGACTTATTAGTGAGCTTAGCAAAAGTTCTCTTATTGGCTAAGGTTAGATATCGGTGCATTAAATCCCGAGTCATTCCTATGTTTTAAGTGTATATCGGGTTGCACATGGTAGTGGCAAATTTGTTTGTTTGTTTCTTTCCTTTATATTTAGCATTTGGCCAATTAGCACGATGCACTCAATTAACGTGACTAAGGAGCAGTCTTTCTTTGATTCATACATGTGAAGAAATGCACGCTTATAATGTACAATGCAATAAAGCCTGTTTACTGTTCATCTAAAATAAAGTGCAATAAAACTATTCTATTCCAAACTTGGCTAAATAATTGTCAAACAGCTGTGATTTCAATATCGTGAAAAAAAAAAAAAAAGAGTGATCATTTTATCCATCGTCACGAAGCCCTAGGGTCACTACGACTTCTTTATTATTGTTTTAAATACTAATTCATGCTTGAAGTTGCTACTCAATAATTAGGTATATTTCAGATTTTAGGGAATCTCTGGATAACCCCAATTACCAAACATTACTCCAACAGATGGTGTGTCTCTATTGTGAAGATATTTTATATAAAATAAGACGAAGACACGCATTTCTGAAGAGGAAGGGCCTCTTTTGTTTGATGTTTTCTAAATGTGACTTTTTTTGTTGTTGTTGTTGCTCCATTACGTTTGAGACACCCTGCGTGAACAATTGTTTTAAACAACATATACAAGACACAAATAAAAATAAAAAAAACCTTACCATCTTCAGTTCTTTCGCAGTCTCTTGCAACATGGCCTGGCTCTCCACAGCGATAGCAGAACAGATCTACATGAGAAACAAGAACACATTGTGTTGACATGGTTTGGAAACATTAACGTAGGACTACACAGCTACAACCACAAAAGCCTCTCACCTTTTCCCCTTCCGCGACCTTTACCACGACCGCGGCCAGCGTTCGGGCAGTTCTTGATCCAGTGGCCGGTACGGCCGCAGCCAAAGCACTCGTTGCTGCTCATCTCCTCAGACTTCGACTAAAACTGTTGAGAGGGGGGGGAGAAAAAAAAGAAGTAAGGACAAATCTCTCTGTAAAAACAAGGTAGTGTTTTGAGCTGGGCGAAGAAAAAGAAAAGGAAAAGAAAAGAAAAGGCCCAAGCCTCCTCAAGAGACAGGACAGACAAATGGGCTTGATGAAACGCCTTCTGCAGCGCTGAAGAAGGGATAATACAAATGTCCAGAAGAGTAGCACATACTTTTAACAAAATGCACAGTTGTTATTGATCCCAAAGGAGAAATATAAGCTATGCCATCATTTCAGACAAAAGAGGGGAGGGAGAAAAAAAAGTGTTAAGGGCCAAAATCAAGTTTTGCTGAAAACATCATGGAACTGGCAACCAATGGCTAGTGGCACATCTCGACTGATCACTAGGGTTTATGGTCTTTAAACCTGAATTCACAAGACCCATGTTAGTGAAACAGCACAAGACTCCACAAGTCATTTCTAACCCAGCCAAAATAAATAAAATAAATAAATACTAAAACATGCAAACAGTCCCCTGAACATCCAAACGTGATCCGGGGTGAAGCTTTCTGTTGCAGACTCGCCGAGCACCAGCGTTCCACTACAAGCAAGGCCTCGACACAAGACACGTCCGCTAGCTTTATTGTTACTAGCCAGCTAGCCAAGACCAGCATGTCTACTTAAAGCTGAAGTAGCTAACACGGCTAGCTCGCTAGTCTGTTTTAAGTCACTGCTCAGATTTATCTGAACACCAAAAACAAAACAAAAAACAAAAAAAAAACAAAAAAAGAGGGATAAACACCGCCCCGCCCTCCCTCTCTCCCGGGAAAAATAGGATAGCAATGATGCTAAAGTCGCTTTCTGGGTCGGGCTCGCGCTTCCCGCAGACATGCTAAGCTAGCTAGTCTTCACCACTTTACCGCGCCGTTTATCTCCGAGCTACACTCATAACACAACTCCCAACACACAAACAACAACCCAGACAACGGCTTAATAAAAGCCCGCCGAGCTTTTCTGTTTTCCCCGCGCCGCGCATGGCGCAGTAGGCCATCCGAATGAAGGGAAGAGGGAAAAAAACAAACATGGCAACTCATTTACCTTCTCAAGCACAACAGCTTCGCTTCGGGCTTTCTTTTATTAATTTTTTTTTTTTTTTTTTTTAATCGTGTTTGTGTTGTTGTTGTTGTTGTTTTTTAAATAACCACCGGCCATTTCAAACGACGGGACGGTATTGTGATTATTTTCGCCACCTTCTTTATTTGGGGGAAACGCACTCACCTCGGCTGGGCGCCTCGTTGCTTGGTTTCTGATTGTCGGGTCGCCTCCCTCTCTGCGCTGCTGCGCCACGCGAAGAACCCCGGGGTTGCCAGATTGGTACGACTGTGCCCCGGCAAGGTTGCCAGATTGGTACGACTGCGCCCAGCAAGGGTGCCAGATGTGGTGTGCCAATAATGTTTTTTGTTTGTTTGTTTGTTTGTTTGTTTGTTTTAAATTAAAAAGCAAAAGTATGATCTGAAGCCTTATCTGTGTACCTGTGTATTTATTGTTCTGTGTATTTATTGCCCCTGTGTATTTATTGTCCTGTGTATTTATTGTTCTGTGTATTTATTGTTCTGTGTATTTATTGTCCTGTGTATTTATT
>JAOUQW010000001.1:15391138-15401172 GCA_028565825.1 Olivaichthys viedmensis
AAGGCTCTAAAACGTAATAATACACTACTGAGCCTCTCTGCTGTGCGTTTCTAGGGGAAAAATAGCGTTTTTGACAGTTTTTTGCAAAATAGGCTTTGACTAGCATACAGCGCAGATTAAGGACTAATACAGCATGGTTTTACTTTCCAAGGAGATCCAGAAAGGACATGCATTTGCACTATTTTCCCCAATATTCAGAATATGTAGGACGTAGGTTTGAATCGCGCATTCTCTGGCAAGAGAGGCATTTCCTAAGACCTCAGTTGTTCCGTTTTGACTACTAGAAGGTAGCACAAGCTATTTGAGCACTTGACATTATGCCTAGTGTATGAATCTCATAGAAACGCAAGAGCGGCAGAACTGGATTGCGCTCTAAAAAGTGGGCTTGTGTTGAGTTGGATCATTTCAGAGGTGCCTTGGGAGTGAGCTAATTCTTGCAGCGACAGATTTTTTTTTTTGTGCTATTTACTTGCATCGAGTTGTTAAACCCCTACTGAGGAACTGCTAAATGAGTGGCATTTCTGGATTTGCTCCATGTTGACTTGTTTACAAACTTGGAGCGCGTAAAATAAAGTATGTTTAGTACATTTTAGCAGCTCTAATCTTCATCTCTTTAACAAGCCTCTGTTGTTGCAGTACTCAGAACCGGCCCAATCTGGCTGCCCCGAGTCTTTACGCCTCCTTCACTGGGACTGACAGACACAGAGAAGCATGAAGGGTGAGAGAGGGAGGGCGAGAGAGAAATGCACAATGCTAAAGGAAACTAATTTGAAAAAGTACAGACGGGTGACGGATTAAAGGAAATACCAACATAAATAGTCTTAGTAAGGTGTTGTGGCCATCACGAGCTGCCAGAATAGCTTCAATGCACCTTGGCATAGATTCTACAAGTCTCTGGAACTGTACTTGAGGGATGGAGCACCGTTCTTCCAAAAGATATTCCCTCAATTGGTGTTTTGCTGATGGTGGTGGAGAGCTGTTGCCGGTCCAAAAAACCCCAATAGGTGTTCAATTGGGTTCATATCTGGTGACTGCGAAGACCATAGCGTATGATTTACATCATTTTCATACTCGCCATTCTCCTGCCCTGTGGATGGGGGCATTGTGATCCTGGAAAAGACCACACTTATCAGGATAGGAATGATTTATCAGGTGATCAGTGAGAATGGCTTTGTATTGATTTGCAGTGACCCTTCCCTCTAAGGAGACAAGTGAACATGCCAGCAAAATGCATAACATAGCCACCAAACTCCCTCAAGCATTCAGGCCTGTACAGTCACCTGAAGAACAGTTGCTCTTCTGTTTTTCCTTACATATTGCACTAATGCACGAGCATCACGGTTATTGAATGTGCACTTTCGACCACGATTTTCAACCCTATTTGCTAGGTCTGGCCCGAATAATTCGAGTATTCGTTGGTTACGTCGGTATTCGTTTCTCTTTTTGGTATTCGGTAGCTTCGTATTTTTTTTTAAGCCACAAATATTGTAGCTTAAACTAGAGACATGCGCGGGACTGTTTTTTAATCCCACTCCCACTCGCTCCCTGTCACGCTTTTCCGGGGTGCGGGCGATGGACACAGAAGCAAAGCCGCTGAGTAACATGACCTATATTTATTCCACACGCAGTACAGAGCACTACACAACATACAGCACGACATGGAACAATCACTGACACTGAAGACAGATACACAGGGAATATTTATGGCGATCACAAACAAGGAACAGCTGGGGACATTTAACGGGGCAAGACAGGGCGGAGCTAAACATACACGTGCTTGTGTCCTAGGCGGCTGTTGCCGAGGCGACCGGCATGCGCCGCTGGCTGAGCGGAATTTTTTTACCAATCGCGCCCGCTCCCGCAGTTATTTCTGTTTGTAACCACCTGCGTTATTTTTTAATAATAATTAAAATTCAAACTACATGAAAGTTGCCACAGAGCGTAGGAGTGAAAACTGGATTAACGAACTTTGTGATCATACACAGTAGTAATGCATGTTTTATAATAAACTGACGGTCAGTACAGATATTTGCACGTTATATTTACTAAACCCGTGAATGAAAACACAGAAATGAATGCTCCACGCACCCGTGTACTTGACGCACGCGAGCAGCGTCTGGTGTAAAATGAAAAGCGTGGTTGGGGCGTGCTGCGAGTGCAACGTCGGTTCTGGTGTAAAACGGGTTTAATCCACATACCAGAGGTACCTGATTTGTCTCCATTGTAGTTTAAGACCTTTAATGGAGTTTTATGGAACGTTATTGGAAATGTACTATCTCTCTTTGTCCCGCAAGCCAATGTTCCTATTAAAACATTAGCCAGTTGAGCAGTCTTTGTGACTGAACCTCCTGCTGTCTGTGTCCCAATAATGAACCCTCTTTCAAAGTCACTTAGATCTTTTCCTCCTGCCATCTTGATCCAAAACTGAGGTCAACTGGGCCTGCTCAGCATTCATGCCACAGCGCCTGGTAGGATGTTAATTGGTTAATTGTATCATGCAGTACATCTGTCTGGAAGCATCTGCACTCGTTATGTTTCTCCACTCATTTATTCAGGTTTTTGTCACCTGTCTGTAGTACACTAGTGATAAAAAAGCTGTGTGTGTGGTATCAGATTTTACAGATACAGAGATGCCCGGATCCGTTCAGTCACCCAACTTTTGCAGTGAAAATTGAGTTGATTGTACATTGGACCACCGCAGGGTGTTTTCTGATTATGATGGTGGACGTTAGCCATTTCTTTGTCCTTTGACGAGTTGGTGTTTAATTAACAGGGTTATCTGTATTTACTGGGATCTGCTGAACAAGACGATCATTTTGCATGTTGGCCAAATTCAGCGTGTTTGTTTCTATTTTTAATAAGATTCCCATTCCTTCCTGACTTCGCATATTCATAGAATGTTGATTTCTTGATGACGGTAAAAGTGTAGGCACTTCTGTGTTTTTCTTCTGTTGTCCACTGACTTTTTATTTATTTATTTTTTTAGAGCTGCAATGTCAATCAATTTATTATTTAATATAGAACAAATGATTGTTTTCAAAATAGGTTTTGGGTGACTTTAAGACTAAACGTTTGTAATAACATTCGAGGTATGAGGCAAACACAGCAACAGGGCTCGATTAACCTTTTCTAATCTGTATGATGCTCAGTGGAAAGATTTTGATGGGCCAAAAGAAAGTTTCCATTTCTATATACACAAGATTATTTTCCCATTGATCTGCTGAATCAAGTTGCTGGCTTTAAAACGCCAATTTTCAGTGCTGACGGAAAGCTCAATAATGCAACTTTTGCTTTTTTTCCCCCCCGAGTGCACGGACCAGCCAAACAAGTTTTTAATGTCAGAGCGATGAACCTTTGCGGCTCTGCATGGAGACGAGGTCGACGTAAAAGCAGCTGTTTGCTTGGAACCGACTATTTATTATACGTCACGTTATTGACAAAAGCAACTGAATGTGTGATGAACTGAACAAAATGAATAAATTTTTTATCTTTTTTAAGTGTGATTCAGCCTGTAAGATCGGTGCCATGTGCGAGCTGATGCACTGTGTTTGCAGATTATCTGATTGCACCGAAAAACATGAATCGTTTGCAGAAATGAGTGAAAGTGTAACCCATAGGTCACTGCAACATTAAGTCCAGTTAAGTCAAGAAGTTCTATTGTTACTGATCTGGGGTGCACTGATTCGATACTGAGTATAGGTATTGGGCTGATATTGGCCTGAAATGCTGAATTGGCATTGGATTGGATTTGACCTGCTTCCTGCTGACATGTTATTCCATACACATCTCAAGCACATCTTTAGCTGAAAGAAAATAATGGCAAACGGGGAATCCAGCATAACAGCAACAACCTTTAAACAGCCTTTGCAATGGTAAAGGTGGGGTGGAAAAGCAGTATTGGATCAGCTGATACTCAGAACTCTGATATTGGTATAGTATTGAAAAAAAAAAAAGGGATTGGTGCATCCATAGTAAATAGAACTATGGTGCATTATGCAATAAATACACATTAATGTGAAATCATGAGTAGCAGCTTATGTGGGTGTAGCAGCATATAGAGTAAATCGCATAACACCTGGAAAGACAGGGATGGGGGGGGGTTGGTTATTATTGGCGTCCAGGCTGATGGGGCACGTCCAAGGGGCCTGGAAAACCATGAATGTGTGAAATGCTGACGAGAAAGTTTACAGCTCTTCTAAGCCATGGTTAGAACATAGTCGAAAAGGCAGTTTAATAGATACCAGCCATGCTGTTCAAACCATCCTCCCATGATAACAATCTGCCTACCAACATTTCTAGTCTAGGCACTTGATTAAGCACTCGCATACTTTGGCACATTTTCAAAAGGCCGCAAGGTAACAAGACTATGAGCAGATAGCGGAGGTTTTATACAAGTCTGAAAGGTAAGTGCTGGGTGAAGATGACTGCAAAATTGTTGAGGTTTATAGCTTGTGTTATAGTGGTTTTAACACCGCCATGCTGTAGCTGTTGTGTGCTTTAATGGTGTAACAAGGACTGCATACTACTTGTAAAATATAGCAGAAAAATTGGTACCAATTTCTTTATAACAGCACTAGAGTGCAGTGTACTGAACTTGGCAAGTTAGTCGTCAGTGAATATTTAATTTGCCTGTAAAGTGACTGATTGGAAGACAGCCATTTATGAACAAGAATTTACCCCAATACCTGAAAATGCAAATGGGATGAAACAAAAGGTCCCAGAGTCATTATTATTATTTTTATTTTTTTTTACAAAACAAAGTGGCAGTTATTTAGTGCTGACTGATTTCTATTCAGTACTGGATAGATTACATGTCTTTTTTGGTAATTTATAAGTCTTGCTTGTCTTTTCTTGGTGTAGATTGTTGAAATTATTGCCGTCCAGCCTGATGGAGCACATCCAAGGAGCCCGGAAGACCCTGAACAATGGGTTTGGATTCAGAGACTCCGTGTTTGAAGATTCCTGCATGTCTCCCACCATAACCAAGGGCTTTCCTTATCGCAGACGCTCATCGGACGACGGGAAAATTGCAGACATCTCCAAAGCTAACACCATTCGCGTTTATCTGCCAAACCAGCAGCGCACTGTGGTCAGTTGATCTATAACTTGTTTGGTACCTGTAACTTAAAACCCATCGTTTTACCTTTGCATTTAACAATACTGTTATTTAAAAAAAAAAAATTTATTGCAGCACTGTTTGGTTATTTTAGCATTTTTTAAATTTTTGCTTTTGTAATTTAGGTTACACCAGCAATTCTTAGTATACTGTAATTGTAAAGAAATGATTTATTATAATTGTATAACTTTCTCATAAGCAAGGACATAAAATAAAGAATATCATGGTCAGGGATCTGATGAATAGTCTATTATAATCCAAAAATCTAAAACCTGACAAACCTGTTTTTTTTTTGATAAACTTGGTTTTTCCCTTAATCTTCATCAAAAGGTATTCTCTGACTCCGTTCTGTCCTCCATGCATGCCTCGTCTGATAAGGTATCTGACTTGGTATGTTTTACGTTCCCTCAGGTAAATGTGCGACCAGGCATGACCCTGCACAATTGCCTCATCAAGGCCCTTAAAGTTCGAGGCCTTCAGCCCGAGTGCTGTGCTGTGTTTAGGCTCCATCCAGAACTGCCTAGAAGGTAAACTCTAGACATGTTACATTTAATCCATTTCAATGTATGATATTTGGACCTAATGTGCATATGAATACAGTTCCAAATATACACTGGAATAGGATTCTGTGTTGTTGCGAAAAACTACTAGCCTTTAACTTGGTCACTGTTTATTTCTCACTTATATGTGGGTGTTTAAGGGGTGAAAGTTCATTAAAAAATCTCATTTACACAATTTTTCACTTAACCCCAAACGCATTCGATCAGCCAAGACATGTTTAGTGTATGAATGTGTTTCTTTCGTTTTGCTCTGGACCCACAAGGTTAATGTAGCTTACAAATAATGGAAGTATATCTCAGCCAAAAACTTGTTGGTCACATTTTTAAAGCTGCAGTGTGTACGTTTTGTTAAAAATGAAAATTAACATTATAAAGTCAGGGCTGTCGGGTCCAATTTGGTGGGAGTTTTCTTTAAGTGGTATTGCACTATATCATGAAGAGGAAACACAAAATAGCCTGGAATTGCATAGTGATCTGTCTAGTAATAGTAAGTCAAGGTGATTGGGCTATTATTTTGAGACGTTACTCGCGATCGGGCGACGGTAGGGCGAACGCTTTTCTGTTGCACCACTCGGGAGCTATTTGGAGTTATTTAACTGCATGCTAATTAGAAGTTGTTCAAAGTCCCTTTCCTTATGATTACAGCAAAAAATCCCGTATGGACTGGAACACTGACTCTACCTTACTCATCGGGGAAGAGCTGCTGGTCGAAGTCTTAGATCACGTGCCCCTAACGACACACAATTTTGTGAGTTATCTTGAAGTTTAGAGGCACTACAGTGTTGTGTCAAGATCTCAAGTGCCATGAATGACTCAGTTTTCGCACTTTTGACCAATCTGAATTTTTCTCACCATTTAACAGGTACGAAAGACGTTTCTAAAGCTGGCCTTCTGTGACATTTGCCAGAAGTTTCTCTTACAAGGCTTCCGATGTCAGACGTGTGGATACAAATTCCACGAGCACTGCAGCACCAAAGTCCCCACCATGTGTGTTGACTGGAGCAACATTCGACAGCTCCTGTAAGTTCGAGGACGAAAGCCCTATTTGGACGGGACTAGTTTTACATGGGGAGCTGGGGTGATTCCACTTTTTACATTGCCAACCGGATCGACAATGTCTGTGTTTTTCTCGTGTGTAAGTATATACTATGTGTCAGATATGCTAACTGACAACAGGTGTGTGAGAACTGGTGAACCGGAAGTGTCTAGAACTACGGAGATCGAGACCTCTGGTGGTTCGGGGTGGTATTGTCCATGTTGTCGGGGTTGAACGTGACACAGATATAAAGCCTCACTTTATATTTACATATGTCACAATATCATGATTGTAGTGTTCTGTAAATAAATTCATGATCCAGCAATGTGAACATATCGTCGTGTGATACACAAACTTCCCGGTTGACCGTGACAGAACCTGCTGAAGACGTACATGAGCGGCCGCCCAGGTCCGCTCACTCCGCTGCATCCAGTCGTTGATTGCCGGCACTACAGATGGCTCTCCAGACCAGAGGACCAGAGGAGGCTGGAACCCCAGGACGCACTGGAATGGCGTTAGCCCGGTGGAGGATGAGATGAGCGAGTTCTGGGCGTACTCTGCCCATGGAATAAACCGGCTCCAGTCCTCCTGGGAGTCGTTACAGTAGGAGCAAAGGAACCGACCGATCTCTTGGTTGAGCCGCTCCACCTGTCCGTTGTCCTGGGAATGGTATCCTGAGGCCAGACTCACGTTGATATCCTGGACTCTACAGAATGCACGCCATACATGGGAGGTAAATTGGGGACCCCTATCCGTGACGGTGTCCACCGGGAGCCCATAATTCCGGAACACATGCTCAAAGATCAACTCCGCGGTCTCGAACGCGCAGGGGAGCTTGGGGAGTGGTATGAACCTGCACGCCTTGGAGAAGCGGTCGTCCACCACCAGGACCATAGTGTGGCCTCCAGAGGGTGACGGGTCTATGATGAAGTCAAGGGCTGGCTATGTGGGACCAGGGCCGTTGGGGAATCGCAAGGGCTCCAAGAGTCCTGCGGGTCGTTGCCTCTCGGCCTTAGATCGGGCGCAAGTGGAGCAGGCGGCAACGTAGCTCCTGATGTCCCGGTGCATGGAGGGCCACTAAAAGGCGTTGCTGACCAGTGTGGCGGTGCGTCCGACCCCGGGGTGACCGGATGCCTGGGAGGTGTGGACCCATTGTATAACCCGCTGTCGGAGCGGAGAGGGAACATATACTTTTCCGTCTGGACAGCCAGGAGGTGTAGGGTCGGTGGTCCTAGCCTGACGGATTTCTCCCATAATATCCCATTTAATGGGAGTCACGCTGCGCGCCAGGCCGAGAATGGGTTCAGCCTCTCTCCCCACCCTCTGGGACGGTACCACCCCTGTCTCACCCCTGTCGCATCGATCTCCACCACAAAAGGCACCTCAGTGTCCGGGTGGTGTAAGAGCGGTGCCGTGCTGAAACGGCTCTTCAGGAGCTCAAACGCCGGGAGGCCTCTGGGGTCCAGTGGCGGGTCCGCGGCTTCCCCTTGAGGAGTTGGGTGAGGGGAGCAGCGACGGAACTGAATCCATGGATGAACCGGCAGTAGAAGTTTGCGAACCCCAGGAACCTCTGTACCTCCTTGATACTACGGGGTTGGGGCCACTGTGCCACTGCCTGCACCTTGGCATCATCCATGGTCATACCGCGGGGGGGAGATCTCATAGCCCAGGAAGGAGAGACTGGTTTGGTGGAACTCGCACGTTTCCAATTTTACGTACAGCTGATGCTCTCGGAGCCTGTTCAGTACCGCACGCACGTGGGAGACATGTTCCTCCATACAATGACGGTGTCATGGAGCGTCAGCCACGGATATCCCAGGATGATGTGCTCCTTGCTGGTGGGGAGGATGAGGAGGTATAGGGTCTCTTGGTGGCACAGCCCCTCCCGGAGACGGATAGGGGTCGTTTGACGATGGACTCCTCCGGATCCTTTGGGTCGGCCATCCAGGGCGGTAATCCTAAGAGGCGATGTGAGGGTCGTGGTGGGAAGGGAAGTCTTGCGGGCTAACTCCTGGCTGACGAAGTTCCCTGCGGCGCCGGAATGAATCAGGGCTGGAACAGAAAACTTTTGGTCGGACCAGGAAATAGTGACCATGATGGTGAAAGTACTGTTTTCCAAGGGTGTACGGAAATCGGTACTCACCTCGGATGCCCCGGTGGAACCGGGGCGTCATAGATAGGAGCTCCACATATGTCCGTGCTGTTCGCAGTACAAGCATAGGTTGTCTTGCAGACGACGACGGCGGCGCTCCTCCTCGTTCAGTCGTGCTCTCCCCATCTGCATAGGTTTGGCTGGTGGCAGTGGGGGCGCATCGAGCGCATGCTCGGGAGCCAGCCTACGTTGCTCTCGGCGGCAGATTATCCAGCGAGATCCACAGCTGGATATACCGCTCCAAGGACTGTACTTCCCCTGCACAACAGCTCCTTCTGCAGCTCGTTGTTCAGTCCCCGCCGGTACATAGTCAGCAGCTCCGGCTCTCCCCAGCCGCTCCCAGATGCCAGGGTGCGGAACTCCAATGCGAAGGCAGAGGCAGATCGGGTGCCCTGACGAATGTCACACAGCTGAGACCCCACTGCTCTGCCCGCACCAGGGTGATCAAACACAGACCGGAACTGCTCGAGGAACTGTGGCTCAGAGGTGAGGATGCTACTGTTCTGAGACCACAATGCCGTAGCCCAGTCCCGCGCCTTCCCGGTGAGCAGTGAGATCAGGAAATGGATTTTATCGGTCTCTACCCGGAACATTTCAGGATGGTGCTGGATGTATAATGCGCACTGCATTAGGAAACCCTTACACTGGTCCAGGGAGCCATCATACCGCTTAGGTGGCGCGATAAAGCTGCCGCTGGTGGAGGCACAGATTGAGGCTCAGCGCTAGCGGAGGCTACGCTAGGCAGATGAAAGTATACCTGCAATAGCTGTAGCACTTCGTCCACTCGCTTCTCCTGCTGAGACAGACGATTCTCAAGCTCTGCTGGATCCATGTCACGGCGAAGTTTTCTGTCACGCAAGACCATGCAACAAACGATGGGATCCAAGTGCAGAAGCCTTTTATTTGAAAACACAGGGAAATCCAAACTCGTGGTCGAAAGCCATGCTAATAATCCAAATACCGGAGGGTCAACAACACAGGCGGAAGTATTCAATGGGCTAAGCAATAGACAGTAATCCTTAAACAGACGTAGATTGGAACCAGAAGATCAGATGGGAAAACGCTTGGTAGTGTCAATCGTAGAAGAGTTGGCACAGGAAATGAATCTGTTAGAAACTTGCTCGTCGCATGTTAATTTATCGCCATCCGAATGCAAGAGTAAATCATGGA
>JAOUQW010000001.1:15414865-15427312 GCA_028565825.1 Olivaichthys viedmensis
GGCTACGGTAACTCAGATAACCACTCTGTACAATTGTGGTGAGCAGAAAAGCATCTCAGAATGCACAATGCGTCGAATCTTGAGGCGGATGGGCTACAATGGGAGGCCCTACCCAGTATTAGTTTAGTATTAGTAGAGAGAGGGAGGGAGAGAGAGGGAGGGAGAGAGAGGGAGGGAGAGAGAGAGAGGGAGGGCACGAGAGAGAGAGAGAACAGGACGTTTCAGACAAAAGTCCTTCATCAGCTGTGCAAGCAAAGTGCTGCTGATGCTGTAGGAGCTGATGAAGGACTTTTGGCCGAAACGTCCTGTTTCTCTGGAAACTTTGCGTACTACGCTGCAATTTTTACTACAGCTACCATTATTACTGAAGTACACTGCAGTTGCTTCCTGGATTCTTCTTCAGATATATAGTTTATATATATATATATATATATATATAATCACCGAGCACTTTATTAGGAATACTAATAAATTATCTCCCTTTGTAGCCCATCCGGGATGTTTCCCAACGGCTCTTTCCTCTTTTATTCAAAGCCAGTGTTTTTAATTTTATAATGCCTCTTAATGATGGTTTTGTCACATATAAAATGAATATAATATATAAAACGTAAAATATAATATAAAACGAATAATCAAGAGCAATGAGTTGTCGAAAAAATATCATTGCTTGGTCACACTTAAGACCAAAGTAACGGCACATTGTTGCTTTTGCTTTAGTTCTAAACCCAACTGTAATACTGTATGTAACTGTGATTCTTTAAAAACAAAGTGCGTTTTGTGACTTAATGCTAAATATTATTACTACGACTCTTAATAGTAACACTATAAATCATTACCCTATACCTTATCTCAGGAACAGTCCTTTAAGGAGCATATTGGAATCATTTTAAAACTCTTCACATATCGTGACCTTAGGTTCATAAGGTTCTATCTGGCATTTTGGTCGAAAATGAGTTAACCTCATAAACTTCATCACTGGGGGATACTTTATTCTCCTGTGGTGTTATTTTTTAATTTTGGTGTAAAGTCTCCAATCTCACAGATAGAACCTTATAAAACCAAGTGTATCTGCTAGCCAATCAGCATCCAGGATGAATACACAACATAAGGAACTGGGGTCAATAAATATTCAGGTTTTATTTACACGCTGACAGAAAAGACAAGACTCGAAACCTCAGTACGGCGAGTCAGAGGAGAAAGAAACTTTCAGCTGCAGATGTTTTATAGAAGTGTATAAAACAGAATTGGTCATGGTCTACCGTATTTGCTGGTCTTATGATATGTAAACGTTGTGGCACAATAGAAAGTCTTCAGCTTAAAAATGTCTTTCTCTGCTGAGTCATACCATTTATTAGTAATTTATTAAAATTGAGGGCTTGATATAATGAGAAACAAGCAGATAGAACCTTATAAAACCAAACAGTATTTGAGTTTACAGAATAATAAGGTTCTGTGTTTGGCCAGTGTTCAAAAATCCACTTTCTAATTGTCTCAGAATGTTGATAACATAAATTTGAAGTAACCTTGAAGTGTAGGCTTTGTTGAGCTGTAAATGTACATTACAGTACTTTAGAGTTTTACTAGCTAGGATGTCAACTTTGAAGGCCCATATCTCAGAACGAGACTCAACTCAGATAGAACCTTATAATACTGAGGTCGCGATATTAGAAAAAATAAACACAAGTGTATTTTGGTCTTTGTATCATGCTAGACTTCTTCATTACTCGGTGTCAGATTCAGCAACACTACGTATTTTACCTATCCGGAGTTGGCTTAAAAATATGATATGTAAAATTTTGAGTATACAACTGAATATCTCGGTTTTCAGTAGGTCACAAAAGCGTCCCACCCCAACTTTGACAAAATAAATAAATCGATAAACATACTTGGCCGGCTCAGTTGTGCCCAAACTGTGGCCACGTCTCTTTACAGAAAGCTAGCTAGTTATACAAAGAGATCACACCCACGCATGAGGAGTTTTACCAACATTAGCTAGCTTTGTTTTGGGACATTTTCCAATTCTAGCTATCAAGTTTAGTTTAAGGATTTTCTCTAACATTAGTCAGCTTTTATTAGGAAATTTGGGATTGTGGTGATCATCTCATTTAAGATTCTCAGTTTCTTGTTTCAAAATGGATAAGCTTCAACTGACCATTTGATATCCTTTTGAATCATTTCTTACTCTTGCAAACACTAGTTAGCAGCTATAAATGATTAGCAGAATAGCTTGCAAGTCATCATCCATACCGAATGGTATATGATTATTTCACATTCACGTTATGTCACGCCACTCTGGACTTGCTCATAAATGTGGCCTTATAGCTCTTCACTGATGCTAATGCTCTTGAGCTTCATCAGCAGTGAACTCTGTGTTGGAGTAATGGCAACTTGCACAGAGCCTGGGCGCTAAATTTAGCCTCGTCAACATCAGCGGGCCCCGCTGCCTCCAGCTCTGCTTGGTAATTTGTGGCAAAGGAGCCTCCCTCACACATTTCCTTGTGGGGAAAAAAAACCCCCACATACTCAGGGTCCTAGCCTTGCAATTTTTCAGCTCACTCAGCCCAAAGATGTAATTGGTATACTGATTTTTTTCTTTATTGTTTTTTCTTTATTTATATATTTTTCCCCTTCAGCAAATTTTTGAACCTGGAAATTATCCATGATACCAGTGAACCTCAAATAAGGTATGTATGATGGAATAATCAGTTCTCCATCTCTTCTGTAGATCATCTTCATGGTAGGAAAAGGATACTTATCTCCAGACCTAAGCAAGCTGTACAAGAGTTGCCCCAAAGCCATGAAGAGGCTCGTCGCTGACTGCATTAAGAAGTCAAAAGACGACAGGCCGCTGTTCCCTCAAGTAATCGCTGTTTTCTTTTTTCCTTTTTTTTGGGTTTAGTCATGACCTGGCTCAATGAGCACCATTTTGCTTCAGCTTCTATTATAAACCCTTGTGTTCTGTTCACTCTATAGCAATTTAAGTCCCACTGAGTCATTGCAATACAATTGTAACATTTTATTTTAAAATACCTAATATAACTTTAAAAAAAAAATCTTAGTTATTAGAAATGTATACATTATTACAGTAATAAGAATTTTTTTTTTTAAAGCACACCATGACAATACATTAAGCAGTACTTTAATCCTACCTCCCTTACTTATAAAGAGTCTAGGACAAGTACGTATGTAGAAAAAGTGCCTGCTGGCTACTGTTTGTTCTAACATAAGTATATATATCTAAACATGATGGTAACCATTCAGTCTGGGTCAAAATATCTGAGGGGTTCCAGTGAGCCACTAGCAATTTAAAAAACATTTTTTACCCCATTTTTCTCCCAATTTAGTCGTTGCCAATTCCCACCCACTAGCTAGTTCTCTCCTATGGCACGACAGCTACCAACCGGGGAGGGCGGGGCTAACACGTGCTTCCTCCAAGTCACATGAAGCCTAACGCCGCATTTTTTTGAACTGCTGCTCATGCAACGTCACAGGGCAGTCCCGTGCGCTCGGAGGAAAGCGCCAACTGCCCTCTTCCGTATGCATGAGCTCACAGACGCCGACGATTGGCTGGTACTGCTTTTGATGGACAGGAGAGAAAGTGTAATGCCATCCCTCCCACCCAGAGAGCAGGGCCAATTACGCTCTCTTAGACTCCCAGCCACGGATAGCTGTGGCATCGTCGGGGCTCGAACTAGCGATCTCTAGATGATGGGGCGAACGCTTTTTAGCTGCCGTGAAGCCAGTGAGCCATAACCATCCCTCAGACCAGGATAGGTTAAATAGAGTCATTGTTCAGGAGTAAAACTGTAGGAAGATGTGCGCTAATCAGAATTTCCAAACCCATGGTCTCTTTAATGACCTCGCTGACTGATGCTCGTTCCTCTGCTCTTTTAGATTCTGGCCTCTGTAGAGCTGCTGCAACACTCGCTGCCCAAAATCAACCGCAGCGCCTCTGAGCCGTCGCTCCACAGAGCCGCTCACACGGACGACATCAGCGTGTGCACTTTGACCTCCACCAGGCTGCCCGTCTTCTAACATGGCCGCCTGTTTTTCCGAAGCCGAAGTTCCCTCTGCTAGAACTGGATCACATCAAGCACATTGAGTAATTTCAATTATTTCTCAAAACCAAGCACAAGAGCTAAGGCCCTGATTATTTGGTTCGAAGATGAGGGTGCCACCCATCATAAAAACTTGCCTTGTCCAGCTTTTTTTTTGGTTCTGCTGAAAATGTAACGAGAGTCAACATTATTGTGTTTGATTCACAATACCCAAAGATCAGTTTAATGGAGGACATGCCCAGACAGCACTTTTTATACCACTTATTTTATTCCTTCTCATTTGATTGCTTCTGCAGTGATGAGACGTACAGCACAGCACAAAACGTGCCGTTAATAAGCTACGCTTTGGGTTCTAGATCCATAACTAAGCACATGTTGTATCACAAATATTGGGTCATCCAATAATTTCTGGCATAGTGTCTTTTGAAATTATTTTATTTTTAGAAAAATGCACCCATCCCGTTTTTTGATACAATACTATATGATATTAAAGCTCAGCGTATCGGCCGATTACTCGATACCGATTCCGATACCGACATCCTCACAGTAACCGATTCTGCTTTCTGCGAGCAAGTTGTGAGAAACGTCACAGGCCTGATGATGGTGGGATTTAAGACAATTTGTGTCCTGTGTTTGCATGCATGATCTGTGTTGTCGGTCAGCGTCATACACATTCACGGCATAAAATACATCATTGGGTCAGATACCAGTCCAGTGTTTCAGGCTTATATCAGGCCATACTCTGTATCAGTGCATTCCTTTCACAAATCAGTCAATAACCTATCCTTCCTCATTTTAAATGGCCTTTTCCCATCGTTCCACCATTTTTGCGAATTCCAGACAGATTTTCAGCCTGAACTGCAAAATTCACAAAAAAAAAAAACCCTTAATGAAAAAGGAAACTATGCTATGGAACGCTGTGTAAATATCACACCATGGACAATTGTTTGCCAGAATTTAGTGAATGACCACAGATACTGGTCATAATTCCTTCATTTTGGATGTTTGTTTTTTTTTATTCTTTTTTTTATGATGCATCTTTCACCATCTAACACACATTTTATATTTTCCATTAACTGCCAACTCAACCAGTGTCTTTTCTCACTTGAAGATGTAGACGTACGATTCTCATTAAGCAAAGCAAGTGTACTGATCGGATCCTTAAACATCTTACCAAGTCTACGTGCCTCTATAGCTTCAGGTATTTTTGATTTTATCGGTTGTCTTTATCTTTGTCTTTGTAGCGTTGTACGTAATTCCAGAATCAAAAATGAGATATTGATGATGATTATTATTGAAATTACAAGGCATTTTCTTATATATTTTGACCTGTTATTGCTTGTTAGCGAGGTCTAACTTGTGCACTTGAAAGACTGTTTATGCTTTGTATTTTAATAAAAGTCAGTTTAAAAACTCTAAAACTATATTAAAAAACTCTAAAACTATATTAATCTTGAACTTGTCCCTGAGTGTTTACTTGTAGAAACCCATTGATGCTGACGTGACATGAACAGCTGATGTCTGAATGCCAAAGGTTCTTCCCAAATGTAGTTGATCAACCAAGGCATGTTTGGTGCCTGAAGTTTGCTCCTGCGCGGCAGCTACGTGGCCAATGTGGCTAACTAATAACGGAATCTTATAGCTACTAGTTTAGCATTGTGCCAAGCGCACACCTAAAGTAGCACACACTCGTCCTAAAAGACATCCTCAGGAACACAATTTGTACATAAACAGCTTCCTAAAATAGCAGAATAGGTCCATATTTTAAAAAATAAATAAATAATTTATGTACAAATCAATTGAAACTATATTATCTTGCATATCACTTCTAACATACAATTCCACCTCCTATTTGAGTGATGCCAGACTGTGTGCTGAGAAAAAGTGATTTGGCTTCAAGGTGGCTGCTACTGTTTTTAGCTCCGTGATGTCCATTTTTATAGATAACAGTGTGATAAGCAAGTCTGTTATATGCACACCAAACACGGCTGCATTTTGGGTGAAGGGGGGAATTGTGTCAAATTCATTTAACCAAACCATTTCTTTAAACACTTGCAATACAATGTGCATGCTTATTGGTGGAACACAAAACGGGAGGGGCTTTTAGAACCTTTTAACCAATTGCTCAGTGGATTCTGTGGGTTTAGAAACAGAGCGAATATGATGCGATATAAAGGTCTAGCTTGAATATTCATCACTCAGACAAATGACTCATCTCTATTTTATTACAATCTCACCAGTGTCACTGAACAAGACAACTCAGAGAACGGAATATGATACAATCGGGTCTGAGGGCACTACCCAGAACTGCTTTTATTCACCGGTTATGAGAAACAAATGCCGTTTTATCAATCATGTTTCCTAATTATTTACTAAAAAAATAATACCTAAACGTCTTAATCTGACTGGTGTTGGCGGTCAAGAGAGGACAATTAACACTGTGTTGAGTGTACGCGTGTTACTTCTTTGAATGAAATAAACAGCATCGCAGTTTGAAGGAAAAAAAAAATTAAGCAAACGGGACATTCAGGTCAATTTAAATTTCATTCTAGGTTCTCAAACAGCTAAAATGACACTTTGTTTTAAATAAATAATTTTTAAAGGATAAACTGAGTAAACTTTTGTATCAGCTTTTGATACAACAGTTAGTGGTAGTAGAGACAGATTTTTATACCCGACTGTACCTTCAGTCCAAGCGTACACAAGTCCTGTTCGTTTCAGCAGGATGTAGTTAAATCTAAACGGTCCTAAAAACAGTTATTGAAATTCATCTGTAAGGAATGAGCCGTTACAAGAGCGCATTCCGTTTTCGCCAATATAATGTTGCCCAAAAGTAGTATAGTTGTCGTGTCTGTGTAAACGGATTTAAGTGCAACAATTTGTGTTTTTTTCTTAATAATACACGATACTTGTTAAACTTCACACACTACTTATTGGCATTTGTAACGTGCCAGGTTTACCGGTCTTTTTTTTTTCTTTTCATTATTTTTATGATACATATTTTCTTTGGACATACCGACGTATTAAAAATCTTTTCGATCCAGCAAGATTCTAACACGCGTCAGGAAAATATAGCAGCTTACAGAAAACAATACATGTGCCTTTAAATATGTTCATGATAAATATAGTGTAATATTTCACAAAAATGTACCACAGGTAAAAAGAGTTTTTTTGTTTAGAAAACCACCTCAAAACCATAAACAGGGAAATATTTTTTTTTTTTACCAGTGCGTACATTTTTATTGCCCAGATTACGTACACAGTTACCAAAGTTATGAAACCATGGTTTGCCGAGGTCAGCCTACAGGTCTGAGAGAGAGAGAGTGTGTGTAAGATGGAGGGATCAGTGTGATGCTGAAGTTCCGCTTTCTTCTCCAGCCCCGGAGAGCTGCATGAAGAGTTCGCCCAGCTCATTGACCTCATCTTCGTACTGTGGAACCGTGCGATGCTCGCGTTCCTCGATGAAGTCCCACAGCCGCACAGAGTTCAGGAACTTCAAAGAAAAAAAAAAAAACTTTTTTTTTTAAATCACATAATTCTCCTGAATGTGCACGTCTCTTTTAGGATTAAAAGCTGGCTATAGCTTTTACCTTAAAGCGACAGTTCAGAGGAAAATGAAATGTACACAAATTTCCCCCCTTTATCCCAAATGTAGTCGATCAGCCAAGTCATGTTTGGTGTCTAACGTTTCTTTCTTTAGTCTTGCAATGAAGCCATGAGGCTAATGTAGCTAACAGGTAAGAGAAGCTTCTAGCCTCGAGTTTAGCATCGCGCAAACTGCATGTCGATCGTTAAACACTCGCCTCAAAACGCTTTACTTTAGAAGTGATTCAGATGATTAGCCTCGTAGCTCCAGTGCAAAAACCAAAGCAGCAGAAATCAGAAACCAAACTCGTCTTGGCTGATTGACTACATTTGGCGTGAGGGGAAAATTGAGTACATTTGTGAGACATTATGATGCACATCTCGATACGTGATCAACGAGCTGACGTCTGAAAGATGCATATAGCAAATGTAAGATTTCGATTCCATTTAGAGCGGTTTCGATGTGATACAACGGAGCAGAAGTCACCATCTTCACTGGGTCTTACAGCTTCCATCAAGCCGGTTATTCTTAGTTCGGGCCGGAGGCTCGAGCGACCCGGGCGTGTGGCAGCACACCGATTCTCATAAACAAGTGAAATAAACAGCCTTAGTAAGGAAGCAGTAAGTTTGACCCTGTAAATCATTGCCAGTACTTTTAAAGCACACTTCTCTACAGCCTTCTGGTTAGATTTAAACTGTGGAAGCGTCTAATTGGATTTTATCTCCTTAACATTCGCGTGAAACAATAAAGCCGGTTACTTGCAAGCAGCCTACAGCACATGAATATTATTACTGAGGGACGCTGATGATGGCAAACTCACAGATCGGATTTAACAGGTGGTGCTTTTGCAATTTGTTTACCCCGCAAAATAGGCAACTGTAGGCAACACTACACTGACATGCATATCGTATCATAACACTCTGGAAGATTAAAGTCCTGAGAAAAGAGCAATAAACGTGTTAATTAATCATCATTATATTAAAGCAACTATAATCAATGATGTTACTCTATGACCAATTATGTTTTAATCAATGGTATATCTAGGTATGTTTGTGAGAAATCATTTATGGGTGTTCCAGGATGGTAAGATGTTGCAGTCAAAGTGACAGGAACTGTCTGATTGAAAAAAATATATATGATATTCTGATATGATGTACTGTACTTTTACCAAGGTTAAAACTCTGTCCTAAAAGGCAGCTGATTGACTCCAGAAGTCCTGATTAGGTCATGTGTTACGCAAATGAAGCTCATATCTTATAGCCTACGTGACTTTTTGCATGTTTTTCACTGACCAAACGTGTATAAATGATGGCCCATAGGCGGCAGAGCGGTAGACGGAGTGGGTCAGACCAAGGCGACCTACTGTACCGCTGAACATATGGAAAAGGCGAAGATCTTTGACTGACCGACTTACCATTCCTAGACTTTAAACATCATTTGAAGGTGCTGATTTTTGACTTTTGCATGATTCTTCAGTTATAAATTTTCCCTTTCTTTTCCTTTTTATATTTACATAAAAACTGTTTTTGTTGGAAGAGTTCTGCGAATAAGTCGGATAAATGCATCTTGGAGATTTGCTTTTAAAAAAAAATACTTTTTGGCCCAAACAAGACTGCTCTTGCTACACAACGTCCAATTAAATTTTGTGATATGTGAGAAATCCATCCATCCGACAGCTCAGCCGAACGCTGTGTGACAAACACCATCCGATTTAAATGCGATTCACAGCAAAATTGTGTCAAAATCGAGGCAGAATCGTAAAAAGTTTAAAGCTGGGCTTTAGCTTATCAGCGCCGGTGCAAATAACAAACGAAAAGGCACTGGTAATGTATCTTTAATTTGTCTAGGAAACAAGCACTGGTGAATGTGATGCTATTTTGAACAACCACCATACACACTGTAGGACGCTAGAGGGCGCTTATCACTCGCAGAATGCAGTCCATTTTGTAAGGTGCTCTTGGCTGTGTCATTGCCGAGACTCACGATCTCTTAACGATGGGGTGAAACTTTAGACAGCTTTGCCACCCGGGAGAATTTTGCTCTGGTTTGAGAATTCAGTGATGTGAGAGTTCTTAAAATCGGTATTGATTTTGGTGATTAAAGATTTTTCGTACGAGTCGGGCCTCGGCAATCCAGACGTGTAGTAACGCATGTCTATATGCACAGACATACTAAAGCATGGATTGCTATCAGTAAAAACACTCTCAAAATCATTAAGTGCACATCCTTTATGCTGAGGCTGGATTTTAGTTCATGTGTCAAATATGTCGTTTTACACGGCAATAGCGTAGATGAAATGGAACGCAAAAAGTTACCCGAACGTTTCCCTCTGAGCTGAGCTGCTTTCGAGGTTTGTCCGGTTCAGCGCGTGTTCCATCGGGGTAGGCGTGCATGTAGAAACATTTCCCTCCGAATGGACACGTTCCCCTTCCCTGGTCAAAGTACTTGCACGGCTTCTTACTGCAAAACACAGCAATCATTGTAAAGGGCTAGAAAGCTTTATTTAAAAAATAAAATAAAATAAAAAAAGAAAGTGTGCCACTGTTTTAACATGAAGCATACATATGCACAAGTGTAAACAGTAGCGCTCATTTGTAGCATCTAGGGAACGATGAACTCCAACTGACTGTCGATGTTAAATTACAAGTTACAACCTCAACTTCTTCAGCAACAGATATGAAGCAGATTTTGAATTATTTAGAGCTTAAGCTGGATCAAAAGCAGTTCACAAACTGCGCTGTAGGGAAGCATATAGCAGACTTCTGAAGCCTGGCCTGTTAACCTTTTGGCTTTTTATTTAAGTGGGGGTAACAGCACCCATGTCATTTTCACTTCACCACACAAGGGTTTAACTAAAGCACATCACTGTGACAGTTCCAGTTTGAAAAGAAAAAAACAAAGCCAGTGGAAAATCTCCAACAGTTCTGGCACATTTTCACCGGACGATACGGCACGGTATGGTTAGTAGTCCATACTCTGTTCGAGTACCTGTGTCTGTTTCCCAACAGTACCAGTGAAAGTAGAAGTTCTCTGAAGGTTGTAGGGGGACTAGTGATGGGCCTGATTAGTAAAATACTACTTGAAATTTCGCAAATTGATTTTCTTTGACATAATTAAAAACAAGAATATAGTTTATATGATGTGAAAATGTGCGTGGCACTGCCGCTTGTTTACCTCAGAGGGCTCCTACTGCGCACGAGACGCAGCGAGTTTGTCGGCCTGCAGTAATGGCAGCGAGCGCAACCAAATGAAGCCAAATCTCAGTAAAAAACTTTGGCAGACGACGTTAAAATACGACAAAACTTCAAGGAGTCGCATATTTTCTGTGGCTGAATCTTAAAAGGTGTTTTATCGGGCATGTAGTGCACTACATTCAATCTACAATTGATATGCCCTACATAATAGTGAGCATATATAGTGAATAAAAAGTAAACTTGAAGATGGTGGATTTTGTGTGGATCTGACTCGAGTGACAATTCTGTGATGATAGCGTTTGACCAATCAATGGTCTGCACCATTTCTAGCTCCACTCATATTGTTCGTGTCTGGTACGCTTGGTAGCCTGGCAAGAAGGGTAACCAAATTCAGCCTGTGTACTTAGTTACGGGACGGGTCACTTGGCACAGGAAACGACAGCAAAATGTGGGATGCTGCACTGTTTGATGGGAAAGCACTATTATAGTCATGAAAAATGAGGCGTACTCTTGTTGCTTCTCACCTGACCCCGGATTTGAACTCCTCAATGAGACGATTCTTCTCCTCCTGATCTTCCACCCAGTACATGCTAGGAATAACAAACTCGGACACCACACGGCATTCTGGACAAGACCTGCACAACACACAAAGCACAAGTTTTACACTTTAAGAAAATGCACATTGAAATAAATCAACCATGCTGATTTACTTCTCTTGCACCATTAGCTTGGCCCAGCCTGCTTTTATTTGAACAGTTTATTTCATTCTCTTTTTGAAAGAGACTTCTGGTTTGTGTTTTGCACAAAGTTGGTTTCATTTTTTTCCAAGCTGAACCGTGATGCAAACCGAACCGCGCCCAGAAAACGAGGACCAAACAGAACCGTGAAAGGGGTGAACCGTTACACCTCTACATTCGCCCCATATAACCGGGTTTGAAGTGCAAAAATGTACACCAACATCGCAGAGTTATCGACTAACCAGTTATCATGAGTTCTCTAGCTAAAAAACAGCTTCACAACTGGGTACATAAAAAGGAGAAAAAAAAATACAGTGCCCTACAGAGTTATTGGCACCGTTCATGAAAATCAACAATGAACATATAAAAAGAATAACACATGCAACGAGTGATCTTATGAGCTTAGACATACGGTGATGTTGTATAGTTTTATTTAAACCCTATATTTTATAGGTAGTGCAAACACTGTTTTTAAAATTATCAGCACCCTTACTATTAATATTTGGAGAAGCCTTCCCTGGAGAGAATAACAGCACAGTCTCTTCATGTAATGTCTAAAAAGGTTGGAGACACTTGTAGAGGATCCTGGACCACTCCTTCATGCAGAACATTTTATTCTACTTTATATTCTGGAGTTTGTGCATGTGGACTGCACTCTAATTTAGACCACAGGTTCAAATCCAGAGACTGAGATAGCTATCCCAAAACATTGATTTTATGTCCCTTCAATCATTTCTGTGTTGATTTGGATGTTTATTGAGGTTCATTGTCTTGTTGAAAGATCCATCTACAGGCAAGTTTTAACCTGGCATTTGCCTGGCAAATTTTTAACCTCGTCCACCCCTCACACCCCCAAAACCCGAAGCAGAAAA
>JAOUQW010000001.1:15427412-15437983 GCA_028565825.1 Olivaichthys viedmensis
GTTAGTTTCTCCGACACGGTGAGATTCTCCCGGCAAACGGATTCGAAAAAACAGGAAGTACGTCACAGGAAGTACGTATTAATTTTTCCCTTACATTTATTTAATATTTATGTAATTGTTTACCTAATGAATTATAAAATGTTTTTTTCTTACAATTATTACATTTTGTATTGAATTACTTATGACTTTTTTTTCCTTATGTTTATTTTAATTTTGTATTTAATTATTTATTATTTTTCCGCCTTACATTTATTTACTTTTTATTCATTTTATTAATGTCATATTCAAACAAGAGCTTTCCTTCAATAAATCATGACGCTTTTATGGCAGTGAGGCTTCGTTTGAATTAATGATGAGAATATATTCTATAGAAATATAGAAATCTGATGAAAGTTATAGAGTTAAGGCTTGAAATATTTTACACGGTTTAAAAAAAACAGTACAAGCTAAAGCTTTAGTATGTACTATACTAAATATTATACTAATGCTAATACATGCTAATGCTATAGTATACACAATACTAATATTCAATTAGATATTGATTTCAGCTTTAAAATATATATTAGCATAAAATCTAGTGAAAACAAGTCGTAAAGGAACCAAAATCAAATCTCCTTTTACACACAAACGACAATTTTATTCACAACTAGAAAAGATTTACAAAGCAGGTTTAAAATGAGTTGTTTACGCAAAACACTACATATACAGAGAAACAACACCAGTTATGCTAGGCTAAGCTATGCTAATGACATAAGATTACGTAGCATACAGAAATTGTGTGTGTGATTTTTTCTTCATCACATACTTACATCAACTGGACAAAAATGGAACGTGAAAATAAACCTGCTTTCCTGTTTTGAACATGTTAGCTTACCACCCGATCCCAAACGCTAGTGTCTGGCAACGTGATTATAGCATGCTAGCTAATAGGCTAATTAGGTTAGCATATGAGATTAGCGCTCTACATAAATCAGCTAAAGACTGATAGAGGATACTGGGATGCTAAACGCATCTAAGCTTGAGCTGTAGCTGGATCGTTAGCAGCGAGTAACTCAGTAGAAGGCTAGTTATCTTACTTTAATGCCTCGTAACTCATCTTGTTGTCGTAACCCAACAAATATGGCGTGACATCACATTTCCACGCGCTAATCAGATGCTAGTAGTTATAGATTAGCATCAAGAAATTAAAAATATACACAAGAATGTAGTACAGGAATCGGGAGGATTTTAATGAGCGTCTTCATTGATGCTAATCATCAATGCTAGTTTTGTTGCTAACATTTAGCACTAGGTTTAGTTTAACAGCTTGTAACTGATTGATTTTCACATGGTAGTGAAAATTGATTGTGTATTTGTTCTACACACGGTGACGTGTGTGTGTGTGTGTGTGTGTGTGTGTGAATATTTATGTGAACTTTTGTTTAATATCTTCATCTTTACAGAAGCTTGACGAAGAAGCGGCAGACGGGATGCCACACTTCTCCGCAGTAGCTGTCCGTTTCTGCTAACTCGTCGACCAGCCCTTCGTCTCTCATCATCATGTCATCCTCTTTCTTCTCCTCCTTTTCATTTTTGGTCTTTTCCCCCTTCACCAGCTTCATGTGAGCCGAGCCTGGCGCGTTTCTGCACATCGGAGCCTTCAGCACTTTTCCTCCTTCGCAGGCGTTTGCTCGCTTTTTTAGCTTCCCCAAAACCTGCTTCCAGTATTGCAGTGGTTTGTCGCCGTACGCCGGACATTCGTTCGGTTTTCCCGTAAACTGGCACTCGTAGGTGGTGGGCTCAAGCCCCGCCTCCTCAGAGGGGGTGGAGCATCTCATCTGGAGCAGGAAGTTGTTTTTGCCCTCCTGAATTTCCCAGGTGCAGCGGTGGCCATTTTTAGTGCTCAGCTCTCCGGAGTTCAGCACTTTGTCCTCCCCAGACTTCTGCTTTGTCTTCTTCTTCGCCTCTGAGGACAGAACAAAGAGGCAGAGGAGGAGGACGAGGAAGGACGATTTCATCAAACGCAGCATGAGTGCAGAAGGAGGATAAAAATCCAATGTTCAGGGTCAGACGAGCCTCTACAATAGGAACACAGGATTATCTGCAAGCACATGAGAGTAAATATGAGGGATAAAATTAAGTTATGATTTTTCAGCTGCTGGACGTAAGATTTGGGAATTTGGGAAAAATGTTATTGTGAGCTCCTCGTGGAAGAACATTTCATAACGTGGGTTGTGTAGTATGCCTAAGTAGTAACATTCTATTTATTATAGTATTAGATTGGACTCTCTCACTCCCCCTGTTTGGTTTATTATAGTATTATATTGGACTCTCTCGCTCCCCTGTTTAGTTTGTTATAGTATTAGACTGGACTTCCAGACCGAGTCTTCCAATATTTTTGTGCAGTGGTTTAAGCAAAAAAGCGGTATCACAAAATAATTACACATTATTTTGTAACATGCATTAAAAAAAAAGTTGCTATCAAAAAAGTGTCAATGCCTCAGTTTTGTCTACAATATATCTAAATATTTTGGCAACCCACTGAGGCCTCATGTTTAACATATTTTCTTTTTTTGGCAGAATTAAAGTCATCAATTTGACTCCATAGGCATACAGAAATGTGAATTTATCTAAAAATCAGATAAGCTTCTGAGGAGACCTGTTCTGAATGACAGCATCATCTCATCTTTATCATTCTATCACCTCATCTGTTTCCACTTTGCTTATTCTTGCCCCAGGGCCTCGGTTTCCTCATAATGACTACAAATTATTCCACAGGTAGGAACTCATGTTTTAGAGATCCAATTTGTAAAATAACTGGCAACACACCAGTTACCCTGGTATCTCATTCATACCTCCAAACACCTTGCCAAGCACACAATAATCACTAGTGTTCAAAGTGTAATTAAAATGACAGAGTATATTTAATAGTTGAATTCCACAGCAATGAAGGCGCTAGAGCCAAGGCCCTGGGGCGAGAATAAAAGTGAAACAAAGCAAAGTGAAAACAGACAAAGTGACATAGTGATGAAATGAGAAGATGTTTTCTTGGCGAGACGGCCCGTCACCCTAGCAGTTCTACACCAGGGGCCGTTTTCAAAAAGAATCTTATCTTACCACGAAGAGTTTATTCTTAAAACCTATTCATGAAACAGCTGAGATGGACTTTTCCTCACGAATTCTTAAGCTAACAAAAGGCCGGGGTCGACCTCGTTGCTATGGATGACTGACTGTTTCATGAATAAATATTGGCAGTAATTGGCTGATAAGGTAGCAGCCTGCATGGTTAACTCAAATGAAATCCCAATTCACGAGGTCATATTACAATAAAATGACGTCGTATGGCAAGTAAAAAAAAGAAAATGAAAGTGTGAGTGATTTCATACAAAAAAAAAAACTCACAAAAATATATGTTCGGCTTTTCATACGCGGTTCATATTGTATATTAAGGAGGGGATTTTAATTTAGTTTACATTTAACTGGCGTATCGATTTACACAGCCCTCTAATGTAGCAGACTATACCCCAAAATAACCGTGGCTTTGTAGTTTGTGAACATCTATAAAAAAGAATAAAAAAAAATAAAAAAAGACTGAATCGTTGGACGATGTTTGGTCTGGAGAGGGCATTTACAGTTTGAGGTGCAACACGACTCGCAGATGATTTTCGCAGTTCATCTGCGCTGCGTAACTGCATTTGCTCATGTGGCCAAGCAGCGGAGTCAAAACCTTGACTTGCGGTGGTACTGCATTACTTCTCTCAGTAGGTGAGGTGACAGCATCCCTCACTAACTTCACAACTACGGCAATATCCGCGCAACTGAAACCATACCTTTTTTTTTTATTTGATTAAATTGTCGTCATTTTGAATATGGCCTCGAACATTAAAGGAGCAGTGAAAACAGACAAGCACTCAAGTATGCCTCATGAGCTGCCTTTTAAGGAAAAGTGGTGGCGCTGGGAAGCTCTGTTGTGGCTGGGGGTGGGACTAATTTTCTGGGCGGGACAAATGCGAACAGAAGCTTGAAATAAAGAAACGAGCAAGATCCATTGCATGGCAATATTGCGAATCTCAGTTTTTCTGAGGTATCATTAAAATGATTACTGTAAATGATTATTTCTAGATCTTATTAGGTCTACAAATGCTTTTACAAGCAACACCTCCAGCAGAAAATGTTATTCAAATGAATTCTGACTCTGTATATGAAGCACATATCAGACGCAGACTAATGTAGAATGTAAACTGAAAGAAATTTTTCTATAATACTATTGTACAATTACATTTTGTCACTGGATACAATAATGACAGTTTGCCAAATTAATAGGTTTAGATACACTTCTGTCCACAAAGGCATTTTTGCCTATATTGGGATTGCACACGGCAGGAAGTTTGCCCGATTTATGCACTTTACACTGTTTACAGAAGCTTTTTGGTTGATAACTAGATCAACAGGTTTTTAAAAGTGACCTTTCCTTTAAAATCGATCTCGTCGGATGGGCTACTTACTTAACAATCTTGTTGTCGAACTGCTTGGCGCAGCGCCACTGGCGGATGCAGCCGAGGCAGTAGGTGTGGCAGCAGCTGGACAGGATGCCGAAGCGCCGCTCGGACGGAGACGCCTTCTCGTACACCACCTCCATGCAGATACTGCACACTTTATCCTGGCTCTGCTGCACTGCAAACGCCTGCTCCATGTCCTTCTCAAAAGCAGTCATACACACCTGGAGAGGAAGAGCACCAGACTTAAACAAGCTTCCTTATTCAAAAGACGCTTATGGCTCAAAATGACCCGTTTTAAATTTTTACTAAAAGTTGAGCAGTACTGAAAAAATTATATATTTTTCTCAGCATGTAAAAAGGTAAATCACATATTCTGGCTTGTTTTTGTAAAAATGGGATTTTAGTGGCTGTTACATCCCCTTTTCACCTTGGTGCATTTATTTCCATAAATATTGTTTACATTAATAACAAATAAGATGAAGATATATTGGGTATTTTGAAATAACTTCAACAACAAACGACCTACTCTGGTATTTTCACACCTAATGTCAAGCCTAAAGGGTGTCTCTAGACCTGAAACCGGCACCTTCACCCACCTTCTCATGTGCCGCCCTCTGCTCTGGGTCATGTGGGTGCAGAACTTGCAACCTGCAGATTTCGCACATGTCGCCATGGAGATATGGGCACGTGTCACCATAGTGACACTGGCCAGCAGCGGCGTAAGGGCAGAGCAGGACCTGATGCGATATGTCGGGATACGAGCTGGCTGTGGCTGAACTTTCCAGCCCAGTGCGGATGGCATCCAGGTAGCTATGAGGTTTGACCTGAGAGACGCCGTCCCTGTAATCCCAGCAATCCAGAACCTCTGCACTTTCTTCACTGTAAGGCTGACCTCGACTGTCACTGCCTAACGCTACCAGGAGAGAGTCGAGTTTGTAAGAATTCTGGGATAATTCAAAATAAATCAGTACAAAAATGTCAACGACACCTTGCCAAATTTATTCAAGGAACTTTATAACTATTTTTATAATGCATAGTTTAAAAGTGACAAAAAATGAACAAGGACAAACATTAAGGACAATAACAGCACATTAATTAAAACAACTAATGTTAATTATGTTATTATAATGTAGGTACCATGCATCCACAGATAGGGGGGCTCCCTTCTGCTACTGTACTCGCACAGTAAACCGGATGGGGTTATGGATGGGCGTAACCCGATACGTCATACCGATAAAACATAAAAAGTGGAACCACACCTCCAGTTTTGCCCACTTGGTGACTTTTTAGACCCCTTTAGTGACATAATTTTAAAAAAGAGCCTAGCGACAAATCTAGCGACATTTTAAGCAGACGTTAGTGACTGTCCAGCATTCAATACAGCTCTCCAGCTCACATCTAGCTGCTGGTTATACGAGTTGAGAGAGCAGGTTGTGTTCTCCACGGTGTACAGGATCCTATCTAACAAGCGCGTGTTTCAGTGAACTAAAGTCTGTGAAGCTTTATTCCTTACATGCCTCCACCTTTCCTAATCTCCCCCATCTCACTGTTAGTGAACACTCCCTCTCCTTTATACCACATAACAGCACATTAATAAACCTGTTTTTCACACATATCGCGATGCGACAGAATGAAAGACGTCTCTCAGCGACTCAGCTCTGTTTCGCCATCGGTCGGTCGGTAATTAAAGTCACAAGCGACAAAAATATCACCAGAATGTATTTACACTGATGAAGAAAGGTACTGACACCTCCATTAACTATATAGCCTACTGAAGGTGAGATCAGATTTATGAGAACGTATTCATGTCAATATCCACAATATAGCAGGTAAGCATTATGAATTATAATACATATATTATTATAAACAATAAGTTTGGAAAAGACACTCGTTCATTTTCATTCATAAGAAAGGGAGAAATGCGCAAAAACTGTTGGAGCTGCCCGCTGTGTTGTGATTGGCTCGTGGAGCTGACCGCTGTTCTGATTGGCTCCTTTGATCTTGCTCTCCCTCGCGTCTCCGTGAACACTCTTGAATGCAAATCTTTTTCTTCTTTCATGCACTAACCATTCATTCAACATTGATCGCCTTAACAGAACTAAGCCTCAAATCCATAACGTTAATTCGCTGTTAACGTTATTGCTTTTCGGGATATTATTCCATAGTTCGGCACGCAGTGCCTTATGGACATTTAAACTTCCCACTACGAGGCAAAAGGCGTGGCCACAGCTCACGCGCTCGTACTTATCACAAACTCCGTGTGAACGCGCATAACTCCCTCCGCACCCCTTCTCACTCGCGTGTTGCGCGTGACACACTGTCTGTCCTTTGTTTAGTCTTCGTCGTAGGAGTTAGATTAGGATTTTTTATTGTTTACTGTCTGTTGGTGTTTTAACTGTTTTGTGTTCAATAAATGTCACTGAACCCTGTTGCTTTGTATTGTTATCACTCAGATATTGCCTGAAGCCAAACTATTTAGAACTTCAAACCTTCAGAACCCAAGTAATTAATTGATTATTATTATTTCTCTCAGTCATGAACCGAGGTTTAATGATTCTGATTGAATTAATTGCAAATTATTTAATGAGAGTGATTATTTAAATGAGAGTGATTAAGTAGATTTATATCGGAGCACCTCCACTATTGGTATTTCCCCTACATTTATGGTGCTTCCCGTGTGAGGAGGCATCTCACCTATTTCTCTTACATTTCTGGTGCGTCCGGTATAAATAGACATTTTAGGCACGCATTTCCTCTACATTTCTGGCTTCCTGTGCGAGGAGGCACGCATTTCCCTTACAATAATCTGACGCAACTACTTCTTTGCAGTCTGACAAAATGATCCACATGTCATATTTAACTTTTGATAACTAGGTCACGATAGGTTTTAAGAACAAACATCATCTTTCACAGACCTGAAGGTACCTACTTGTTGAGTAGGCTTAGAGAAACCTTAGAAAAAAAAGGATATTTCTCCAAAAATACAGATTCTACATTAATCGTAGATATTAAATCACTCAGAAATAATAATAAACTCAATTAAGACATACAAATCATAAGAGAAATTCAGGTCTAAATCTGACAGATTAGAGATACAGCAAAGAAGCAGAGAGTGGAGAACAGAGACGCATAATGACTCAGCCTACCTCTGTCTCTTAGCACTATCGGTTTCTTGGTGATTCTGGTGGCGCTTGGTGGAGGTGGAGGTGGAGGGCCGGGTCCAGACGCTCCTGCACTACTGGCTCTGTTTGTGTGATCCACGGGTGGGCCGCCACCACGGCCACCTGGCTTGATGTGGTCGTATCTGAAACAAAAACAAGCCTTACACAGGGGAAAATAACAGTAAATCCACTCTACCTTAGTACTTAAAATGTACCTGAATAAAAATAAAATAAAAATGGCATTCTTGAAAATCTTACCTGCACCGATCACCATAAGCACATAGACCTTTCTGATAAAATTTACATATTGTTGAAGGTTTGCTGGTTGCCAGATCATGCGAGAACATGCACCTGTTCCCCTCTCGACAAACACCGTGAAGGAAATATCTAGAGGGGGAGAGAGAAACACGATCAAATGATAATGCAGCCAAACTAGGCATTTACATGTGTGAAGAAGCTGGCAAGGTGTCTAAAGAAGATAGCCAGGTGTGATCCCACAGCACAACTCATCCCAAATGGCTCCTTATCAGACATATAGGGCACTACAAAGGCTATATAAACCACACTCTCGTACCCTACGTAGTGCACTTGTATAGGGAGAATGGAGCAATTTGCCATTCCGCGTACAACGGCGCCTATAACGAACACGGCATGTCCCACAAGCATCGCCCCATTTCTTTTTTAAGTCTGTTACGGTGCTGAAAACGGCAGTTATTTGGCGTGTTCGGCTCCTGCTAGCATGTCAGAAGATAGAAACGTGAGAACCCGCGGCTAGTCAGCGAGCTAACACTGCACCATTTTCGTTCAACGTCAAAAGTGCCACTGTCCCTCCCGTGCAAGACTCGTTTTCGTTCCCAGGTTCGCTTTATAACCCCGGTTATATCGGCAGCACATTTCGCTCGAGTTTTACCTGCAGGTGACTTGCTTTGTTGACATGTTTCAGTTCATGTATACGCAGTTTATATTTTTCTTCCTGTTCCCATACGCTTTTTGTGCAACCTCCAAATGCCGCCGACTAGACAGCAAACTCGCTAATACTTGCTTCCGCACAGTCAAACTCGCTAATACTTGGTTCCGCACAGTCAAACTCGCAGCATGGCGATTGTTTTCGGGTAATTATGCATTATAGCCATCGTTTAATAAAACACCATCCTACCATTGTTCATGGTTTTTAACAACAACAACAAAAAAAAACGGTTGTTAACCTTTCAGCGGTGCCGGTTTCTAAACACGGGCCGTGGATTAGTGTCACAACGTATACCGTCCCAAGCGTATACCGGACTTGGAGCGGGAGCGCAGGGCTTTAAGGCTACGGTTTGGGACAGGGCCATAGTTGCCTAAAGTCTAGAAACGCAGATTAGACTGTGTCCCAAACAGCTCACGGTTTCCTGCACCTCCCGAGCCACACAGCTATGCGCACGTCTTCATTTGTTCCGCCTCGTTTATAGCTGTAGGCTAACTAGCGGCCAGCTGGTAACTATGGAAACTACGTAAACCGCGTAACGTCTCCGAGCAGGACGTAAACCCGTGGAACCACTTGAACAGGTGACGTAAACAGCGTACGGCATATGCGCTGTGAAGTAATGGCGCCCACGTTAGGCAGGTAGTGCGCTGTCTTGGCCGAGAGGCGGCTCATTTAAAGGCAGCCTTGTCTTGGTCACCTGCGCGCTCGGGGAAATGGACAAAACCGTGATTAGATTCAGACATTGCGGGACAGATATTTGTAGTTTTTCGCAGTTAAATCAACAAAACGAGAGAAATGTGTGTCCTGTTTGTAGTAACCCCCTCGTCCTGGGACTTTTAGACGCACCGGTGGCTCTTCCCTCTCCCTTCACTAACGGCCATGAAGCTTCGTGCTCGTTTCTTTTAGGGGCAAATGACGGGCCATGGTGTCTAGGGTAAGTGTAGACAACATTTCTATATCTTGCTTCAGGAAATGTTGGGTAAATGATACACATCTCGTTCTGGGCAGTGGTGGCTCAGTGGTTAGGGCTCTGGGCTACTGATCAGAAGGTTGTGGGTTCAAGCCTCAGTGGTTAGGGCACTGGACTACTGATCAGAAGGTTGTGGGTTCAAACCTCAGTGGTTAGGGCACTGGACTACTGATCAGAAGGTTGTGGGTTCAAGCCTCAGTGGTTAGGACACTGGGCTACTGATCAGAAGGTTGAGGGTTCAAGCCTCAGTGGTTAGGACACTGGGCTACTGATCAGAAGGTGGTGGGTTCAAGCCTCAGCGGTTAGGGCGCTGGGCTACTGATCAGAAGGTCGTGGGTTCAAGCCTCAGCGGTTAGGGCGCTGGGCTACTGATCAGAAGGTCGTGGGTTCAAACCTCAGCGGTTAGGGCGCTGGGCTACTGATTAGAAGGTCGTGGGTTCAAACCTCAGCGGTTAGGACGCTGGGCTACTGATTAGAAGGTCGTGGGTTCAAACCTCAGCGGTTAGGGCGCTGGGCTACTGATCAGAAGGTGGTGGGTTCAAACCTCAGCGGTTAGGGCGCTGGGCTACTGATCAGAAGGTGGTGGGTTAGGGCGCTGGACTACTGATCAGAAGGTCGTGGGTTCAAGCCTCAGTGGTTAGTGCACTGAGCTACTGATCAGAAGGTCGTGGGTTCAAGCCTCAGTGGTTAGGGCGCTGGACTACTGATCAGAAGGTCGTGAGTTCAAGCCTCAGCTCCACCAAGCTGCCACTTTTGGGCCCTTGAGCAAGGCCCTTAACCCTCCCTGCTCCAGGAGCGCTGTATCATGGCTTTGGCCCCTTGCCTGGTATTGTTTTTATAATCTGCCTCTCACTTTGATTGTGTGCAATCAAATGTATGAAGAAATGAGCAATTAAGGTCTTTGACATTGTTAAATAAGGACACTGTATCATGGCTGACCCTGCGCTCTGACCCCAGCTTACCAACATGCTGGGATATGCGAAGAATCAATTTCACTG
>JAOUQW010000001.1:15452173-15463030 GCA_028565825.1 Olivaichthys viedmensis
CACACTTTTTCTCAAATGGAGTTCAATTGGGCAAATAGTGCACTACATAGGTTCTATGCTTTTATGTTATATCTTATGTAGTGAATAGAAAGTCATTTGGGATTCTACGTGGATCTCGGGTAGCACAAAAAGAAAAAGAAAAGCTAAATGTCAGCGACAAGAAAGCATTAATGTATTCAGATTAGTTTTTATTTATTTACACACAATAAAATTATTACAATGATAAAAGTATGTTATTGCGACAAACCACGGAAAGTGACATAACCACATGGTTTATGTGATACAAATACAATGCAGTGCTGCTGATGTTTGTTTTGTCTAAAGCAGTATGGAATTTGATGCTCATTAATATTCAAATACTAAGTAAAAGAAATTCGAATGCAACCTTTGAAGGAGCCCTTTGATAGATATCTATATTTTTCTTTAAGCAGAATTTAGGGGGGTACAACTTGCACTACACATGGGAGACTTATTGTCCAGAAAATATGGTCAAATATGTCATCGTCAAAATATAATGAGAATTGTCTTTAATGGCATTAGACAAAACTTGCACATACTCTACACTGGCATGAAGCAAAACTTACCCCATCATAGAAAATTGACAAGCATCCAAGTGCATAAACCAGGAAGAAAGCCTGCAATACAAAAGAACATGAGTGATGAATTAGTGAAGGAGAAAACACAAATAATACTTCATCATTCCCTTTCTCGGCTGGGACGTGTGGATGGAAATGGGTTCACTTTACGATCACGATGCCTAAAGTTCAACCTGATGATAGCCTTCGCCATCAATTAACACTGAAAGGTAAGAACTACAACAGGGATTGTAAATAACGACTCATAAAACTGCACACATTCACCTCGACCCTCTCTGACTCTTTAACGATACTCTTGGGTAAATGCTGCATGATAGAATTGGGTTTATCAGCTGAAATATTAACGTCGGCGCGTTTGTCCTTCAGGGAGGCTTGTGTTAATATTAGCCTGTAAAGAGAATGGGCACACAACAGCTATAGCTGAACACTTTCCACAGCTTCTTCAACTGTTTCTACTGGCTCAGTGTTGAATTTTCTCGATCAAATCCAGCTGTGAAAATATGGCTTCACTGACTTATAACGTCTCCACCTTGATAAAAAAACAAATCAGTGTATTAATAGCAGAACGCTGTAATGGCATGGTGGAGGCCTGTAACAAGATGCAGCTGTATATAATTTGTCATTTTAAAACCCACAGCAAAATATAAGTATATTTAGTCCTATCAAAGAAATTCGGGGGGGACGGGGGACGGCGCCTTACAGAATTCCTTTATAATTAGTGACGCATCATATTTTCTGGACCATACGAACCTTATGATTTAAATCTTTTTGCTTTCAAGTAGGTACTGTGATTTACACAGCAAAGTGACGTGTTATAATTGCATTAGCTTAATTATAATATGCCTATTTGCTAGTCCGTGCTACTCCAAAGGTAAAGGTTCACTAGCGTGGGCTTGGCTCTAACATAATATTGAAAATCTCTTAGCAGTGCTTGCGTAAATTAGCATTATTATAGTGGCAGTGATCAGACAAACAAAACCTCCTTATAACATGAATTACAAGGTTTCAGCATTATACATTGTTGTGTAATGACTTTTTAGTAAAGATGTACTTTTAGACAGATATTTTCCAGACCAGAGGGATTGAAATCAGGACTGTAGCAAAGGCAGGAAACAATGCAGCGCTGAACTAAGGCAACACTAACGGGACAAAAACTAAGCTATACTACAACAAGTCTTAGGTTTAGACGCTCCGCCCACTGGCTACGGAACACCCGATATCCTTGGTACACTTTTCTGGCCACAAGCTTCAGGATCTTGAAGATTGCAATGCGATTGGCTCTTTGCACTTCCATGTATACCCACTTCAGTGCGACAGTTTCAGGTGGGAAAACAAACTTTTAAACAATGACAAAATCAGCTTTCCGGAGCAAGATATAGTCACTGGACAGAAAAAAGTTCAGAGCATCCTGCCTTTAAAAGTTATTAGAGTTTTGTCTGAAACAGAAAGCGACGAGTAAGCGAGATATCCTCATGTTTTTGCCAGGTTACGACAGTCTACAGGTAAATGTCTGTGGTTGCCCGTTTGCAATGTCAGTCAAATGTTCTCTTTCTGTGAAAGTAGGCGATTATGGGCCACATTGAGTAGTGAAAAGTAGCAGACTCTCTAGCGAATGCTAGAAGTATGGTTTGCGAGATTAAAATACACCAGTCGGGTCTCTGGTGTGCCGTTTTATTCAGCGCATGCTGTTTTTTTTTTTTTTTTTTTTAAGCAGACAAATATTGTAAAAATTGCTGGCATTTTTTTGAACCAACAACTTCTTTCACCTGAATGAATCAAAACAGGTTTTGTCAAAAAAAACTAAAAAAACAGCCTCATTCTTGGTAGGTAATACTAATCATAATATGCATGCATCAGTCTTCACTGTTTCATTTGTTACTTCCATTTCGATACATCGTATTTTTTTTTTACTTTCCTTGCTACATGTAGGGCACTGACTGGAAAGTTCACTCACTTTTACCAACTCATCCCTCAAGTCTTTATTTACTTGCTTAGTAAACTTTTCTCTGCTCACTCGGATTTCTCCTTGCGTGTGGCTAGCAACTTGTAAACCAACAGCTTGTGCCTCGCAGAATTCCCTTACCTCTTCATAACTGAGCTGTAGGTATTCCATCATGTTAAAGGGGTTGATTCTACACACCAACTTGCCTCTCCTTCTCTAAAATACAAACGAAAGAATGAAACAGTTATTGCATGCATTAGAATAGTCATATTAGCTACAGTGGAGAATTTGCCTTTGCAGTCCTTAATGTAGTTTCCAGCTTATGAACCAAACCTCCTTCATTTCAATCTGCAATATATGAATATATGTCTCTTTGTTGTGTAAGTCGCATTAAAGTACCAGACATTTTTTTATTAATAGGATAGCTACAGCGTAGCCTAGTTGTGGCTAGTGCATAGGAAACATTTCACCTACATAACTACATGCAAGTTTCAATTTGGCTGCTGAGTTCGATTTGCTAAGGAAACTGTGTTTTTGCTTATAAGCGTGATGGCTATTTAAGTGTGTAATTTTACTTAAGCATTTAAAAAAAAATTTTTTTTTTTTTAAGTGTACTTATGTATAAATATGTTTTGATGTTTGTTTATGTGACAAGAACATTAGGAATTAGGCCTTTAAAGCAAAAATCTGACATAAGTTAGGGATGGGAATCCATGTTTAGATGAATCGTGATTCTTTCTTGAAAGCTTCAAATCATCATAATCAAACATTTCTGGGAAAAATAAACACTACAGAAATACATTAAGCCTAGTGTTTTTCATGACGGATGAACATGATAATATATTTTGAAAGCATCAAGTGGTCATACTGGAAAAAACAAAAAACAATGTAGGCTTTAGAAATCAAGATCAAGATGCTTTAAGATGCACAAAGAATAAGTTTAGAAACGCATCTTGGCACCTTGAATCAAAATCGAATCAGACCATGAGGTGCCTAAAGATTCCCACCCCAAATAAATGTCGCTTTGGGTCGCCTAAGTCGCTCTACGTTGGTCGCTAGTGGGCGTTCCCGTCTTGAGTTACTGCCAGTTGCCATGTTTTCACAGGTAGCACCTGAATAATGCGATAGGGCCACACAAACTACATAGCTAGCTCGAGAACGTGTGCAAAACGTATAGGAACAAATATCTAGAACTAAAAACCATGAATGTTTCACAATGAGGGGGAAAAAGAACCATACCACTGACCCTCACTCCCATTGCTTCACTTCTTATATGCATAAAGTTAAATTCCACTCGACTTTTTGGCATCGCCAACGCTTGCTTTGCCCTCTGTTGCTATTAATCACCAATTCTCACTGAGAATGAATGACATCTGGTCGCTTTGTCACGTTTCACCTCTATGCAACAACTAATAATACACAAAGTGCCAGTTTATTAGGTCCACCTGAATTGTGCCTACAGTCATTAACCATTTTAATCAGGAAAACAGTCCATATAGGTCACTTTGTAGGTGTAAAATTACTGACTGTATATCTAAACCAGTTATTATTTGGGTGGTGACACTGACATGGTAGTGTGTGGTGCTGGAATCAGGCATAGAATGTGAGAAACACTTCCTCACATTCAAAGTCGCTTTACAAATGAATTCAAAGAAAAGCGTATAAACAACACAAAATGGGCAGTAGGGTCTTCCAGAAGCGGTAGCATTACTCATATTGGCACAGGCACAATCCTTTTGATGGCCAATCACACCATGCCATCTACAAAAACCTGAACAGGTGGATCATGTTATCATGTACTTATTTACACTGTAGCTGTCATCCTGGTGATCTCCATTGTCCTCTTCTTCAGGTTCATCCACCAGAACATAACCATGAGCTGCAGATGGATTCCAGCCTTGCGTGCCTGACACCGACGCACCACTCATCATTTCACTCGCATCTAGTCGACAACCACAATGAATGATCCAGTCATCATGTCGTTTGCATTTGATCTTGGCGAGTGCCTTTGGATCGACTTGTTCAGGTTCTTGGGGATAGAGTTCAGCTAGAGGATCGTAGCAAGGGTCCCCCTGTCTACGAGCTCTCTTAGCCTCACAGAATCCTGAGCCCTCTTCCTCATCACCAAGTCCTTTTTTAGCAGCTACATCGTCCATCGACTGGTCCTGATCTGAAGTTGGCGCCTGCGATGCTCCCGCCTCTTGCTTTTCTAGAAAGCTGACTTGTTCTTCACCTTGCTTTTCTCCTAGATCCAGCTCAATGGGATGGGTCAGCTCCTGCAGCACCTGACTGACAGCTTCTTCATCCAATCCCTGAGCCAGGAGAGCCGAGTGGGCCCATCTCACATGCTTCTGGTATCTGAACAGCAGAAACAGTGGACATAAACAGTGGTTTAGCGCTGTGCTGATGAATTCAAAACTACAGTAAAAACAGAGCTGATCAATACAACACATATTGTAATTATTTAGCCGCATTAGGTATACAAATCAAATTGAAGCTATATTATCATCTGAATTATTATTTTTTTGTTTAGTTATACTAAACATTATATATATGTTGTGGCCAATTTAGTTCTTCCCTATCGCACAACATCGCTACCAACCCAGGAGTGAAGAAGTATTGTGACATCGGCGAAGAGGCGTGAGCAGGAAGCATTTTAAAAATCAGGAAATAGCTCTTTATTTGGCAAACACACTCTTGCAGCACAACACTTAGCTTGGTGGTAAGCCAGAGAACTGAACTAGCATGAGGAAAACCGGAGGGGTTTAACAAAGCCCCCCGAACCTCCGCTGATGTGGGACACACAACCTGCTGGCTCAACACAGGCCAGCACAGACAACAAATCCCACAATTCTCCCATTTTCCACCAAACACACATTCCAACAGGCGTCCGTGGGGGTTCACGGGTATGCAAATACACACTGCGCAGGCGCAGCCCTGCTACAGTATAGAATGTGCTTCCTCCGAGACATGTGAAGCCAGCCACCAATGTTAATCCCTTCTAACATACAATTCAAACTTTAGGCCTCCAACCTGTGTCTGATGTTGCTGGAGATTGATACCAAACTATGTGCTGAGGAAGATAGTTGCTATTAATGTTTTCACATAAGCAAGTCTGTTTAAGATTTGAAGAGCATGTATAAATCTTCCCTGTTGAGAATTTGAAAGAGTTTGATTTGACAGGGTCTTCCCTTATTATTTTTTCATGGATTTTTACCCCCTTTTTTCTCTCCCCAATTTGGTCATTGCCAACTCCCACCCACTAGCTAATTCTCTCCTATCACACGACAGCTACCAACCGGGGAGGGTGAGGACTAGCACGTGCTTCCTCCGAGACACATGAAGCCAACCACTGCATCTTTTCTTTGCTAACCGCCCTTTTCCATATACATGAGCTCACAGACACCCATGATTGGCTCGTGTCGCTCTGATCAGCAGGGGAGAGAGTAATGCCATCCTTCCGAGCAGGGCCAATTATGCTCTCTTAAACTCCCGGCCACGGACGGCTGGGGCATTGTCGGGATTCAAACTTGCGATCTCCCGACAATAGGACAAACGCTTTTCCGTTGCGCCACTCGGGAGCCCGTAGGGTCCTCACTTTTACTAATGCATCAAGTCTTTCCTTTCTTAGCAATAATCTCTTATTCCTCACTCTGATCTCTACGTGCATCCTCTTGATTTGCATCCATGAAAGACTGAATTGCCATTTAACTGACTAATGACGTGGTGTATATATTATGATTTGATGTCCTTGGAAAAGGGACTAAATATCTCAAGGTTAATTAAATGAATTAAAATACATAAATGCAATAATAATAATACTTACTTTGCCACAGGGATGACAGGTAAACACTGGTCACCTACATCTAGATAAAAGACAAAAGCCCCCCCCAAAAAAAAATCAAAGGACCGCATTTTATTGTATTTTAACAGTTGAGACGTCAGTGGATCTGCGCGAAAAGAAAGAAGCAAAGGCGTTTCTAATTAATACTCACATTCCCACCGTTCAGAAATACTGTGCTGCGGTCTGCTTCTGGACAGAACTCCTTTACCAAAATAACCCTACAACACACACACACACACACACACACACAAGGCCACATGTTCCCATTTTGAAATGCACAGTGGCCAATGCATTGTCCTTAAATCAGATTAACCAGAACCTCAATTATACGAAAACAAAAAACACATCATTTCATGTTCTCAAAAAAAATAATAAAAAAAATAAAAAAATTTAAAAATTAAAATTCAAGTGGCAGAACATTAAGCATTTCATTTTCCACATGGTTGTAAAAAAAATAATAATAATAATTCAGAGATGTGCAATCAATCAATCAATCAACAAATAAATAAACAAATCGAACTCAATCCTGGACCAATCACAACGCAGCTCTGAGATCAAAGGTTCATACCTGAACTTCAACGACCCGGATTTTCCCCACAAGCTATAAATAAAACTGAATACTTGAAAACGGGAGATCTTTGGTTCTCAGTATCTGGTAGAACCCCAAGCTTACCTTTCCATAAAGGGCCTGGATGTGTGCTTTTTCTCGGACCATGACATGCTGATGAATGAGTTCAGCTTTGTACGTTTGTATCTGCTGCTGTGCAGGAGAGTCTTTGCAGAACGGAACAGGAAGTGGTGCTTCAAAAGACTCATAAACCTTCTTCCTCCGTTTCGGAGCGTGAAATATCGCTTCCATCAGGGATTTGGTGGCTCAAATGAGCGCAACACCCAGCGCCCTGCTTGTTTTGGTGGGAGAAAACACGTTTGAACTTAATTCGGCTCTGCCGTTTTTAACCCACAGCCCTTGTTTTTTTTCCCACCCATATTTCAGAAAGCCTCGTTTACTTCCTCGTTTCACGTGTTTCACGTGTTTCACTGTCCAATCAGCGAGCAGCGTGTGGGTCTACTAGCCAATCCCAGCTCAGCACTAAGCACCCGCAGTGAAAGAGGGCGGGACTTGTCGAAATATGGAAAAACACTTTCGCCTAGTCGGGCAAGTCAGACCGGATAGCGCGAATAGTCTTGAGACGTTTTGAAACCAAGCCCAAATTTGATATCGCGGGTCTAATTCCTAGCACGGTTTCCTCCACACGAATGACATATAAGCGTTATAAGTCACGCAGCCGCGCTCGCGCGAGCTCCCGTCCCTTCGCGTGTCGCAGTGAAAACAGGCCGCTGAGTTCCACGCTTCTGCGTTTAGTTCCGGCCCCTTCAAATGGACATCATTTCTAGTTAATAAGATTTAAAACTAAAATAATGATGATAATAATAATAAAAAAAAAGCGTTGCAGTATCAAAATAAACGTGCTATATAATGAATGAACAGTGCATTGTTTGTGATGAATAAGTTCTGAAAGCACACTATAATTTGAGAATAGCTTGTTCTAACTGCTAGCTGAATGTGCTGTGCTTTAAATACACAGAACATGGACACAACTGGAAGAAACATGTTGTTAAAGCTTTAAACTAACACTGTTAGTATCTTGTGAAATAAACCCTCATTCTGCATTTGTTTGGCTAGTAACAGGGTGTGAAAGATCCTTTGCAATCTTAAGGCACGTAAAGGGCCTTGCCTTGCAGTATCACTATATTGATAGACACTGTGTAAATAAAAGGGGGTTGAAATGGAAGCTGTAAAGGTTTTTCATCAGCCAGTAGGGGGTATTCTTTACCAATCTGTTACCTTAAGGCATTGGTGAGGCACCTTGGGCATCATGTCAGGCAGCGGGTTGTATAGGGAATGCAAAAGTGTTACATCCCTGCTGAATAATCCAGCTTGGTCTGACCGGCTGACACAGGCCGAGCTGGGCAAGCTGGTAGACCAGCTTACACAGGCCGAGCTGGGCAAGCTGGTAGACCAGCTTGCCCAGCTCGGAATGTATTTTTCATTAACCTGATCAGTGTAATTGATCAGTGAATGTTTGAGATTTTTCTAATCGCCTTACTGTTACTGTTATGTTCTTGAAACAACGCGTCTGCAATGTTACATTAGTAGTGATCATTCATAAGCTGTTTCCATCGACCAGCTCGACCAGCTCGGAATGTATTTTTCAATAACTTGATCAGTGTTATTGATCAGTTAAATTGATCAGTGAATGTTTGAGATTTTTCTAATCGCCTTACTGTTACTGTTATGTTCTTGAAACAATGCGTCTGCAATGTTACATTAGTAGTGATCATTCATAAGCTGTTTCCATCGACCAGCTTGACCAGCTCGGCCTGTGTTTTGGCAGCTGGTAGCTGGTCAGACCAAGCTGGATTTTTCAGCAGGGATGGAAGATGGAGCCATAGTCACTTTTAAGAAATTTGTAAACATAAAAAAAAAAAAATAACACCTGTGACACCCCCCCCCCATGAACTTTTAATTAATGCGAATACCTCCAGAAGTTCACCCCGATGGTGTTTACAGGATTATAAGCATCTAAAACAGGAGCACCATACAGAAGAATAAACCACAATAGAAGCATGAGTGACGTTACGAAATCGACCAAAGCATTTAATGTGGGCGAACGCCAATTGTATCATCACTGACCAGAGAGGCCACATGCTTTAAAGATAAAAAAGCATTAGACGCTTGAGTGAAAGTGTGTATTTATTTTTGTAGTTTTATTTAGCTAAGAAAGCGTGAAAAATGCACACACACACATTACTTGCTGACTCTTATTAACTGACTATGATTAAGTGATTTGGAAGAACATTGTGCCCACTTCACTGTGACTTTGATACGATCAGCACTTGTATAAATGCTGTGACCGTCCTATGCACGAGTAGGTGGATGTTAGCAGTCAGAAATACAGGAGTACCAGCACTGAAAAGGTTTCTTAAGCATTTCTGATGATGTCTAATGACTGGACTATATTTGTTTATAAAGCACATTTTTTTCCATTGTGGTTACCATTAGAAGCATGAGTAGTTTAGTGTGAAACCGCTGTGTGGTTACTTACAATCAGTTGTGGAAAGAGTGCAAGATAGTAGATGTAGTGAGTCTATGCATTAAAATGTTATTTACTCTGGATAAGTTCAAATCACCAACATCAGTCATACAAGAACAGTAAATAGAGATGAATTTACCTTCCCCTGTCGTAATGTTTTACTACAAACATGTTGAATTGTTCAGGGCCTGTGTACATTTTTATTTTTATTTTAATGCAAGGTTGAAGACTAGTCTTTTATTTTATTTAGCTGTTAAATTTTCTTTAGTTTGTACTTAAAAAAGAAAAAAAGTTTTGAACTTATAAACTTTTTTTGGTTGTTGACATTAATATATGAATGTCAGTCTGTCACTCAAGATATTTTGAGGAATGTAGAAATTAAGCAAAAATTAGTAAAAAAAAAAAAAATTGGTTAGTTGTACGTTATTCCTGAAGACCTTGAATCAGTCCCCCTTTTTCTTTATATTACTGTCCATAATCTCTTGGGGGGAAAAAAACGCTCTCATAATTATTATTATAAATTTTTTTTTAGGTTAGGGTTCTGGGCTACTGATCAGAAGGTTGTGGATTCAAGCCTCGGGACCGCCAAGCTGGCCACTGTTGGGCCCTTAACCTTCTCTGCTCAAGGGGCACTGTATCATGACCCTGCACTCTGTTGTAAGTCGCTCTGGATAAGGGCGTCTGCTAAATGCTGTAGATGTGTTTGTGTGTGTATATTTATAAAAAGTACACAAAGTTTCCAGAGAAACAGGATGTTTTGGACAAAATTCTGTCATAAGCTGTACAAAGTGCAGCTTATGGAGAAAGAATTACTCCAGAGTCCCGAAACTTTTAAACCTCAAGCTGATTTGAAACTCTATGCAGACACCAAGTACCGATCATTCTGAAGAGTCGTATATGTGAGTCACACAATCTAAGACAACCAGCACATCGTTCTGGCACAAGAGTCAAGAAAATAAAGTTCATTATTTTAAAACTTTCATTAAAGTGTTGGTGTGAGGCGGAAAATGATATTAGAAGGATATACTGTATGCAAAAAATGAAAAAATAAAATATACATTTTATTGATTTATTTATTCAAATGAAAAGATAAATTAGTGGTTTTTATTTCAACAACTCCTCTCATTTACCGACATTTACCCAAAAATAACCGTACACTGAGTTTATTTGTATTGTTTATTATTTACTAGATATACCCAATAAACTGACAACTTGGTGTACATACTGTATATACTGTAACCGTGCAAGCTGGGTGCTTTTCTCTCTATGTATATAATACTATATGAGTGCTATTATTAGGAGGTCAGTGGTGGCTCAGTGGTTAGGGCACTGGGCTACTGATCAGAAGGTTGTGGGTTCAAACCTCAGCTCCACCAAGCT
>JAOUQW010000001.1:15480408-15496741 GCA_028565825.1 Olivaichthys viedmensis
GAGAAAGAACCGTAGCTGTTCAGTAAATAAACAGTAATAGTAATTATTCTAAATTGATTAATAATAGTTTAAAGTTGTAAATAACACCCACATTAATGAAAATATACTGTGTCAATAATAACACAATGTTGTTTTTTTAACATGTATAAGAATTACACACGAATAGATTACCTTTTACATTTCATCTATCATCATTTATGGGCATTTCTATTTGAACCCTACTAAATGACCTACAGTACACTTCTTATTGTCACCATTAAACTGTGTCTACAAGATACAAACATGCATGTAGGAAACATTATAAAACAAAGAGGATGTTTTCCATGTACCTTCTACCCCCCTTGATCACTTCATTGTTATTTTTAGCAACATTTTGGACTATAAATAGGAATAGGAAGTTGGGGGGACTAACACTCCACCCAAAAATGGCTTTTGTATTTTAGAACAATTCATGTGTTCACCTGGTTGGCTGAACCTAACTTCAGGCATTGTTACTTGATAGGACAAAAGGATAACGATTATGTTAGGATACTTTCTCACTGATAGAGGGTCTCAGATTTGGATGTAGTGTGCATCGATAGAAATATTTCCTTTATATTAATAATCCAGTTCTCATAAAAGGTTTTTACTCATTTACTTAAAATTGGTATGATCCTATTACACGATCATGGGCATGTCTTTTAAGACCTTTCTCTCAAAAACTATACAACATCATGTTGAACTATTGTGGTTAATTCCACTTAGACTCACGCTGGTGTACTGTTCAATTTTCTAAAGGTGTATCATCAAAACCACCCACCTACCTGCTGTCTGCCTACTCTAGCAACCCCCATGTCTAGAGTGTGTGGAATGGAAACCGAGAAGTCTGGCTCACCCACTCGCGTGATTATTTTTATTCAGACACATCTCTCTACCCATATGTATTTCTCTGAATGGAAACTTGCAATGGGGTTTTTGTGGTGACTTTTTTCAAGTGACAGACAGAGGAAAGATAGCCAAACTCCTTTTGACCTTGTCTACATGTCTGGGCACGAAATGAAACCTCTGCTCAATTTATCTGAATGACGGGAAGAAGATTGTGGGTTTTCAGGGCACTTGGTGATCATACACGTTTAGACGGTAGAGGCTCGTTTGTAGCTCAAGACAAAATATCAGAGCTGTTCATTCAAAATCTTGTATGAACAGTTACGTGTAAATTCGCTTCTTAGCATCAGAAGACAACACTGCTTTCTGATCATTAATACTGAACTATAATATGGTTATAAATGTCATAACATAATGTACCAATTCAGTTATAAGGAGGCATGCTCTCTGATACTAGACTGCACCAGCATTAGGCATAAAAAAATTGTTTAGCCAATAATATAATTTACATAATTTTTCACATTAGCCAAAACATGTCTTTAGTTTTGCACCGGAGCTACAAGGCAAATTTAGCTAACAAGTAAGGGACGCTTATAGCTACCAGTTTAGCACTCTGTTTAGAAAGTTTCTGTTAAAGAATTAAATTAGAACTAAACGATTATCTAAAACACTTTCAATGTACAATTTCACATTTAAATGTTGAAGATATGAAAGTTACGCCCGATGCTTGTACATTGTGATACCAAATTATGTGCTGAGGAAGAAAGTGATTCCGGCTTTAAGATGACCACTGCTATTGTTCTTAGCTCTGTGACGTCCTTCTGTCCATTTTTTAATATTGTTATACAGTGTCAGAAACCACATAAGCAAGATACTGAGCTCGATGTGGTTTTGAGGCGAGGATGTGATCATTTTAAACTGGCAGATTGCACAATGCTAAACTTAAGGCTATAGGTTTCCCTTACTACAGCTACATTAGTCTCGTAGCGGTAGTACAAATCTAAAGAAGTACATTTCAAACACCAAACATGTCTTGGCTGATCGACTACATTTTTGTAGGAAAATTATTTAAAATAAATTTCTGAAATTTGGACTGTTCCTTCAATAAAACAGATATTTGCTGGAATGGCTAATTAACTGTACCTTGCATCCCTCACAGGCATGAACACCGTAGTGGAATCCTGAAGCTTTGTCCCCACATACACGACACTCGATGTTTAAAACAGAGGTGGAGGGATCTTCAGGCTGTTTTGTAAACGGCATGCTGTTTTCGGCGTACTGTGGAGGAGACTCGGGCTCAAGTTTAATCGAACCTGAATGATAAAAAAAAGATAACATACATCATTAGGAGTAGATCAATGTCTTACAAACCTGGCATAAAATGCCTAACTATTAAAAATACTTCCAGCAACCTGGCATTGTTTTAGAGATGAAAATTCATCGTTCACTACATGACATGCATAATCGTGTACTATGCATTCATGTGTATGAACCATAATATGATTTTCTTTCTTCTCCATGACCCCTTAAGAAAAGCATGAGTAAATACAGATTCTGTTACTGCTTTAGGGTCATTTTTACAAACACACTTTGGGTGTACATACATCATATTTAGGTACATATACATATCATATAACATATCTATTGTGCACATATAGGATTCTATAGGACCAGGATTAAACCCAATTTTCAGTGATCGACAAGCACTGGCTTAATCCATGACAAGAATCTCAGCTCTATGTGTGATAAAACACCCATTACTATTGACTTGTAAAGGAAAGTTCACAGTTTTAACATTAACATTTAACATAAAAAAAAGGTATGGTTCATACTTTGGGTTTCATGCACTCTGTAGTTGTCTTCCTGAGTTCTATAGCTGCTCTCTTGTGTTCTATAGCAGTTATCCTGTACTCTATAGCTGTTCTCCTGTGGTCTATAGCTATTCTCTTGTGGTCTATAGCTGCTCTCATGTGCTCTATAGCCATTCTCTTGCAGTCTGTAGTTGCTCTCCTGAACTCTATAGTTGTTCTCCTGGGCTCTGTAGTTGTACATGTGCGTCAGGTCCATCATGTGCGTTGTTTCGCTCTGGCCTGGGCTGGGCGCATACTCGATGCCAGAGATGGTTGTGTAGTCTAGCGTGGAGTAAGGCTTCATGTCCAGAGAGTGTGAGCTGTCGTCAAGTTCCTCCAGGTCCAGAGCGCTCAGGCCAAATCCCATGGGCCAGGACAGTGTCTGTGTGTCCACCATATCTGCCCAAGAGAGACACACACAGTTTTAGAACCAGGCGAAAGGCAACAAGGCAAAAGGGAAATCGGAACAACGGAATTGAACTGGCTTATTATTCCCAGGCACTCTACGAGCTCTTAGTCATCTCACGTTCATGTTTCTTCGAGAATTGTCAGTGATGCTACGGTATGAGTAATGTAAAAATTGAGCTGTGCTAAAAGGCTAATGTTTCAATCTCAGCCCAGCTTAGAGATAACAGAAACAACAAAAGTAAGCAACAATTTTTTCCAGATAGCTAACCAAATGACTACATTAGTCATTTCAAAGTAAGTTAGTAAGTCAGTCTCCATGAAAACGAACAAAGCAAGCCAAAGAAGAGCACTGAGTTGCTTAAGATGATTGTTGCCTTCCCAAGTGGCCTCGCTGGTCATGAAAACAGCATGAGGTCTGCCACTGATGCAAGCGCCAAGGCCTTGGCCCAATGCTGTGTGTGTGGTGTGAAAGAGAGAGTTTCAGCCTGTGTTTATTCTGTGAAACGCTGACAAAGTGTGTGACTGGGGCAGCACTTTGAGAAGAGGTATAAAATCAGAAGTGAGAAGACGTTCTGAAAACAGTTTTTAAATGGTTAGTTCCTTTTGCATGGCTAATTCCAATTATATTGGTGTTTCGGTCAAATTTGTTACCACAGCGCTAAATTTTCAGTTTAAAACAGAGACTTTCTTAGTATTTCCATATAAAACTGATTCAAGGAGTGTTATATATGAGCTCAGTTTGTGATCTCACAAATTAGGCTCAATGGCCTGAATGTATCACGTTCGATATGCAAATTATTGGGACATATGTGAGCTAATTTACTAGCATTTAACTAGCCAGCTAGCTATCTCAGCTAATGTGATGGCTAGAAGACACGGGGGCATTTGCAATTTGCATATTCATTAATCCTAGTGTAGAGATGTTCCTGGGCCATTTTAATAATTTCTTAGGCATTAAACCATATTAAATAATGTTTTCTTCTACATATTTTTTAAAACTTCGTTTAGGGCAAAACAAACATACATTCTAACGTTGAAACTATCATTAATTTCTAGTATTCCTCTACAACTCACCGAGTGACTGTGCTATTGCTAGTATGCACATTTGCCAACAAAGCCTTTAGATCTTCCTTGGTTCGAAAAATTTTCTAAATGTGAAAAATTCACTGACTTTGGCTCATTAGCACTACTTCTCTATCATAAAGAAACCTCTGGTGGACATCTTTATACTATAAAGAAGGTAAATCATTGCTGTTATGAGCAGAATTATATAAAAATGCAGCACTCTGTATATAAAAAACAACTCTAGAGTGCTCTCTCAGTAAAGAGGACATGGTTGATCATAAACTGAAAGTCTGACTACGTTGGTTCATCACTGAAGTCCCGATACGTTTATTGCCCTAAATCTCTCCATATCGACCGGCACGATTTTACACAATCAAAGCCAGCGGTTGCGTAAGGACTGCTTTTATAACCAGATAGCTGCACATGTGTGTGTGTTTGACTAGGGATTTATAAAGTTTATGAAACCTTTGCTCCTGCCTTTAATTTGATCTACATGGGAATACAATTTTTGGAGTCTACTCCAGGTTTAATAGTGTGTGAAGGCTAGAGAGAAAAAGTCCAGGTGTCAAACTGGACTCAACCAGTGCCCACCATATTCCAATTTTCCAAAAATAGCTAAATTGTTGACATGGTTCCCAGCGGCGTTCCCAAAATACCCCCACGCTGCAAACATCCTCTGCTCAATGACTTATTTTTTCCCTTCTCACCTGAATGGAATGCGAATGAATGAATGGAATCTCCTCAAAATTACCTGGGCACACTTCTGCTGACCTTTTCTGGAAACGCTGGGCAATAAGGATGGTCTATTCTTAGCAGAGCCACGACTTTCTGTCCCCAACGTATCCACTCTGAAAAGTGGTAAACATGTTCCTAGCGGGACTTTTGCTCCAGTTAGAAAGACGGGAAAGATCCAGATATACGTTTGGTTTGGTGAGACACAGCCTCCCCTTCCCTCAATCTGCTTTCTCAGTGGTGGTATTTACAGTCATCACATTCTAGTGGAAACCGCAGGCTTATCATGTGATGAGTACCGCCCAACTTTAAAAACTTACGGTCAAGCCTTAAAACCTTAAATTCTGTAGGAGAATAGAAATTATAACATTTTATTTGGTTAACCTGCTTTGCTAAATTACTCTTTTATTCCAAAAATGACATCTAAATAAAGAGATCTCATGTTGGCTCATGTCTTACAGGATTCGACTGTGTTTTGGCGTCGAAGTGACGTCGACAAAACATGATGAACAAAACATGACAAACAATCAAAGTTAATGCAGCGCATTTGAACAAAAAATAATAAATGTCATGAACTTTCATTGCTCTGTCGCAGTCAAGCCTGATCTTGCAGTGTACAAAGAGGTGCAGGGAGACAGCTAGACACTAGGCTTTGTGGTCGGCCACAGGCTAAAAAAGTGATTTTTATTACATTTCATAGGTTTGTGGCACATTTAAGACATTTTTATTATTGGCCAAATACAGGAGTTCCATGCTGAATGCAGTTGGCATGTGCTGTTGATCAGTTATATGGCAATATTCAACACACGCACAATAGTTAAGCCGCATTCACACAAGAAATTTTCAGTTTGTGTCTTCTTGTGAAACTGACATGATCAAGGCAGGACCGAAAGGCTGGTGGCAGAAAGTCTTCCATTTTGGTCTAGTTAGCCGTGACCTAGCATCTTAGCTGTGGATAGCGATATTGTGGTAAGAATGAAGAAACATTCATAAAGGCAATTCAACTTTCCTAAATTAATTTAGGGGTACCAAACCAAGTCCTATGTATGCACAAAGTGTGAGTGAACACTTCATCATCTCATTCTTTTTAAAAGGCAGCATATAGGCAACATCTTACAAATCTGAAGGAAGCTTCACATGTGTCCTTCTTGGTTGGGGTAATCTCAGACTAAAAGTTCCAGGAAAGTTTGAAAAATGGCAGACAGAATGATCAAACCAACTGAGGAATAATTCATGATAATAATGTAAATCGTGATACAAGGTTAGGCAATAATCTTCTAGAGTCTCTGGGTAAACAGTCCTACGGGAGCTTGTTTTAATGTTCTACAGTAAAGTGTCCTTCAAATAAGAGTGCAAAGCCAGAGAAGACTTTCTGTTGGGAGCTCTGCTTCTGTTCATGCAAGAAAGTTAGGAGTTGCTCACAGAGAGTGATGTGAAATCCTTTCCACAGGGACAGTATTGCAACAGGAATGTAATGTTTTCCATTAATATTTCCTAAGAGCCACGGTGGCCAAACCAAGGCAAAGAAGGAACACGAAAATGTTTTCATTTATATTTGAACATGTTAATCTCCCACAACGATCTATATATTGTTATTAGGGTGCATTAATAATATTATTGTATCAGGATTGTATGCCTTTTAGTTTCACTTACTACCTTATGCCAGATGAGGTTCTTTAGAGCGATGCCATAGAAGAACCATTTTTTGTTCCCTAAAGAACCTTTTGATGGTTTTGATGGTTCTTTAACCATTTTATGTTGGTGCAACAAAGAACTGAAGAATCATTTCCAAACATAAATGTTTACATCATATGGAAGTTTAAAAAAAAAAATCCATTCTGTGGTGGGAATTGATTATCCAGTTAATTTTGGTATCAAAAAAAATGGTGAACATACCACTTTTTTGGGAACCAAAAATAGTTCTTCTATGGAACTGTTTTAAAGAACTTGTAGTGTTTGTGGCACTCTGGAGTTTGGTACTTCCTGTGCCTTTGTGAGTTTCAGTGTATAGTGTGTCTGTTTATTTGTGCCTCATTCTTTTCTTCCTACCACTATTCTACAGTTCTTTCTGGTCAGTTGGTGTAAACTCAGTCTTGCACCTGCATCCCTATCGGTTCCTTTAACAGCTCAGATATGCTTTGATTGGATTGCCTCACTTCTAAAAGTCTGCCATATGAACAAATGTAAATGTAAATATAAATTGATATCACATTGATAGACTCCAAAATTAAGTAGTAGAAAAAAATCTCGGCACTAACAACACTTTTGCAGATATTCAATAGACACATTACTTACGAAAGTAAGTAAATACAGTAAATGCACAAAATACAGAGAAAACCCAGGTCGTTAACCTGGGTTTGAGATTCAGACAAACGTCCGCTAAGCAAAATCACCAAAAAGTTCACTTACCAAACTGCTACTGTCTCATAACCGTGTCCGGGTGAGAGCACAGATGTGGCTGAGAATCACGCTACTTTATCACTGATCTCTGTGTCTTGAGGAAGAAGATGAACCTGCCTGACGACATTCAACAACATCTACACATTCATCAGCCGAGTTGACTGATAAGTGCACTGCACTTTCCTGGTGGAATTTCTCAAAGACAGCACATACACAATATACTCACAGGTTAAACAACAATTTGAATACTCCTTTAAATGCTGTTTAATTCTGTCTTGCAATATAAGATGTGAAAATGTCTGTGTTCAGAGGACTTACAGGTGGCTAGATATAGACAACGTCTATGTGGTGTTATATGATTTGGCAAAGACATAACAACGCAAATTGTAAGAATATTTTGATTGCGCTCTTACTTAATGGTATTTGTGTTTCCTTTAGGGTAATAATATGAGGTTCTAATATGAAGAGGCGTTATATGCTTGTGGAAATCCTTTCTTTCTCGCTCTTTCTAATATATGTGTGCACAGATTATGAATTTACACTGGGTTCATTCATACCCTTTAACCTACCTCGCTATGAGACAATATTTATTGTTATAGGCGTATGTTGGGGTCTCCAGCAGGCACTATTTGCTTGTATTGCATTTGCTTCCTAGTTATTTCTCTTTCTTTCTTTCTTTTTGTACTTTACTTAATTATTTTGCCTTTTTCTTTGTTTGTGTGTACTATGTGTGTGCGTTAATGTTGGTAGGTACTGGGTGGGACTGGGGTAGTGGGAGGTTCATACCTTTGTATACACCTTTGTGTACCCATACTGTGTATATGTACAAATCAAAGAGGGTTTTTTTTCCCACACTGACTCGTATTGAACACACTCTGACCCTGAAAAAAGAGAGGTTTCTCAGAAAAACGCCGAACGCAACTTGCATTTACGATTACAGAGTACTGCCGTCGGTGCAACACTTTCATCAGAAAAGGCCATGACCTTGAGGCTTTGTCATAGCAAGCTGTAGAAAGAGAAATGTGACTTCCTGACATCAGTGCCACCATGAGTGGCAGAAAACTCTTCCCCCGTGCCTATGTCTCGGCCGTGCCCTCTTGCTTTGAGACTCAACCTAGACAATAAAGCTGTCACGCCACCCACACGGCTATTACTGAACTTACTCGGCACGCATTTATCACTTTGATGCAGCAATTATAATACACAGACTTTAAACCACATTCTGTCTGGCATGGATTTGTCTGGCATGGTACACGTGAACTCAGATTTTTTTTTTGGTCTGACTTATTCAGAAAAGCATCTCCTCAGTGGGGAAATCCTAAAGCAGATTTCTCACTTTTACTGTCTGTTTGTGTATAGACCTGTGATGAAAGAATTTCTGAGATGAAATTTCTGAGGTTTTGTCTTTCTTAACATATGATTTTAACACCCGTTCCAAATACATACTTCATTGAAGGCAAATTTGAAATAATATATATATATATTTTTAAATAATAATAATAACTTCACATTTTCTGACGCTGACCTGCTGACCTGCTGGATAGAGATATCTTATTTCCAGGTTTTGAAACGAATAAGCCAGCAGGATGCATTTTTAGACTTCCAGATGCCGCCTTTTTGATGAATGTACAAAATAAATAAATCAGGAAACAGGCACTCTCGATTTCTGTAAACATGTCGCAGTCTCTTCTCTTAGCATATCCGTAACAGATAAGTAGGGAAAATAATAATTTTAAGTGAAATGTCTCTTTAAATGACTTTTGGACTCGAGTGACCCAAGTTTCAAGCTATGAAGAGGAGGTGGATGAAGAAACAGACTGCCAGCGAGTAGCTAACAAAGAGCTCATAAGTATGCAGCTTAACAATGTGCAGTTATGGGTTTATAGAGGTGTGATGAATAATTAGGTCTGATTAAACAGTACTTTTAGTCTTAGCCTCAGCGTCGGGGATCAAACACATATTTAATTCTGGCTACAGAATTAAAAAATATATATATAACGGCGTAACGTTTATTCAATACGCCACATAAAAACTAACAAATAAAAATCAACAAGGTTAAAGAAAAACAAACATTTAAAACAAAACCGTATATTACGCATTACAGTCTAAAATTCTTACTTCAGGTATTATACAACACACACTATTCATGAATGCTTCCACTGTGACCACAAACATGAAGGCATGTATTTCATTCCTACTTTACCAAAGTAAAGAAATTTATTTTTAAAAGATTCTATAAGACAGTAGAAATTCTAAAAAAATCATTAACTGAGTTATGTGTAACCTGTTACTTCACACACAACTGCAAACAAGTAGAAACCTAAACCAAAATCTGCAAAAGCAATGATATCACCAAATCACCAAATTTTATTTATTTTTTTAAAGTAAAAAATTTACTAATTTAGCTGCAGTTACTAACTAAATGATAGCTCTGAGATCAGCAAAAATTCTTACTACTTTTTTAAATTTTATTTAGATTTTGTGAAACTAATTCATGAAGCCATGGCAGGATATTCATTGTGGCCAAAAACATGAACGTGGTGGTGCACAACTTGGTTATTGGCAGAAAAAATCCAAGACTATTTAAGCACATGAAGTACAGTACTATGTGTAGTTTTAGTTACTTACACCAATTCCCCATATCTGATAGCATAGTGTGACCCCAGTATTGACCCACACACCACAGCAAGCATGAAAACCAGTACAAACCAAAACTAAAATTTTAAACCAATGATAAGGGTCTAAAAGCCTTACTCACCCCAAAAACAAAAGCTTCAAGCCCCAAGCTCTTTGAGTTTCACTGTGACACTGAGCACGTAGTCACTGAACTCGAATGTGGTGAATGGGCAAGCGAGTGGCTACTTCTGTGGTTATACCAAATTGAACAGGAACTGGAATTTTATCTACAAATTCTTACACTTCATGGCCTCAGCAAAAGTGCAGACAGCTAACCATCATGTGGTCGTGCTGTGAGGTGTTCGGCTAGCCAAATGACTTCCTGTTGCTTCACCCACGGCCTTTCTGCTTTCCACTTCTCTTTACGGAAAGCTGGAAGGATCACTTCTTCCTTTGGATAATTTTATAAAGTCAAGTTGACGTAATAATTAGCTTTCTCTGCGCTATGACATTTTCAGGGTCACTGCTGTGTTCTTGATCTTTGCTCCTATGATCATGACAGTCATAATGACCGATAGTAACTGAGCTTAAAGGGATAGTTTGGTATTTTTTTTACTTTCACCTAAATCTTGATTTTTTAAATCAAGTTAATACTAAGCTATCAATGCAGTAACTCCAAAGCTCAAGGGCCACAACCCTACATAGATTAGTCCACCCCGACTAACTACAGCCTTGGTAATTAGTTAATAGTTTAATCAGGTGTTTTAAATGCGGCAGAATGCTAAACTCTGCAGCTGTGACCCTCCGGGAATGGAGTCTGACACCCTGTCCTACATAGAACACGGTTAGGTCATGGGTTAGGTCATGCAAAGACTACTTACTTACATTCCATTGTAATGAAGGTATTATATATTAGGCATGTACCGAAAATTTGTGGTACAATACATCACGTTATTCAACATGCACAATATTGATATCGTGTACACACCAAAATACCACCACTACCCCTACGTTCCATTCATTCTAGGATTGAAAAAAGAAAATCCAGAAAAAAATTCCATTATTTGCATTTGCAACATACGTTTTTTTTGTTTTTTTTAATGCTTAATATTTTGCTTAATACCTTTTGGAACAAAATTAACTCCATACAATGCAGACAAAATTTATATAACCATAAAAAAATTGCAATAAACATAAAAAAAAAAATCGTACACATTTCATATCTTATGAAATTGCATTGTCTGTACAGTACAGCACATCACAGGTTTACTCTGATCCGCAACTTTTTTCATATTTTATGAAATGTGATATGGAAATACCAGCGCAACGCGAGAGCTTAAAGAAGAAATTAGCAGCTAGGCCTGCACAGTTGAAATGATCCTGAGCTACTTCTTTATCACCCCTTGACCACGAAAGCATCTTCATACAAACCACACGCGCACGTAAGCACACAGCAACTCCTCCATAGTTGCAGCACATGACTAATTATGATCTCATGGTCCCAAATCCAAAGCCCTGGAGAGGACATTAAAACACGCACACAAGTACATAACTGAGGACGGATGTTGAGCTGAACGATCCAATCGTTTACCTGAACATTCTCGAGGGACCTTAATGACAAATCGGATCCGCCGCAAATAACGCTTCTGGCGAGTGTCTCGGATGCCAAGATCTTTATTGTGTAGCTCCTTGGGAATTTGCTTTTGCACAAAATCTGAGGACGTAAACTTTCCCCCAATTGCTTTTAATAGGCATGAGTTAATGGTTGATGCCTCTCCCGAGGATTTGCTGCACTTCCTCAGCTTCCTCAGCGGATGAGGAAGGGGCTTATGCGAGTCAGCGTGGCCTCAAACCTAGTGAAACAGAGGAGGGCTCTTCCCTCGTTCCTCGAGATGGGCAGGAAAAGGAGGGACACTCAGTGGGGGATTCACATTTCTGACCAAAACCATGTGGCCATGCTGTTCCTGTCCAAACACTCTGAGAAAGGTCAGCTTGCTGAATGATGCAGATGACATTCCCTAAGCACTGTGAATTTGTTTACTATCATTTCCGACAATTCTGTACAAATGTCAGGCTGTTGACAATGCATCTTTGGACTTATGAAACATTATGTACCATTTGGTAAGCAAAGATGTCAAGTATTTTGCTAGTCCCAATGGGCTCCCTGTTAAGATAAACCACTTTGATAACCTCTAACCTCATTAAATTACATTTTATATCATTAATGTGAGTGCTACTGATGTCGATAATGATATTGAGATTGGTATCGGACCTGAAACGCTGGATTAGATCAGACTTCTCAGACTTCAATTCGGTCCACTAACGTATTTTTTATACACGCCGTGAATGCTGATGAATGCGTGATTGTCAACTTTTCTCTTTTTATGAAATATAAATTTGCTTAGATCATTATATTTTATGCTGAAAGAAAAAAACAAACAGGGCATCTTCACAGCCACACCTTATACACAGCTTCTGCAATTATTAAAGTGAAAAAAGTTCCGGATCACAGTAAACCTGTGATGTGCTGTACTGTACACACAATGCCTCTGAAAGGGATAAGGAGCTTTAGAGTTCCACAAATGATCCTCATGTGTTATAAAGTCATAATTCGCTAGCTTTTGATGAATAGCATTTTTAGGAATATGACCATAAATTGGCCAGAGGGTAGAAACTTTTCAAACAACATGAGCTATATTATCTGAAATATGTTGTTTTAGCCTGTATATACACACTTCCCCGTCAAGAGAACTATTCGAAGCAATGCAACAGTGAAAGACAAATTACGGGTGAGCAATATGGCGAAAAATCTAATATCACAATACTTGAAATTCTTTTACGCTACACAAAATACCATTTAGTTTTTGCGGTATGCTAACAAATTATGGATTACACACAACACATCAGGAAAACAGTAAAAAAATAAAATAAAATTCATTATTTCACAAGAAAAAGGAGGAAAAATCAGACAGCTGGCAAATAAATATAGAAATAAGAGAATGGTATAATGGGCTAACAGCAAATTGTTACTTATTGCTTAATACTTACAGCTGTGTTAATTTGACATATTTGACATAGCGACGCAACTGATTGCTACCCGGTTCTATACAAATGATCAAAATCTCTCGTTATTGTATAAAATTTGCAGTTGGTCAGTTTTATAGAAGAACTGATGATAACCATTCAGAAAAGGCATATTGTGATGCAATTTATCACGAAAACGATCAGATATCGATCGTCATATCGCAAACTAAGATAAATTTCTTCTTGGGATGTTTGTAACATGTCTTATGACCTCATTTGTTGGAAATACAGCAACCACAAGTGCCAACTACATCAAAAAGCATCATAGTGTTCAGGTCCTTTTAACTAAAGTCTTTAAACTGATACTTAAAAAAAAGTATGATGGTTTTGGGAAACCCACCTCAGATACTCAGGTCTATAAACACACAATAAAGTCAATGAACTTTGTGTTAAGCAGTGCTTCTCTTCTCACTGATGATGCAGACTTAATGTAATTACATATACTTCATTATATAGTAAATTAATGCACTTAATGCATGTTTGTTAGTAAGTATATTTAACCTATATTGACCGACGTGCTTAAATTTGATACACAATAAATTAAACCATGAATAACACACAGCATGCTTACATAGTCCACTTACTAAAAACATTCAGATTAATCATTCAGATGCTTCACAAATCTCAGCATCGAATGGCGGGTTTCAACAGACACACACACTCACACAAACATACTCATTTCCCCGGAAGCGGCAACACAAGACACAAGCACTAAACCGATTATCTCTTATCTATCTTATATTTACATCTGTCTTCAAATTGCATTATGCTGCACAACCCAAAAATTCAAACACTGAATGGAAACCACACACCACAGACGCACACCTGCGCTTATTCCGAAAAGCTTTTTCATGAGCAAGCTGCGACTCACCGTAGCCTCTCAGCGTATCTAATTCAGCTAAGGTGCAGAAGAATATTAATCGGCATGTAATAGTTTTTTTTTTTTTTTTACTAGCTGCTTTAATGGATATTTCACAAATTCAAAATATCCCAGTATTTATATTTGTCTTTGGCATTTTTCCTTTTTTTTTTTTTTTTTACTGTGCATTTTTATGTGTACAGTTTAATAAATGTGGTTGTGGTCACATAACTTAGCCGTAGGCAAAGAAATGATATAGAACATACACTAAAGACATTAAAAGATAATATGCCAATATGCAGTCTTATAACATAAGGCACACTTTGGGTCACAACAATAAAAAAAAATTATAAAAAAAAGAAGAAAAAAAAGAATACCTGTCGTTTCAGATGTTACGGGTGTTGTACGTGTGGCACTTTTATCTGAAACCTGCCATGTAGCCATGGTTGCTTGTAGGGCATAACGCTGCATTTGTTTTACTGCTGATACAGATATTCAGTACTACCTTCATTATTATAGTTTTTTTTTTTTTAAGTCAGCTTGATTTTATTATTTTAGATAAAAACCTTTGCAACCTAAATGAGGCAGCTGACAAGAAGAGTGCACGCTCATGTCCAATACATTGCTCAGAGAAACAGAACAGATGGCATTTAAAATTTAATAATATTTGGTAAGTAGGTCATTTTGCTCTTCGATGTCTATACCATTTTGTCATGGTACGATATAGCACAGTCATTTGGTGAACACAGAGTACTACTGGAATGGCTAAAGCTTATTGGGTGGACCTGCATGCCCAAGCTCATCGTACTGCTGAAAATTTTGAACACTAGTGAAAAACACAACTAAAACTCTTAAAAAAAAAGAAGTAAAAAACCCTTGTAGGGAAGCTTTTCTGGCACTTGGTACAGCCCGTTAATCCTGGTTTCGTAGATCTGTTAGAAACCAGGTTTTCTAAATACTAATCCAGAAGTGTGGACTTTTATCGTCAAATGTCGCATCAGATAAAAAATGGAATTTGCCATATTCCAATTCCTAGGGAGGTTATAAGTGCTTTTCTTGCCGCAACTAAGAATATACTGATATTAAATTCACATCACAATAACAGCAGGACTACCTAAACTTGTATCACATGTTACGATGTTATCACAATATTGTATTGAAAAACATTACAGCATGCATACCTGTACCTGTCCTCACTGGGTGACGTTTTAACTGAAATGTTTGCACGAAAGTTCTCTCTGCCATTTTATAAAGACATAATTATGGTATTGTCTTCTCCGCAAATGTTACATACAACGCTCCTTCAGACTTGTCCAAAATAAGGAAGCTTAGAAAACAACCGTCTTTGAACAGGACAGAGCACAAACGCTGCATAAAACTGGTGCCTACCTAGGCAGTCTCCTCCCAAATGGAACGCAGGGATAGTGACGGGATTTTCAAGGATGGGATAATAACATTGTGCGCACTAAATATCAAGATATAGAACCAAGTATTGGCACATGCAAAGCTCCAAAAAGTCAGATCCAGCTAATCAGCTAGTTATCAAGCCATCGATACACTGAAGAAGGTGTGTTACAGTTGAGAGGATTGGGATCGAAAGCCACTACAGTACATTTTACACTTTATACTACAGTAAAGCCCCAGCTTGCATGATATGATACCTTTTAGACTTGTTCAGATATCATTAACATTAGTTAGCTTTCAGATACCGAAGGAACCCAATCACAGGGTGCAAAAAGGCGTTTTCGGGTTTAAAAGTGTGCACCATAACCCCATCGTGAAGACTCTTATTTAAAACAAAGGCCACACATGGCGAGTCACATCCTCCCACATACTGCCATTTAACCAGCGTGCATTTAAAATTGAAAAGAAAAATAGATCCTGTCCGTAGCTGACACAAGCAACTTAAGATGCATTTTTTTAAAGTGGCAGTTTTGTACTAGAATGTGACCAAATGTAAACACTGCTTTCGCTCAGATCACTCCGCTGCACGTTTATAACAACAGAGCAAAGTCCATCACATAGTACGTCAATTATATAACACATTTCACTCTAAACCATCTCACTCCACACAGTCTCGCTCTCTTCACTCTAGACACGCAACACCCACACACACAGATCCCAACTTTTATAAAGCCATAGACACATACTAGCCATGTTCATACACTCATCTACAAGCTAAAAAATTACACACGTTAATACAAACATACTTATGCTTAAGGGTAGGAGACATGGCAAAAATATCATATAGCATTATATTACAACATTTTCACAATACACAATATGTATTACGATATTTAGGGTTTTATTGGCCCTAACAAAGTGCCAAAACAACTACAGCGACATTATGTGCAAGTTCAAATATTTTTTCGATTTATATATTTATATAGTGTTTTCCTTTGAATTGTATAGTAACCATGAGTGTAAGGAAAACACTATATAAATATATAAATCG
>JAOUQW010000001.1:15520888-15531262 GCA_028565825.1 Olivaichthys viedmensis
GCAATCACTGTTCCTGCAGGTGTTAAATTAATCTATTTGCATAGACACTACCCTGTATTTTGGACCTTGAGGTAGAAATGCCCCAAATTGCATATTCATTAAGGCAAACAATGCCCCAAATTGCATATTCATTAATGCAAAGATTTGTTATTTTGCTCATTTGGAAGACGCAATTCTCCGTAGACCCTGTTAATAAATCAGTTTGCACTTTTTTTTTGCAGGTATTATGAAGTTTGCACATGGTTTTACACACACAAACCTTTAGTAAATCAGGACCTAACTGTACGTTGTGTTTATAGGAACATAATTAGCACATATGGTTGTAGTCTTGATAAATCCTTTATGTGCACACAAATGTAACTTTTAAAGCAATTAATGCAAAAAATTTGATACCCATTTCGGTATCCATGACAGTAAAACTAATAAACAGTAAATCAGACTAATCCAGCTGCCTTACTAAAATGCACTTCAAAATAGCTCGTGTTTACTTAATTCCCACAGAGTAAAACCACAGCTTCCTATGAGAATCTATAATGTACTACTGAAGAGTTTATGGAAATTCCCTTCAGAAATTACTGCAAACTAGGGTTGCTACTTTTACACATATCAAAAAGCTTTCCTGGGAACAGCATATGGGAAATTACATTTTTGGCATCTTAGGCATTGTCATATTGCATTTGTCTGACTTGAGATATCCACAATGCTATTGCCGTGGGACAGATCAGGAGTTCCATCCACATTTCTACAGTTCTGAATAATTATTTTACACACTTATTATTCTGTCACTTTTACTACTTCCAACAGCCACCCACAACAGTGTCAAATATTGACGAATCTCTTATATCTGCCTTACAGAGGGTCATCCACCCAGGTAGTAGTGTTCTACCTTTTTGTTCCGAAACAGCCAACAATGGAGCAGCAAAAGATAAATGACAAACAAACTCATCACACCACATCCCAATAACACCCCTGACAAAATGAAGCTCAGCTGCTGCAGCAACATTCTAACATCTGTCCCTGTCCCCTGAGGCCCCACCACCCACCTCAGCTTTGCCTAATTTAACCTTGGCAGAAATCTGATCATCTGTTGCTCATCATTGCACCCTATGAATAGACTGGAACTTTTTATTTGGACTTTTAAGTCTTGTTTTTGCAATTCCAAGCCTTCCATGTCCATGCCGGCTTATTTGTTTATATCACTGCAATTGCTTTTGAGTGTTCTCTGTTCTATTGTGTATTTTTTTAGTGTGTACTTCCTTGTTCTAGTATTTCATATTGTTCTTGTTGTGTTTTTTGTGTGTTATTTTAGTTCTTTGTGGGTGAAACTCCTGGTGCACTTGTGTCCTAACTTTTCAGTATTTCAGAATGATCCTTTTTAACAGAAGACCTTATTATTCAAAATGTTTATTATGAAGCATGTTCAGATTTTGAGGAAGCAGCAGCAGCAGATCCACAACAACAAAAAGAGATAAGACAACAACAGAAACATATATAGCACCTGGCCACCGAACTGGATACACTGGTTTATACACTATCCACCTCATGTTTACCACAGCCCAAAAGAACAGCTGCAGCAGCAGCAAGCATTACACAGTCGACCACCCATCCTGCACTTCAAGCTATCATCACCAGCGGGCTCTCTAGCTCTGACAGCTATGATGGTACACCTGAAAAACTGCTCAGACTGTCCGACACCCTACGACACCACGTAAGCCAGCAGTGAGTAAATCCAATTGCAAATTGGAGGGCAAATTGGAGGGCAAATTGGAGGGCAAATTGGAGGGTAAGGTATGCATAGTGAGATAATGCTGAACTTAGAATTGTGAGGAATTCACAATGATTGCTTGATTTTGCAAATTACTATCAGTGGTTCATCAGGAATCCCCCCACAGCACTGCCCAGGGGCTCTGCCTGCAAGCCTCATTGGTTGGTGGCTACAGAGGAGTCTTTCTGGAACCTTAAGGACCAATTTACCATTGCTTCATTGCTGAGGCATCCAAACCCATCCTAATTGTGTTAACCGATTCCCCAGAGGTAAGAGTAGAGGCTTCCAAGCCAGGTGGGCCATTTTGCTCATATAATATTGTCCAGGGTCTAAGAACACCAAGGTGGATGTCTTGTCATGGTTCCACAAGACTTTCCCTTTACATCAAGACCACCTGCCTACCTGCTGGTCATACAAGGATGCTACAAATCTAGCTGCAGTGGAAACCTGCTACCAATAAGCATACTTTTAACTGGTTTAAGACTGCTGAAGCGCTCTTCCATTGTTTTTACCCCACCTTGGCTTGCCAAAGGTTATTGGCTCTGACGCTAGTTCACAGCCCAGTTTTGGTGCCTCTTAATGGAGAGGTTGGGTGGACTGGTGAGCCAGCCACAGGCTAATATACAACTGGTATCTGCATAACTACAGCAGCGACTGGTATAGTGATTGGTGCCGGTTTCACCTCGGTTTACTCCTCCTCAGGGCTGTTGTTATTCCAATGTGTGCTTGGTTACCAACTGCTGCTGTTCTCTTGGAATCCTAGTACACAGAAGGTCCCCGCAGTAGCGGAATGGTTTTGTCATAGTGGGAAAGTCTGGAACTCAGTGTTTTATCACCTGCAATTAGCCATGCACATAAGCAGCAGGCAGGTCAATGTCAACAGGAATAGCATAGGAATATCAACTTGAAGAGAGTCTGGCTGTAAAATAACATCCCCCTGCCAAGTAAAATACTCAGCCCACGTTCTTTGCTGCATTAACTGGGATTCCACCAGGCCCGCAAATGCTGTCTGACCTACATTTCATCTGTCACTTTTCAGGCCGGTGATTCCATGTAAGAGATGGGGATGAGCCCTCATGGTGGAAGGTCAACTTGTATATTCTGTGAAATCTATCCTGAACACTCACTGCCTTCAGCCACCTTCAATACCTGGTAGATTGGAAGGGTTACAGAGTCGAGGAACGATGTTGGGTGCCTGCAGAGGACATACTAGACCCCATGCAGATGGCTGACTTCCACCACCGATGCCCATGGCCACAGTTCAAAAGCTGAGTCTATGGCTGGAAGGTACCCTCTTGGTCCCCATGGCTGTTGCACCTGTCTCAGTCCCACCCCACTCTGCTGTGCCCACCTTGATTCTGCCTCTTTCCACATCACCAGAATTCTGATCACTGGTGCTCATCATTGCATCCTACAAATAGACTTGAATTTTCCACTTGAACTTGGCAAGGTCTTTTTATTTTCAATTCCAAGTCTTTCTGATCCCTGGTTGGAAAAAAAGTACTACAAAACTCATTTAAAGGATGGAAGACTTTATCACATAGTTTGATATATCATATTCAGACAGTGCACCAGAAGGAAATGCACTCTGCAGTGATTTGTTAATATGATATTTAGATTCCAGTACTAAATACCATGTTCTTACAATGAAACTTCCTGTTTTTTAGTGATCCGGGCTAAGATAATTGGACAAAAGATTATATCTCCGAGCTACAGCTTGCACAGGCAAAAGATGATTGAGTACAAAATTAAATTGATCAAGGTGAGCTGTCCTAATGAACTCATGGGTAAGGAAAGCTACATATTTTGCATAGATCCAGAAATGCAGCCATAAATGTAAATAAGTTTTCCTGCCGTCCCCTATGGCCCTCATGTAATTTTCCAATCAGATGAAAAATAAGGTGCATCTGCTGGAGGTGTTATGCTAAAAAGGAATTGACACTGTACTTCAGACTACATGTTTGAGTTTGCGCGATTGAACAAATGAAACAAAAGACTGAAGAAGATTATTAAAAACTCATTGACTTCTAATGCAAATTAATTGGTTCCTTGTCAGTCATGATGAGTATGCTTATAATTGAATAACACAGTTACCACCTTCATGTTTAGCATTATGGAAAAAAACTTCAGCCACTTGAAGTAGCAAAATTTACCACTGAAACAATGTGATCAAATCTAGTTTGGAAAGCTGAAGTTTGAATTATAAAAGCCAAAATGCCAAAAGTCAATGGTTAAATAATCTTTTTTTCATTTACTTAACACTAATGGTAAGTTGATCAAGCTAGCCAGGTAAGATGAAAATAAAGGAAAGATTTTCAAGATTTTTTTCTCTCTCTCTTGCTTTGCAGATGTTCAAAGGCTTCGACAAAGTGGATACTATTCAGTACATCTACACCTCAGTCCATGATTCTTTATGCGGTGTTAAGCTGGATGTCAAAAACAAGGTTCAATATTTGCTTTCAGGTAGAGTGTTTTTTCTAAGGTACAGTTATATGGGTATTCAGTCATACTGTAAATTCATTCTGTAAGCATTAAAATTAAAAGATGAGACATGAATTAATGGATAGCAATTTTGTGGAAAAGGTTATAACTGTTGAAGTTTAGAGATGTGCACCCTTTTAACATGCTCTCCAATGTGATATTACATATCACACATGTTCATACTTTTAATAATGTGATGTCTTAAATAAAAAAGGCTTTTACTGGTTCTCTTTTATTATGTTACAGGATATATGTGGCATGAAGGAAAGGTCGTAGTCGAACTATGTGGCATCCGTGAGCCATGGGATAATCTCTTGTTGGCTCAGAAAAAGAACCTCAAGTACAGATACCAAAAAGGCTGTGACTGCAAAGTACGCTCTCTCTTGAGTTATTTGTTAAGACATTTAGGCAGTTATAAAACAAAAACAGAATAATTATAAGTCATAAGTAAATATACTGTAATATATTATCTAGGTATTTTAATACTGACTTCTGAGGAAGTCTAAATCTAATTTGTATTGCCAATTTTAATGAAACTTTTCATTTTGAAAACTGAATTTCAACCTTGTCCCTGTACTTAAACTTCCAGATTTCCACCTGTTATGAACGTCACTGCCATGCCACTTCTGCGAATGAATGTGTATGGTTTCCGTACAGCAGCCAAACTCTCCAGGGTGTGTGCATTAAACGGGCCAACAGCTCATGCAGCTGGTACATTGACAAGTCTGACTCGCCTACATTGCAAAATGTTGGGGGAAATGGTGTGAGAGAGACTACTGGTCTCCTAGAGGTCAGAGAAACCAACCCCACACAAACGCCGCAATGAGTGTTGGATTTCACACCAATGAAGTTGTAAGATACGGTTCTAAACATACAATACGGTTCTAAACATGCTCGCGTTGACTTCCCCTCACCATCTTTAAATATGATAATTAGCTCAACTGATGTTTGTTAGATGACCCTTTGAAGGCCCAAGCGATTAAGTCAACATAACTGTAGACTTCAGGAGCAGGCAACAGGAGAACTTACCCATAAGGCATTGCAATCTAAAACACTTTCTTTAGCTGTTTATAGGGGTTAACAGGAGCAATAAAATACTTTAGATTTCAAAGCTTTATTCTGTAAGCTAGTTATCAAGCTAATTAGAATGCTACCTTGTTAGTATTCTAAATGGCTAAAAAGTTACTACATAATTCAAAGCAAGACTGTACAAAACAAGGAAATCACTTCAATTGTTTTTGTTTCAAATACCTAGTGCACTCTTTTTGAAAAATCCGCTCCCCCCTTGTGCTGCAAGTGGACACTTATGTGATGAAGGTGATACATACTTCCAAGTCATAACAAACAAGGTGTGTTAAAAACTGTATTGGAACACAGGGCATGTTGCTTAGTACGGCGTATGCTCCAACTTGGTCACACTAAAGAATGTAACCACCTTGGAAAATGCCATCTTAATGGAAGAGGATTACACAAAGTACTCAAACACAAATACTACTTTCTACTTACATACAGTCCACTATATAATTATTGACACTCTTCAAGAGAATGGGCAAAAATGATTGTATAAAATAAACATTACTAAAAATGATTCGAATTTTCCACTTTAACAATCGGATAAACTGCTTACCTTTCCTCTAACAAAAATCATTCTAATAACTCAGAACTTTAAAAAATATATATTTTCTCTGAAAATTATTGACACCCCCATGGGATATTTAAAATAAAATCGTCATCCTTGAAAAATATAATTTTTTTCCTGATTTTTCTGTGTCCGAAACTCTTGCCTTTGTCCATCTCTATTGTTGCCTTTGACCAAATATGAAGTTACACACATGTAAAATCCCTTTGTTATCTATCACCATGGGGAAAAACCAAAGAGCTTTGAACACAAAAGAGACAGATGCTTGTTGACCTGCACAAGTCAGGTAATCGATATAAAAAATATGTAACAGTTAAAAATACCATTAAGAATAATCAGCGCCTTCATTAAAAAATCTGAAACTGTTAAAAATATGCCAGGAATTGGATGCACAAGCATACCATGAACATAAATGTTGAAATGTTCTGATAATTTTGAAGTCAGTGCTTTGCAGAAAGAATTGCGCTACTTATGAAAACTTATCTCAAAATATCACTTACTGCATGTGTTGTTCATTTCATACTGTATATTATTTTTTGCTCATTTTCATGAAGGTTGCCAATCATTCTGGAGTTGGCTGTAGTAATTGAAACCTTTCTTCTATAATATGTACACATTTATAAATGCTTGAGTACTTTATTGTCGTTTCTTTGTGCTATGGGAATACATTTGAATGGTAAAACAATTTAAGTGTGGGGAATTCCACTCCCACTTCTAAGTCATTTAATAGATTTTTAATAATCATTTTCATCATCCTCGGATTGTCTGCTTTTGATAAACAAACAAAAAATAATAATATAACAACTACAATATTAAATTACAATAAAGATTATTGAAAATCTTTTTAATGAATTAGAACTGTAACTGCTGATAAAACATTTTTTCCCAATTCAGTAGGTAGCTCACCACAATGACTTTTTCTCTGTACATCACCCCAACATGTGTATTGCACTGTAAACATATTACTCGTGTTACTACTGTACTTATGTTTCTATATGGATTTCTATTTCTTTTGCTGCAGAAACTTTTCTATTTTACTCAACCAAGAATGTTGAATATCTCATAAAAAAAACACCCTGATGTGTGCCTGATTTTCAAACCATTTTTTGTTGAATCAGCAGGCTGTTATCATGCTTCTGTTCACACTCAAAATAATCAATAACACAATAAATGATACTGAGGTGGTACTTTTCACTTACCATGTCCTTGTAGTTTGGGTAGAAGGTTTGCTCAATGAGGGGGAATTTTTCAGGTCCCAGCTTCTTATAGGTGCTTATCAGTTGAGCAAACTGATTGAATAAAATGTTACCATTGCATGTTATTGAAATAATAAAACTATTGAAATAAAAGATGTTTAATAAACCTAACTCAGAAATCAATGAATGGCCTGATCAAAAAGTCACACCTTTGGCTTTGGCATTCAGAGCAAAAGTTTTTTTTTTTTAGTGTTTGTTTTCTCTTTTTAATAATAATCCTCTCTATTGCTGTACTGACAGTAAGTGAAAAACACTGACATGTAATGTGGAAGAGAGGAGAGCTCCATTATAATAATTTAAAGTGACCATAAAAGGGGGTAAGAAAAGGTTTTAGAAACATTTCCCATCTGAAATAAAAACCAATCCACACAGAAAGGGAACTCACCGCCCATGGCTTATCACAGAGATTGTAAATAGACTCAAGTGAATTCACACTGGGAATCCCAGCGTATTGCAGCCCGATGATCAAATTGCGAAAGTCCTCATTCTGGGCCATGCTGAAAGCGTGCTGTCGGACCAGCACAAAGTCTGGCTTGAAGGACCTGCAGGAGGAAAACTGGTTTCATTAGCATTATATTTAATTTAGCCTTTTGAATAAGTTCACTTAATGTTGTGCATATTAAGTTCTAATATCAGCAGTTTGGTCATGCATATTAATATTACATTTATTATTATTATATTAATATTAGCATATTATGTATTTTTTACTGAGTTATATATATCATAACGTTGCTGTCCAATGAAAAACATGTATCTCCACTTTTTGCGTTTTTTACTTTTTATCATATAAAATGTGGGCAAAAACCTCTATCTACCCATAGCAGTTTACATCTAAATGACCAATTAAAAGCTGACAAATTTCGGATATATTGTGTAAGATTAATGATATGAAAAAGTGTTTTTCGTGTTCCTGAAAAATTTGAATTTTGGAGATACATGTTTTTCATTGTATCACGCGCACAGTCAAGGTGACGGTGGTCACGCTGCGCAACCACCAGCTGTTCCTCGTCTGTCTCCCCTTGATTCTACATGTTTAAATACCCGCTTGTTTCCGTCCTGTGTTTTCTGTTTTGTGTGTTTACCACGCCTGTTACGGCGCGGTCCGTTTTGTTTAAATAAAACTAAAGATGTTTACAGTACATAGTGGCTTCGTGCTTGTGTCCTGTCCCCGCCGCTACGCAACCGTGACACATTGGACAGTGACGATATGCTTCTTAAAAATGGTGAGCTACCAGTTCAGAAAGAAATATTATAAATACCATCCCATTAATCTTATTTACTTTTCCTAAAGAAGATTTTGAGATCAATTTTCTCTTAATTCTAAAAATATGGCTCCAGGGAAACCCTTGGATTGTCTCATTCTAATCAAAATACCTTTTAAATCTTTCAGAAGTTTATCTTTTTTATGTATGTCTATCAAATGGAAAATGAGATTAATACTAGATTCAAAGTCAAACTATGTTGTCACAAAGATAACTCTTATTTTTATGTCACGCGCACGCCGCCTCGCGCTGCGGTGCACGAGCGCCACGCGCATAGTGTTTATGTTTGTCTGTTCCTCGTCACGTGTCATAAGTGTTTCCAGTTAGTCACTGTATAACAAGTCCTTGTGTGCCTGTCTAGTTTGTCCTTGATTGTTTCGTGTTACGTGTTGTAATTCTGTTCGTTGAGTTTGGTGTTCAAAATAAATGTTATATGTTGCTTAAAATGGCTTTTTTTCTTTCAGTGTGTCAGGACTGTATATGCTATATTATCAAAGCGTTATCAGGAAATCCATTAATAATTTCCATATAAGAGGCAAGACTAAGTCAAAAGTAAATAAAAGAGGGAGAAAAGTAAGACCCAGAAAGAAGAAGAGACTGTAAGAGAAATTAGAAAAGCAAGAGAGAGAAAGAGGGATTGAGTGTCATAGAGAGTAGGGAGAAAGTGAGCAAGAAAGGAAAAGAGTGAGGAAGGTCTTCTCAGGTCAGTGAGCAAGTGATGGTGATTTGAGACGGCTCCTGTTGGTTCCTCTTTTGTGCATGTGGATGAGGCAGAATAAACACTGGGCCTGTTTGAAAGCCCGTTTGAAATTCTGTGCACACAGAATTTCAATGAAGCCCAATACGAAGCCCAAGCAGGGAGAACAGTACTAAGATGTGGTGTGTGTGTGTGTGGGGGGTGTTTATACAGTGCTTGTTTCTCAGCAACCATCAGTAATGGAATGTGCTTAATATTATTTAGTAAAGCATATATCTATATGTATACATGTGGCATATATCTATGATAATATTAAGAGAGATTAACTCCAAGATTAACTCTTCAATACTTCAATGCCTGAGGGGCACAATGAAAGACATGAAGATTACCAACTACAAGCACAAACTGATGCACACATCCATGAAAGAGAGAATCACACATGCCTGAACAGGTTGTGGGGGTGAAAGCTTCTTCCATAATCTGTATTATTACGTTTTCATACAACTTCATCAGCTATGACATTTGGTTCACCTTAATCACTGAGTGAGTGTTGAGTAAGCTGTGATTTTGGTTTCCTGTACTTTTTCCATCAGGCTGTCTGTAAAGACCAAGTATGTGTTACAATTTGCAATACAGGACTGTACCTTGGACTTTTGCATAGGCAGTGATTTCCCTAAAGTCCAAGGTACAGCAAATGCTTTAGTGTTTCAATATACAGGCATAAGGCTTATCTTTTCACCTGGGGTAAATGTGCATGACCCATGTCTCCCAGAAAAAAGGCAGGTTTGGATTGCTTGAGATTGTTTCAATGGACAAAATATAAAATAGGGGATATCGCACATTATTTTAGCAATATTTACTTAAATAAGTGTTATCGTATTGCCTTTCTTTCCAGTCCAACCTACCGAACAACTTTAGTCCCATTCCTAATGACCTGCATGTCCACACTGCAAGTTCCATTGGCATGTGCCACGAGGTTGATCTCGGAGAATTCAGCCTGAAATATGATAAAGACAGAGTTAGTTTTAAACTAAATAATTCCAAAACATATCCTTATCTCATACAATTGTAATTTAATTAATGTGTAATTTATCTAATGTATTTAGATGACTTGGGGAACTAGTGCTGTCTCACAGAACTTAACTCTTAGCCTTATGTACTATTCAGAAGGGATATGTTTTCCAGACATACAGTACTGTGCAAAAGTCTTAGGCACATCTAAAGAAATTTGGTAACACTTTACTGTAGGGCAGGTTTCAGAAGGCTAAGAGTTA
>JAOUQW010000001.1:15531362-15542262 GCA_028565825.1 Olivaichthys viedmensis
CCAACATGCTGGGATATGTGAAGAATCAATTTCACTGTACTGTACTTGTATGTGTGACAATAAAGGAGCTTTCTATTTCTATTTCTAAAGAATGTCGGGAGCAAAGTGTCCTTGGGTTGTTCCCTTTTAATCACTTCAGCTTGGAACGACCCTACAAATGGCAGGTGTGGGGGTGTGGGGGTCTCCTCCCTCCTCCCTCCCCCCTCCATCACATCAGAGCGTCTGAACTACCTGCTACGAGCATATGATGTAATCCGCTCATTTGCATAATGTATGCTGATCTCATTGGGCCGAGCTCAGCCAATCAGCATTCTCCGCTCGCGCCACCTGCCAGGAAGAGAATTCCCTCATTCCAATCATTCTTCCCGAAGGCTCGCTGCGCTTTCACGGAGAAAGCAGCCGGACCTTGGGGTACTCGCAGCACCAATCTGGCACCTTTCCGTAGATCAGCACCAGTCTCCGTGAGCTCGGACAGACCCAAGGTGGCGCGCCAAAGTGGTATGTACAGTTGGCTCGGACGGGGTTTTAAAGCGATCCAAGTTTCGGCGTCTTTATGGGATGACGGGAATATTGACGGGATTGGCCACACGATCCTGGGAATACCGCTTTAGGTTTTAAAGATGAGGTTATTGGTCGCGCGTGCGCCGCGAAAGAAGGAGGGAACGAAGAACTCATTCATTCATTCATTCAAATAAACTTTGTTGTTGTTGTTGTTGTTGTTGTTGTTGTTGTTGTTGCGGTCCGACTACTTGCCCGTCACCTTTTGTGCGTGCGACATAGCGAGACGATTGAAGGAGTGCACGCTGCGCGGATCCGTCGGTTAGGACCGAAAACAAGTTTATTCGCAGTACCTGCTCAGCAGTCATGGTCCGTTTCCTCGTGCAGGGCTGCACGACGCCGGTGGTTTAGGAGCCAAGCGGTGGCCCGTGCTTAGTGTTTAAACATCCGGTGAGATGAGATGAGCGCCGATCTGTACTCGGATCTCCCGGACCGGGCCAGATAAAGACAAGCCGCGGGGACGTTCTGAAAGAAAGAAAGAAAGAAAGAAAGAAAGAAAGAACAACCTGTATTTCCAGACATGGCGGTTTAGCACTTTATCGTTTTCCAGCAGGGTCACACCGAGGATGGAAACGCCGTTGGATGTTTTGTCAAGAGCAGCATCTTTAGTGCACGCCGATGACGAGAAACGTAAGTTTTGGCTTTTCTTTTTTCTTTTTTAAAAAGATTATTCTAAGTAAACACGCAGCGTCCATTGTAATGTAGCGTCATGCGATGAAGAATGCACGCGCACGTGACGTTGGTGTAGGGCTGCGCGATGTACCGTCACTGAAATCGCAATATGGAGCAATACGATGTTTTGCAATACGATATATTGTGCAGCATTAGGCAGTATTGTGCAGCATGCAGTATTAGGCAGTATTGTGCAGCATGCAGCATTAGGCAGTATTGTGCAGCATTAGGCAGTATTGTGCAGCATGCAGTATTAGGCAGCATTGTGCAGTATTAGGCAGCATTGTGCAGTATTGTGCAGCATTAGGCAGTATTGTGCAGCATTAGGCAGTATTGTGCAGTATTGTGCAGCATTAGGCAGTATTGTGCAGCATGCAGCAGCATTGTGCAGCATTAGGCAGTATTGTGCAGCATTGTGCAGTATTAGGCAGCATTGTGCAGCATGCAGCATTGTGCAGTATTGTGCAGCATTGTGCAGCATTGTGCAGCATGCAGCATTGTGCAGTATTGTGCAGCATTGTGCAGCATTGTGCAGCATTAGGCAGTATTGTGCAGCATTGTGCAGCATTAGGCAGTATTGTGCAGCATTAGGCAGTATTGTGCAGCAGTCAGATCGAAAGCCAGTTCGTGCCAATTGGAAAGGATGCAGAACCAACAAAAAGAAAGAAAAAGACATTTGCTTTCTCCTCAGGCTGGGTTCATCCAAGTGAACTTTAACCCTTGCGAATTTGTGATCCTTGGAAGTGTGAGCGAATAGAAAGCAAGACCCGCGCTGTGGTCCCTTCTTTCTGCGGGAAAAGGCAGGATCTGCTAATTATTACGGTTTCACCTTGCCTCTGTTTATACAACAGAGGATACTATGCACCCACTTTCTTTTACCCTTACACCTTCTCACAACTGGAGCAACAGCAGGCAGCTGTTTCTGCTCCTCCGTCAGCATATTGTTGCTTGTTGTAACTAGCTAGGTGTTCGCTGAACCATTACAAAAATCGCGTCACGCCACGACCGCCCGTAATCGGTTCATTTTTGCTCCACCCTGGTGAAAGACGTGCACAACCGCTGCTTTCCTCCATATGCAAACGTGTTTACAGTAAGGGCCCGGTTTTGCTGCTGAGCCTTTCTGAATGCGAATAGACGACACTGAAGCAAGTGTGTAAATACTGTGTTGGGACTCGAGATATTATAGTTATCATGGTTTTGATGAGATGCCTGCCGTGTAACATTGTATACCAGGAACTGTAAGGGCATTTTCCAGTTGGTGTTTTAGCAAGACATGATGATGATTAAAACCTTAACTGGAACGCGCAGACCTCCAGACAGTCTACACAGCCAATCAGTCATTCCGCGGCCACCAATCTCTCCATAATCACCCTGCAATTTCTCCGGTCAAATAAATTCCTTCCTAGATTAAGCCTGACACAAATCCTACTCAGCAGGCATTTGGACTTATTGCGATTGGGCGTGGACGGTCTACTAATGGAAAAAGTACACATTTTCAAGATCTGCTTGAACCGCAATGCTAGCTACATTGAATTTTGCGGAACATTCTGTTTGGAGAAAGTCAATAATGTACCATTTGCTAGTCGACAATCTTCATGTAAATCAAAGGCCATTTCATTGGGCTTCAGTTTCAGCATGTTCTAACTCAACTTGGATGAGATCAAGCATCCATAGAGAGGAAACTGGGTCAGGAGCTGAAAGTTCTCGCCTCAGTTGCTTCACCGACTGTGGTTCTGCCCGAAGTAGCTGGAAAGGACGTTTGCACCCCCACAGTCCCCCTGCTGTGTTTTTGTTTTGGACTGATGTGACGTCACTCTTGTTGTGCTTGTGCGTGCTCCTTTTGTCCTCGCATAATGCACTCGACCTGTTTTCACAATAGTGCGCTGAGGCCAGCTGAAGCTCTTCCCACTTGTTTCTTTTAAGACGAACCTTAGGAATGCTCTCGCTTGCTGGAACACTTCGAGGGAGAGGCCTTGACTCACTCGAGTGCACTTTCTGGCTCTGATCTAAGGCTATGGAACAACATTCTGCGAGAACGTGCAACTAGCTGGAAGGAGTGGTTCTAAGTGGTTACACTGTTTTGATGTCAGTCAGTTGGTGACTTGGAAATGGCTGCAAAAATCCTCCGGGCTACTCGGTTTTACTCCACCCATGGCTGAGAACAGCACAGGCCATTTGCATTAAGCCCTTTAATGTCATTAGAGGAATAGGACATGGCCCAGTGTATTTACTTACTGTACTTTTTTTTTTTTTTTTTTTTTGCATATTTAAAGATTTGTCCAAGAAAACATTGATGATCTCTATTTCCTCTATAATTTTCAAATAAGTCACGGGCAACGTTGCAAGATAGAAGCTTCATGGGTCGAGCTTCGGAGACTCATTTATACATTTTCTGTAATACCGTTTCTGATTAACATCCTGACAAGTAAATGCTATCGTTTCTACTAACTAGCTACATCAACTCCGTTCCAGTCAAAATACTAAAACTTCACTATACTTCACTGCTTGAGGATAACTCCTACTTAACACGATTCAAATTAGCATTAAAGCTGAACAATGCCATCCGTCAATTGAGAAAAGTCCACAGAAAAGGTTATACTATGATATACTCCTGTTATCATTTTGAAAATAATTTTGGCACAATCGTCCAACCCTAGTGTGATCGAATTGGAAAACAAAATGCTAAGCATTCTATATTTTTATTTGTATTTGTTCTTTCTGCTACCTTGACGTAGTATCTCCTTATTAGCATTGTACAGTATATTATTTGTTAAATGTTTGTTGTGTGATTGACATTCACACGATCCAAAAAAACTATTTGACTGTAAACATCAAGGGACTACATCCTGACCCTCATGTTCGGTTTGGCTTAAAATGGCCCACTTTAAGTTTTTACTAATGCTTAATATGATTTTTTTTTTTTTTTTTTCAACATTAAACGTTATGGGCTTGACTTAATATATATATATTGTTTGTTTGTTTATTATAATAAAAATGAAGCATCATTTTCACATTTAGGTCACTTTAAGCTGAGGGTAATAAGGTGAAATAAGTGTTGAACATTAACATCAACACTTTCTGTCCCATTCTTTCTGACCGTGCACACACACCTGCCATCTGGAGGATCCTTGAGCACTGGGAAGTGCTTTTGAGGCTCCCTTTCCACAAAATATTGCTCATATTGGCAATAACTAAAATGGACCTGTGATATATTGAGTATTTTTCAACACATTTTACAACTGTATTGCTGTGAAGTCTAAAGAGATGGTCTGGCTCAATAAGACGTTCATTGCTATGTAGTGAACAGAACAGTAAGCTTGAGAAACTCTACGTTTGCTTGGTGTTGACACAGCAGAGTAGCCGGCTCAGGTTTCACCTTCAGCATCGAGGGCTTCGTGCCAACAGGAGAAGGGTTAAACAATGCACCAGACCGCCATGCCTTTACACTGCGTGTGTGTGTTTTGCTAGAACACCGCCACCACCAGCACGTGCCGCCCAGACCCAAACAGGAAGTTGACCTTTGGGCCGCTGGGACGTTTCTTCCCCTTCTTCATGAAAGATTGATGTGCTTTCTTTGTCATTGTCTCCGTGGAATGCCCAAACACGCCAGCACGTCCCGGAGGAGAAACGTGTCCGTAATTGCTCACCATTTCTTTTGTGCGATTTTTGCACAAGTCTCATGCCTTGCCGCTGTTGTGTGTATGTTATGGCTTGTCCTGGTATCACATGCATCTGATGTAACAAGGTAGACTGAAGGTTCACAGAGTGGGGGTATGAGTTAAATTAGTCCAACATTTCCCACCTGGGGGTATTTCATGGAACAAAATTTGACGCGTGTTCTTTATACCTGCTCGGGGACGGAACGATATGAAAAATTCATACAACCCAATATCATGATTGTCGGTATATCCTGGTATCTGCTTATAATGTCACATACTCAAGGAGAACGGCATTAAATGAGGCAACGCTATATTTTGCGGTTGGGGAGACTACTAGAATATTTCTTTTATATCCAACTTGTTAATTCTTTAGCTTTTAGTAGTTTATCAAAACAAGTTTTTTTCCTTAAATGTTTAAAAACTATGGATACAATAAAAAAAGAAAAGAAATAATAATCCTTGAAGTGTAGGTCTTGGGTCGACCATTTGGGCTACGTTTGGATTTCACATTCTGTGGAATGGGGCTGTATTTGTGCGTACACAGCGTTCTCAAATTAGCTGTCAGGACGTCACTCGCATCTTAACCACTCGGTGGTTACTGTAGTAGTATAACGCTAGCAGCTGGTCAACTGCTAGAAAAATGGATAGAAACAGTTCCATGGTGCTACTTCAATGGTCTATGCCATCTACAGCCTCTGAAGTAACTGAAAAAGAAGGAGGCAATAAGCTTGTTGGGTATTTGGAAGAGCCTTCCAGCCTCAGCAACCATGCACTAACAAACTCCATGCCACGCACCTGCTAATTCAGAAGCACACCTGAGACATCAGGCATCAACAAGACCTTTGAGCTGAATCAGATACCATAGTTTTATGGAAGACCCAAAAGTATGCAGTGCTTTGAGTTCGACACCTTTGATTACAGCTAGACATTAATTAACGAACTGAGAAATTCAAAAGCACAGCTCTCCGTATGTTCCCACTACACATTTTTATATAGCTTCATAAAGCTTTGATAAGTACGCTCTTGTGAGGAGAACCAAAAAGGTATATTCATTAATATTCTCTATGCCCCGTCCTACGGTTTGCCCCTCAAATACTGTCAAATGTGAAGCACCTCTCCAGGAAAACAAGCTGCCCATTTGGTATGAATGGATAAAAGATTAGAGGCAGTGGTAGGCTCAGCAATTACGGTTCTGCGCCAGTGACCATAAGGTTGCGAGTTCGAATCCCAAGACTGGCAGAGAGTCACTGGCAGAGAGTCACTGGCAGAGAGTCACTGGCAGAGAGTCACTGGCAGAGAGTCACTGGCAGAGAGCAAGGCCCTTATGATTGGATCGGCTTCTGCTTTGGATAAGAAATAAATGCTAATGTCATTTTTGATTATAGAATGTAGCCGAGCTGGCAAAGAGCTGGTGAATGGAGATTCAGGGGTTTACTACTAAACCATGGACACGGATGACCTCAAGGTATTGGGGCGAAGGTCAGAGGTTGAGGGGTTAAGGCAGAATAGCAGGCACACACAATTGTGCGTTAAGACTTCACAGATTATTTTCAGTCTATTAAAGAGACTATTGGGGAAAGCTTCGCTTTAAGAAGTTCGATTTAAGAATTTTAGTCATTGTCCAGACTCTTGATTCGCAAACAGACGGAAATGTTATTCAGTGTAGGGGTGCGGTTATCATTATGGTTATTACCAAGAGTCGCACAAATCTCAAGCTAACTCCATCAGCTTTATGCGTGTAAAGAATGTGCTAACTTTGCTCCCAGCAGCTCATTTCTATCAAATTGACGTTGTGTGATAATAAAATGCTTTAAGTAATGGTCATTTCCTGCAAAAACTGCTGTCGCACAAGCCTTGTTTTATTGAAAAAAAAGGTGCTTGACACTTTTCCAACAAGAATTAAATTGCGATTTAATAATCTCAAATTGTGTGCATGCTTTTGTTTTTATTTGGTCTCCCTGACCTTTTCCATCACTGATGAGGGGGACAAAAGCAGACGAACACATTCTACAGACCTTTGATTAATATTGAGCAGTTTCTTATCATACTTTTGTCTCACATAATGTCCACAGTTAACAACATCCAAAGACGAAGGCGCAAAGATGAAGCAAAGATCACGTTAATTTACAAGAGACAGCAACTTTTTTAACGCGCTGTAGTTTCCCATCAAATGCAGATGCCATGTTTTGTTTTTTTTCCAAGAATTTAACTAAGAGTTTCTCATCTCCTCCTCCCATCTTGCTTGTTCTGCTGGTGTGTTTTGCTGGTTTGTTAGAGGAGCAGCATGCGATAATTTGCACTAGATTTATCCGCAAAAGTTGAATGGGAAAGTTTTCATTATATTTGTATTACTTTATTATTGATGACTGCCGTTTCCATCGCCTACGTCGTCAAAGATTTTAAAGCGTTAAAACATTTTTCGCATTAAATCCCTTGGATGGAAACCTGTCTTTTCTTTTCTTTTTCTTTTTTTTTTGCGCCACTTAAAACCTTTTAGCATCTGGAAGACTGTCTTGGTGTTCCATTACAGCTTCCCATATAGATATAAATATTGCTTTTTTTTTTTAAGAACTACACAAGTCATCTTTAAATTTTCATTTTTCATAATTTTTTTAATCAACCCCAAAGCTAAAGGTTATTAATGATTTTCTCTGCCAGTTCGTGCTTACCAAAATAATTCTGCACCCAAAATAGGGAGGCTAAGCAGGAACCCGCTGGCATTTTTAAGCTTGAAGAAGAATTACAGTGCCCTCCAGAATTATTGGCACCCTTCATTAAAAAATAAACAATGTACAAATAACACATGTAGTGAGTGATATTATGAGCTTAAACGTATGGAGATGTTGTATACTTTTTCAATCACAAAAGGTTTTCTTAAGAAGTGCAATTTTCTTTCTGCAAAACACTGTTTTCAAAATTATCGGCACCCTTACTATTAATGAATTTGAAAAGCCTTCCCTGGAGAGAATAACAGCACAGAGTGTCTTCATGTGATGTCTAAAAAAGGTTGGAGACACTTGTAGATGGATCTTGGACCACTCCTTCATGCAGAACATTTTATGCGCCTTTATATTCTTGGGTTTGTGATTGTGGATGCACTCTTTAATTTAGACCACAGGTTCAAATCCAGAGACTGAGGTGGTTATCCCAAAACACTGATTTTATGTTCCTTCAACTATTTCTGTGTTGATTTGGATGTTTATTTGGGGTCATTGTCTTGTTGAAAGATTCATCTACAGCCAAGTCTTAACCTCCAGGCAGAGGTTTCAAGGTTTTGGGGCAAAATATCCTGGTACTTCGTGAAATTCATGATGTCTATCTTTACAAGAGCCCCTGGACCACCAGCCACAAAACAGCTCCAAAGCATCAATGATCCACCTCCATATTTTACAGTGTGTATTCAGTCCCCTTTTTTCTCCAAACATGCCGATGGTGTGCATAACCAAAAAGGTTCGATTTTTAGTCTCATCTGACCACAAAATAACAATTCCAAATGTAGTTTCAATGACGCTTGGTGAAGTTCAGATGCTTCATTTTGTGAGTTGCTCTCAGGAAGAGCTTCACAGTGGTGTCAATAATTGTACCACATATGTTCTTGAAAGAAAATACTATTATTTAAAAAAAAATAATAATAAAAAATTCCTATAGGAATGTTTTTTTGTTAAGCAGTAAGCAGTTTCTCCTATTGTTGGAGTGTAAAATCTGAGTGTAAGTTTTATTTAGGCTAAAACTTTTAAATAATTTTTAATAATAAAGGTGCCAATAATTCTGGAGGGCACCGCAGCTCCTTGAGATGTGTGAGGCATTTTGCAGATAACATTCAAAGCACACAGTATGAGGATGCCTTTCATACATTACTTTTACTGATTGGTGTAGCAACATGGCACGTTGTTTAAAGCAGGGGTTCTCTAGCTAGGAACCTCCTTATGATTGCAGAACAGATTAACATAATCCAACTATTTAGATATTAGGCAAATTTGTACCACCTTATTTATTTGTTGGAGTCATGAGAGCTTTTTATTCCTGAACTTTCCACACAAAGACGCCAAAGCAGTTATACTTTCTTAAAATGTTAACGTATATTCAAAACATTTCACAGTTTTATTAAAATTGCAGTTAGATTCAAGTTGACAATTTATACTTTGTTTTTATACCCATTTAAATTGTATTGAACCCATTCAATCCAACTGGCCAGTCAATTCGGCTTATAACTATATCAACTATAACAACTTTGGTTGTGGTTGATTGTGATCTTCACCACTATAACGTAATTTAAAAAAAGATTGTGGACCCCCTGGCTATTCCTTACAACCATATGGGGGTCCCTGAATCCCACACTGGCAACCATGGGCTTTACCATGTTGGCAAATAACCTCTTGGCTGTCATGCAATAATTGTGCATATGGCTTTGTGGGGTGAATTGGGTCAGAGACAGGATCAGGAGTAGGGACCGTTCACTAAAAATACATAAGTCCTGCCCTTCAATAAAAAGAGCCAATCACCTTGTTGGTAGTGTAAGTTGGAAAAAGCAGTGCTTATAAGATTCTTACACAAGTGCATATTTATGGCACTCCTGTCTCTGTGACAGTCCTGACTGTTTTTATGAAAGTCCTCATACCATCCTTCAGTTTTCTCACCATTTCCATATACATGAGTTCACAGATGCCCACGATTGGCTGCTGTCATGCTAATCAACGGGGGAGAGAGTGTAATGCCACCCCTACCACCCAGAGAGCAGGACCAATTATGCTGTCTTTGACACCCGGCCAAAGATGGTTTTGGCATCGAGATTCGAACTCATGATCTCCCGACGATAGGGCAAACGCTTTTCTGTTGTGCCACTTGGGAGCTTACATCTCTTTTGTCAGATTTTAACAGTGCATGTATCCTTCTTGGTAAAGGCATTAAAGTTGGCAGACTGAATGGTTGCTCTGCGCATTATAGGATCTCCAAAATTCCTTTGGTTAGAATGTCACCCAATGAGAACAGGTACAGGATAAAATGTAAAGCCTTTATTGTGACATAAGATCATTCAGCCAATAAACTATATTAACAAAGACAATTTTCTCTGTAACAGCAGTGAATTAGAAGCAAGCTCAAGCTGTCTGTCTCATTGGTGTCAGACTTGTAATCTAGTACCCCTGATGGTAGTGGAGAATCATGCTCGTCATTGCTTAAGCAGCAGACACTCAGTCACTTAAGGTCACAAAGCTATAAAAGCATGACAAGAATGTCATCACTATCTGCATCTTCATATCTTTCCAGCATTAATATCAGTGGAAAAACCCACTGGTATGATGTCAGGCAGAAGGATGGATGGAAGAATATTTCAAGTGAAATGGCTTGAGGGTTGTGATTTGATTCCATTTGTTGACATGTTTCCATCAAATAGAAGCGTCTTGACTTATTTACACCTCAGCCAGTAGTGTTCAAGATGCACCACATATAACCATGAATTTCCACAAATAACACTCTTTAAAATTCCATCCACCGTTCTCACAACCAGAGGACTAAATATCTGATTCAGCTATAATTGTAGTTTTAGTTTTTAGCTTAGTTGGTCATTATGAACAATGCATTCTGTCGCTGTGAGTTGGAAGTTGCAATAGCCCGTTTGTGTAGACACCAGGTCCAAGATAAGATGGCATATGCCAGATTTACTAATCGAGATAATTACAAACGGGCTAATTCGGTTCTTCGAACGAGCCTGAGAACATGATTAGTTTAATCGGATTCAGTTGTTTTGAGATAATCGCATGCTCCCGTTTTGCCTGGAAAGGGCAGATATGTCGACACTAGAAACCATGATCAGCGAGTCAAGGATTGGTTAATGCGAATGGTACGGAAGCCTGAGAGACCACTATAGGTTTTTTGTTGCGCACAATGTAGGATTTTGGAGTGTCTGTGGGAATTTGTACCCATTCAGTCAAAAGGGCATTTGTGAGGTCAGGCACTGATGTTGGACGAGAAGGCCTGGCTCTCAATCGACGTTCCAATTCATCCCAAAGGTG
>JAOUQW010000001.1:15561378-15586875 GCA_028565825.1 Olivaichthys viedmensis
GCATGAATCCATGGACCCAACCTGCCTTGTGTCAACAGTCCAAGCTGGTGGAGGTGGTGTAATGGTGTGGGGAATGTGTTTGATATTCAGAGGTTGATATTTATATTTTTCTTACTTATGATAATAATTGGCAGCTGTCTGGCGGTGCTACCTGTGGATTAGCCCTGGTCTAAAGTTTGTCATGGACAATCCATATAAGCCACAGTGGCCATTTATACAGCGTGATGAAGCTTTTAATGGTGATTGATAAGCATGTGCCAATATTACACATTCATATCATGGTAATTACCTAACCTTTAATATTGGTTAACAATATCACAATCAGTGTGGCAAATTAGGACCTTCCAAATACAGGTAAATATTTGCTTCACTCACCAGACACAGTGACCTAAAATAAAGGGAAAAGATGTATCCAAACTCCGGAAATGCCAACATACTTCTTCATTTCTAATCTCTTGTTCCGATTTTTTTATTTTTTTAAACCGAAAGGGGTCCATGGCTGTAAGATTCAGCCCTTTTAAGCTAGATAGCCAGTTCAGAAACCAGCTACATCAGCTAATAATCACAGACACGAATTGGGCGCTTAGTACAGTGCAGTACACAAGTAAGTCAGAGTGGTCAGGCAGCAGAGGCCTTTCGGAATACGAAATTTCATGAATTGTAAAAAGACATGTCACTTATCAGTTTTGCACCTGCAATCACTGCTTGCAGCTACGTGTATTATTCTACAAAGTTTCTGTACGTGTTAAAAAAATAAAAAGTGCCAGGTGAAAAATCTTATGTGGCTGCTAAAATTTGAACAACCACCCAAGACTGTGACAGGCAGCCCAAAAGAATATTTTGCCATCCTGATCACAATGCTGCATTTAAAAGACAGCTCTATCCTTCCAAATGAACTGTCTTTATATCAAGAGCAGTAAAGGTGCCTAGTAAGGGAATTTTTTTAACAAGAGCCGTGCAGGTATCTTTACCAAAAAATATTAAAAGGGAAAACCAGCTTAGGAATGGGCTGAAGGTTGGCATCATTGCTGATGCTTTTGGATTCCTCTCATTCCAGGCGTGTACGCGGAGCACGTGGCCCGTTTGTGGTGTGTGTCCACATGCATTCCTTACATTTCTTTCCAGCTTTGGAACATCAACATTCAGTCATGAGACATGGCAGTTTAGTGTCAAATAACACATTGTGGTGCAAGGCAAATTGGTGTGCCACATATTAGGACACAAGTGTGAGAAAGAGAGAACAACGGCAGCACTCAAGAGTCTCGCAGTCGGTGCATTCTCAGCATGGCAAAGCATTTCTGTCTGCGCTTTCCAAATAAAGTGTTTTTAAATCAGTCAGCCCTGATATTTACTTTTATTCATTTGACAGAGGCTTTTACCCAGCGCAACTTAGAAGTGAGCCAGATTCCAATCCAGGCATGTAGCTGAGCAATTGAGGTCTAAGGGCCTTGCTCTTTTGTACATTAAAAACTTCTTTGTTGAACTCGAAATAAACTGCTCATGTTGGAGAAATGATCTCCCGCTTGAAATTCTGCCCTCAGATGATGCACACAAGACCTAAACTAGCCTCATAACAGCTGTTAACAACTTAAACTCCACGCAAACCCCTGGTGTCCCTGACTCACATTCCTCACTTTCATAACTTTCATATTTTAGAAGATACATACAAGAGGGTGGCGTCATATGAATGCTGGAACTTTCTTCTCTCCATTCAGGTTGCTGACTATTTGAGCACCTAAATAAAAAAATACGAGGTTTCAGACATGCATGGCCCTTGCCATCAGAGTCGTGCCTCTTTCTTGCATCCCGTATGGTTTACCATCTTATTCGCCCACGTAATATACTAACACGTTAATACGAGCCCCAGGTTAAAAAAAAACAACCCAGAACGCTATAGGCCTCTCTGTCTGTTTTTCACTCTGGTTTTATTTTTTATTCCGCCTTCATTTATAGCCAGCATGAAATTGGCAATGTTGATGTGCACCTCGAATGGGTTTGAAATATGGCAGGGTTTTTTTTTTTTTTGGCCCACACTTGTAGCATAAACTGCAAAGCTCAGCAAAACCACAGTAGCTGATGAATAAATATGTCGCAGTTTCAGGTTTTGAAAGGCGCATTGTTCTATGTTCAAAACAAACTGCAATGCAAGTTACACCGGAACACTGCTTCTGTTTCTTGTGGCTTCTTTGGTCTCTTTAGGTCAGCAAGTAAAAATAAAGAAAGGGAAAGTAGGGTTCGGGGATATGTTTTGGCATGTCCACGGCTAAATCAGTCTGTATGATCGAGCAGCAAGCATTTGGCCAAAAACATAAACGCCACTTCATTTCTGCGGGCTGTTCAGCCAGTATTCTAACTTGCACTGTCTCCTTATTTATGAGGAGTATGTCTCCGACACCTGACACCGTGGGCTTGAGGCAACAGGGAAGGCAGCTCAGGTTTCTATTATTGTGCACTAGTAGGAAGGGCAAGCCCTGCAGCCGAGGAGAGTTGTAGACATGGGGGTTGGGGGAATGACTTTTTTTTCTTTTTTTTCTCACTACATTCTTTTGATCACAGGATACACTCAGCAATGTGACAACCTGTGACACAATTTTACGCCATCACTGGACCAACATTTTTTGATGTGTTCTGGAGAGCCAAATACACTTAATTTGTTTCCCGAATTATGTTGTTTTAATCATATCATTTGTTTGATCATTTTTCCCTTCTTGGTTCAGTCATCAACCACATTGAAGTGGCGTTTCAGAAGAGACTGCACTTATTGTCATTTAGAATCCAAAAGTCGGAGGAATATACACAGCAGATCCCTTGCAGAGTTACTGAGAGTCGAAGTGATGTCAGACGGGGGCCATTTTCTCATTTTCACTGCCGAGCTGAAAACAAAGGCGCCCTTATCCTGTGGGCCCACTGTGTGCTGGAAGCCTGCTCCGGCCTGTCCCTCCGCTGCGGGGAAAAGTCCCTCAATCATAGCGTAGTCCACTTTAAACACAACCTCCAGCCCACAAACTGTATGTGCGTTGCGTATGGTTTAGGATTAGTTTAGTAACGAGCGTCTTATAAAGGGCCTGAATGGAATGAAATTCATTGAACCTGAGATGTTGTAGTTAAATATAATAGTGATCTAATGTTTGAGGTTTTTGGCAGATCAGAAAAAAAAATTAAATAAAAATAAAAAAGGCATGAAAATAAGGGAAAACCTAAAGTCTTATTACTAAAAGTCCTTTGTACCAGCGAAGCGTGCTGTTGTAAAGGTTTCTCTCCGAGCCAGGACCGAGCCGTGGAAGCCCTCAGCTGCCTGCTGGGAAATTTAAGGGTGAGTATTTCTCATGGCTCTGGAGCCAGCCAAATGGGGAGTGGAGTAAAGCCAATGGCAAAGCGGTTTGGGCAGATGAAATCATCGTTAGCTGCTGATTTCGGCATGGTGTACTGGTACTGAGCGAGTGACGACATAAATCAATATGCTAAATTCGACTGTAAAGGTAAAATAACTAATTCTAAAGCAGAAAACTTCAAGCAGTAGTGGATTGGCAAATTGGAATAATTTTTTTATAAAAGTTGACATTGTCAGGGGTTTCGAATATGGTATTAACCTGATCAACACTGTGTAACTTGGTTATGTTCTGCATTTCAACATATTGACCCAAACTGAGTGTTGGCCCCAAGCGAGCAAGAGTAAAGCCTCTAGTAATGTCATTAGCATAGTCCATTCTCTGTCACAAATTGAGAAGAATAATAACAATAAGTGATTGTTCTAGGCTATATCTCTCAAATATATAGATGTAGATCTTTTAAAACTGTCACATCTATTCCTAATAAGCATTGTTGGCATGTATTTAGAAGCAGCTCTGATCTAAATAGGATCCAGTAGCGTAAATTAACATTATTCTACCCAAACTACTATCAGTTTAGTTTTTTGTCTCCATTTTACAGGCCACTATTACTGTAACATGTCCAAAAGTCTCTGCGACCGATGAGCATATACAATTCAAGGTTGTTAGATTGACTGCAGAATGGCTGATGGGAAACAGTGTGCATGTGACGCCTACATCAGTTGGAGTTTGGTTTCCAAAACTCTGCCCTGTGCAAGGCTGTGTTTGTATCCTGTGGTTCTGCCTTCCTCGCCTTGATTCATCCCAGATGTTTCCTGTATCTCTGAGGGCGAGGTTCCACTGATTTTTTAAAAAGAAATAAAGATCCAGCGTGCCAAGATCGTAGGGAAGAGTTTTTTTGCTGCCCTGCTCTGAAATACTGTTGTGAGAAAATGTCCCCGGTTTTATTGCCCGACTTCTGCTTTGGAGTCTCCCAGTGCAGACAGCACCTCTATAAAAGCCAAAGTAGGCTGCTGAGCTCGCAGGTCCTCTCGGATCAATAAAAACATCTGAATACATAAAAGTTATGGATATCATCAGCTCTCTCAGGGGGCTGATTGACTGCTTGTGCTCCTGCATATGGATATCTACTTTCGGGCTGACTTTTAAAGTGACATGAGACCAGTGACAATAAAGCATGCTTTAGAAGGAAGATTGGAGAGTTTAAATACTGTAGCTGAAATATTACTTGAATGTTTTTATGCATTGTGGTTCGCCCCGATTCTAAAATTAATAGACGCCTTTGAATCACCAGTTTAAGACACCACAGCTTATCCCCACTAATTGTATGCTGTGTATACCCTGAGACCTTGTAAAGACAAAAAAGGAGAAAGAAATGGCTCTATGCCCAACAGTGCCGAAGCTTAGACTAGAGCTTTTGGTGTTTTCCCACTACTTTTAAGCCAAATGCTTATTCCTACAGTCTCTGAGTTTGCACCTTTTTACCCTCAGTGCAATTACCTAATCAGCAATTAATAATTATATAGTAGAGGCCCAAAACTTTTCTCATGAAGCCCCTTGCCTTCGTTATTTATTTATTTTGCACTTGAATGCTTGCCAAGTTCCAGGGCCCTGAGGCTTTCTTGTGGGAGGACGCTGGGTTGTGTTCATGCTTATTGGCAGAGCTGAAGTTGGGCAAGAACCACCTCCTTTCTGTGCCTTACTTAATCAAAACAGATGAAAGGGTCATGTGAAGTAAATACGACTCCTTTTTTTCCCCTTCATTTGTAATAGCTCTACACTTATATGGAGTCATTTGGCAAATATTCTTATTCAGAGCAGCTTCCAAAAACATGCAAACAGTACTAAAGTACACAGTGTGTGAAAGGATTCATTAGATAAAAGATAAGTCCTATCTTCGCCTGTTCACAAGTGTAACTTGGGACAAATAAATATTTACAAGTGTGATGGAACAGCAATAAACTGGTTTTATTTATATTTATCATGTAGCAAATAAAAATGACAAAGCAAGGGTTTAAACGTTCTCCCATTGCATCGGCACAGATACATTGCTTAAAGATTCTTAGATCAAGAACAGCCTGAAAAGGTAACTCGAGACTTTGATGGAAGGATTTAACAAATGAAGCAATTCGGATCTCGTTCCAGTTCAGGCTCGTTCCATCACCGAGATTTAGCTTTGGTTTGTTTATAGCATTTCTGATCCTTCCCCTGTCCTTGTTATTCTCTGAGCTGTGATGACTGTTCAGTCTCCAGAGAGAACGGCAAATTAATGTACTTTATTTTGCTCCCCGGAGATTCACATGAAAGTAACCTCAGCGAGTCGGAAGACTGCATACAAGGGTCTTGTCTTTACGTTTTTGGAGGGTTATAGAACTGTCATTAGAGAGGCTTTCGAAGCCTCTGGTATATTCTTGAGTAGTAGTTGAATTTTGTATCGCTCTTGGCCACTTCACGTTTTTTTTCAATGCTTTGAATTATTATTAAATACAAATGCAAGTGCAACCCTCAGTATTTCTCCTGCGCATTTTTATCCAAGACTAAGAGTTCTCTATTTTCTATTCATTTACTTGGGACCAGAGGGCCAAGGGCCAAAGATGGATGGACTTTTTTGTATTTTGCTCTATTGTTGCATTTTGAACTCAAGCCTGGTTTCCTCTGGCTGCTCAGGAAAGTCTGACCTGTTGTGACCTGTATAATTAGTTTTTTGCAACCCTCTGTTTAGAATAATAAATGCCTCTGTGTAGAACAATACTCAGAATGGCTGAAGTGAAATAGAAACGGAGAGAATGCTTCTTGCAAGCAGGTTTAATTCATGGACTAAAAGCACCTCTCTTTCTCTCGCTGTGGGGAAAGACGTTTCCGGCCGACATAACACTGGACTCGCAGGTGCTTTCCCTGCCAGCTCGGTTGCCAAGGAACAGACTATTTCAAGGATCACAGTCCACATGGCTTAAAAAATATATATGCACCGTCCCTAAAGGAGGCCCCGCATGAATGTAAATATACCAATAACTGCCATTACTGCCTTCATATATAAAGAAAAATCCAGGGAGTAACTGCAGCGTACTTCAGTAATAGAAAAATACTCAAATTAAACAGTCTACTGTATGACACACGTATGTTTATATAGGGCACAGAATTGCACCATGACTGGTAGCCATGTATTTCGGTTCCACTCCAACATGCGAATACAATTAAATTGCACACAAATCTTCTCGGAAGTGTCCATAACGCTTGATGACCCACATGCCTCTTAAACTCTGGATTAAAAGCAACACTTCCTGCCTGCACTGCCACCTAATTAAAGCCGACGCGCCCTCCCCCTGTTTCCGTCCCGTTGTCCAGGCCTGCTCTGCGCTCACTGAAGGGTATTAAGTTCTCTTCCTGTGAAGTGTACACAAGTGAGTGGGGCACTCGCTCCCTCCGCTGGGCCTCAGCTTGGCTGGCAGCATGAAACTATCCCTTCAGGAAGGACCGACATGCACAATGCCACACGTGTCTGTTCTTTCAGGAAAAGAACAGCGACAGGCATGGGAGTTTGTGTTGGGTACAAGCCATTCTGACCATCAGAAATGAGTGAACTATCTGAATAAAGAAGCAGCTTTGTGCAAAAACGGACAAAGCGATCAGAGAATTGGGTCTTTAGCCGAAGCTGATAAGGACCTGGCTTTTAATCCGTAAACCAGCTGAAACGAACTGGGCAGTCATGGAAAAGGAGGTTCTATTTAGGTGAATGTATGCAAGATATTTCAGTGGGCCGCATACAAACTTATCAGGCTGGCAGAGTGGACCCACACTGCCTGCCAGCTCCCCACTGAAAGCACTATTTCCAGTATTAATAATGTGCCAGTATTTATAGCAGTGCCTGTTTAGTGCCCTATTTGCCCTGCAGATCAGTAAAACAGCTCCATTTCTCATTCCAGAGGAAAGCCCACAAATGGTGATTACCGCAGGGAGCCCCGCGAGCGGAGCCGCAGCCCCATCGAGCGCCTGCACTCCGCCCACCTTTACACACACATGCCAAGCCTGGCCATGGAGCAGCCACTCGCGCTCACCAAAAACAGTGCCAAGCTCCCCATCTCACCGAGTGCCAGCCCCATAGAACGCCAGCAGGTAAATCATGTTCATGACTGCACTTTAATTGTGGTATATATTTTGCCCTACATAGTCACAGTGCATTTCTGCAAATTCTTTTATTTGCCCTTTTTTAGCGCTGTTAACCAGTTAGATTTACCGCGTACTGAAACCACCTGCTGCTTATTCATCTGCGGAGTTATTTATTTTAACGTTTAATTGCAATTTAACGAGGACAAATTCTTAGTACCTGAATAATAAGGCAATCATTTCCCTAATTATCATCACATGCTTATCAAGGCATTTTGCTAAAGTATTTAAATAATTTATTTAATAAAATATCGCAATTTATTTTTTAAATATATGTATAAATATATGCTCTAGTTTCTAGAAAAATATAGGCCAAAAATGATTATGGATATTACGATTACAAAACTGATAGGATGTATCAAAACGCTATTACTTTATTTCTTCGCTTCTCAAATTTTGGCAAATGCTATTGGAAGGAAAAGTTAAGTGTAGAGTCAAACAAACTGGAAAGGGTTCTGCTTTACGTTTGACACAGAACAGAGCCCTGGTGCTGACTTCTTTCGAGCTCGTCTGTTATGACTCGACCTTTTTTTTAATTAATTTTTTTAAATCAATGTATTTTGTATGCAGAATCGGCCCTCGGTGATCACGTGCGCCCCTGCGAACAACCGTAACTGTAACCTCTCTCACTGCACTGTGTCTCACAACGGCTGCTCACCTTCAAACTACAGGAGACCTTCTAACTGTGAGTGCACCACAACCTGTATTTACATTTTTATCAACATGGCAGCTTTTACACCTCATACAAACATTTAGGTGATATTAGAACAGCATTATGAATTTGTGCTACTTCAATTCAGGTTTTTTCGCTCACAATTATGAGGTTTTTTTTTTTTTTTGCATAAAGGCAGGTTGATGGAAACCCCACTTCCAACAAAGGGGGACAGTGATTCTAATAAAATGACAATAGATGCCATACTTCCTCACAACTCCGAAAGTGCATCAAATGTAAAACCTTTAAAGGTCATTCAAAACGGCTCAAGTAGAGATTGTGCTTGGTAGTGTGTTTACAAAAGATTTTAAAATTCCATAAGAGTGTGTGGGGTCATGGGAAATGAGATTTCATTTCTCAGCTGGGACCCCCACTCTGAGCTTTAGCTCTTTTCCGAAAACATCGTAATTTACTCCAGAAGGGCTTATGTAACCGCAAAGCTTTCCTTTAATTTTGCTATCCGCCATGTGCATTCTTACTTGAAGGGCTTTTTATAAATCGGGTTTCCAGCCATCCGTCTATCAATGCGTGGATTTAGAATTTGTGCATAGCACCTGCTTGGAAAATTGCAGAAACAGTCCACACATCATTGGGTCATCGATATCTTTATTTCTGTTTTTCAGGAAATTACAAACTCTGAATTTAAAATGACAGATTAAATCTATTAAACAATTTTTGTGTGTGTGTGTATATGTATACAAGTGTGCACAATGTCAAGACTTATTATGATATAAAACCTATATTATGCAGACTCACTTATGTTCAGTTAGAATAAGCCGCTTCAGAAATGACTCGATTCCACATCAGTGTCAAAAAAAAAAAAAAAAAACTCCAATATTTTTTTTCCCTGCTGTAGCAAACGTGGCGTGTGACCCTGTGATTGAGGAACATTTCCGCCGCAGCCTGGGGAAAAACTACAGAGAGCCGGAGCTGGTCACCAACTCTGTGTCTATCACCGGATCGGTGGATGATCACTTCGCCAAGGCTCTGGGAGAGACCTGGCTTCAAATTAAAGCCAAGGGAGGCTCCGCCGGAAGCCCAGACTCCTCCCCTAACACTCACATGGTCAACATCAATCACTCGCCATCTCTAGTTTCCTGAAAAAGAGGACCAACTCTCCATCCCACTCCTTCCAAACCGCTTCACTCTCAAAGCAAGTGTGCATGATTTGGCTCCGCTTCAGGCAGCACTAGTGTATAGCCGTGTACATAAACACACACGAGTGTTCTTTTTTCTTTCTTCTTTTCTTTTTCCTTCTTCATATGCATAGCTTGGAATCCCACATCAAAAGAATTAATAAGCAGAAAGTTTTGTTTTTCGTTTAGGGGAGAGTCAGCTAGCATCCTAACCACCTGCCTCAGATACCAAAGAAACCTCTGATGCAAACACTTTGCCCAGTTTTAAGAGAGAGCCATTCTTTCTTCACACCCAGCTAAAATCTCTCTTCTCTCCAGTTGTCTCTCACCACAGGTTTGTTTTTTACCTGTAACTTTCTCTCAGCTTGCGAGGAGTTTTAATTAGCCAAACCTCTTCTCAGGGCTTATCTGCGACAACCGATGAGCTGTAGAGGAGGCGGGATTTGGGTTTTTTTAAAACCGGAAACTAGCCGCATTGCTAGCTACAGCAGTTTTCCAAAAACAATACATTTTATTTATGAAAACACATTTGGAACGGGTCCAGCAAAAAATCTTTCAGTATGGGATAGGGGTGAGGAGGAGGTGTTTTGGAAAGATTTTCAGTAAGTAGCCAGATGGCTAAGAGGTGCTATCTGATTAACGTTATGCTAGCATGCCATCAGATAACGAGCATAAGTCATGTTACTAATTTGCTGCCTTTCTGGTTTCACAGAAATGTGTTTTTATCAAGAAACGAGATGATAATCCTTCCTGCCCTGAGAAGAGTTTTGGCTAAGTCAAACTCCCATGAGCGCTCCCCTCCCATGCTGCCCTGTTTTCGTATGTGGATCCTTGACAGAAAGCCTTTTGCACTATTGAGGCCATAAATTAAGTGTTGGAGATTTGTTTCATGGCCAAAATGTTTAATGACTGCTGACAAACGATGGTTGGGTGATGTTTTACATCATTGTGACAAGACCCGTGTTTGAGAGAGAGGGGGGGCCTTGTCCTGTTTCGTCTCTCTGGCTTTGAACAATTTTTTTTTCTGTGGTGGCTGCTGACAACTGGACTGTGTCAATTTAAATCATGGGCATTTTCGTCTTGTTTTTCCCCAAGCACTGTGGTTTTTGGTAGAGTAGCTAAGGTTTTAAGGGTCAACTATTTCTTACCGGTGCATGATTTATGATTTCTTTTCTTTTTTTTTTAAATAGCTGGTATCTATTATTGTGTAGACATTTCATTTTTAATACTATTAGCCTTTTCCTCAGATTTTAGTTTATTTTTGTCAGTAAACAATCCTAGATAAACTTACTGCTGGTACAGTTGTACTCCATATTATTATTATTATTATTATTATTATTATTATTTTTATTTTTTTTCTTCAAATATTCATTGTGGTAGCAGCCAGATACAGAGGACAGCCTCCGGACAGGCCATCTATATATTAACAATGGATGTTTATGATATTAATCCGTGGTACAGGATGCTGTTAGCATTTTGTGTGACTGAAACATTAGCAGCTACGGACAGGTCAGCCGAGAGTCGACAATCCGCCGAAAATGTTGAGAGCTAAGTTATGTTTTTTGGTTTAGCTTTAGCTGCAGTTATTAGTCAGTTTAACGTTTTTTTTATTGAAACACCCAGCCTGTACCAAGGTGAAAGACATTCCTCCAATAGGGAACTTCGTACAGGTCTTGCTTTCAGCTCTCATTTTCAGCAAAGCTACTAACTAGAGAAACGTTGTTGCGTAGCGAGATGATGCTCAGACCAAGGCGTCGCTCATCTTAAGCTTGTCCTTACATTCCGTCAGATCCCAGTGAAACCATTTGACATGAACAAATTCTGAGAGCTTGCTGTCAGACAGCCATTATTACTGATCTCAAAATATTACTTTTACGAAAGAACGCCACAGATACGACTGTTTGACTTTGTAGAGAAAAGCGTGGTATACTGCGTTAGGCTATTGCTCTTTGTGCATAAACACCAAAGGGGGGGGGGAGAGAGAGGACACAAAGTGTACTGAGGTTAATATCCACACATTTCACTACCAGTTTACCAGGTAGGACACTTAATTTCTCTTCTTGATACATATTTACCCTACACACTGTAGGTACACAAGAAAAAAAAAAGAAAAGAAAAAAAGATATAGGTAACTATAAGACCATCATTACGCTGTGCGTAACGAATGTACAAAGAAAAAAAAATCGTAGATATTTTTTGAGGAACAATTAATTTGTTAATGATATGTAGCTATTTAATTTTTTTTCCCTGTCCTTTATTGTAATCATTCTTTTTTGGAGAAAAAAGTTGATCTTTTTCATTTGTAGACTTGTCTGTTTAAGGTTTAAAGTGCAGGAACACAGTTATTGTATGAGAACACTGCGTTATAGCCACTTGTGTATTATTTTTCTGAAGGCTACTGACCAGTCTCGTTATAGCGTCGAACACGGAGGCTTTTTAGCCGTCTCTGGAAACAAACGAACAAAAAAGCACTCATCGCTAAAGGAACGGTTTGGCCCGAAGTGAAATTTACACTATTGTCCTATTTACCCCAAATGTACAGGAGCTATGAGGCTAATGTAGCGGTCAAGGAAGAGAAGCTAATAGCCTTCAGTTAGCCATCACTCCACGTAAGCATCAGACTTGAATAGGAGGGGTGGCTTTTTTAAAGTTAGAAGTGATTGGGATCATATAGTTCCAATCTGTTTGTGTATATATATATTTTTTTAAATACAGATTTATTCTGCTATTAGGTAAAAATGGTGTTCCTGAGCCAAACGCTGTCTTTTGAGGCGAGCGTTTGATTTAGGCGTGATGCTAAACTGGAGGCTTTCGGCTTCCCTTGCTTGTTAGCTCCGTTAGCCTCATAGCTCTAATGTAAAACGAAAGAATGAAATTTAGGACCCCAAACATGGCTCGGTTGATCGACTACATTTGAGGTACTGGAGGAAAATTGTGGAAATTTCTTTTTTGTTTGTTTTTTTGGTCGAATGATTGCTTTAAGAGGAACTCCGACCTAACCGTTCATGTTTAACTGCCAATACGCTCCATTAAAACAGTAAATCTGAGGAAGATCATGTGCGCTTTCAAAAGAATCATCGCTAGAAATAAACATTTTGATCTTTCACTGCAACTCCAGTGCATTTCTGAACACCCCTGAATGGTTTGTAAATCTGTATTATACTCTCATTTTGTGGCCTTGTTTCTCTTTTGAATAAACCAATTGGCAGGCCATTTGTTTTGTACTTAAAGTAGCCTTGATGAACAATAAAGTGCTCTTAAACCACAGTGTGACTCAGCGTTCCTCCTTTAACAACCTTTTCTCAGATTTCCCTCTAACCTCACTGACATCAAGGGGAAGAAAAACACTCAAGCTGGAATCATAAGCTGCTTCGATCATAATTACATCATTAGAAGCTGTTCATTGACTTGAGGGTTAATGGCTTTTTGCGACGTGTACTCAAGAGCTCATATTTGTGCCTATTAGCACATAGGCTATTAGCTAGCTACTGAACAGGCTGCAATGGAGAGTCGTGTGCTCCTTAATAGCACCTACTCTGTGAATCTATACCGTCTAAAACCACGTGTACCTTTGAATGTTCTCGATGACGTTACTGTTAGAATGAATGATCATTTCTAATAATGATCTCGAACGTTAGGGTTTGGGATACAGCCTCTCGGTACGCTTGGTGTAACAATATTTGCGTGGTAAACGTCGTCAGTCTGCCATGTTTTTCAAAGTTTTGTGCTATCTCATGAGCAGAATTATGAGATTGCCTCCTGATAACGACACAAATTCGGCCAAAATAAGGAACCGTAGAAGTGCCTTCTGATTGGACTGCAGAGGTAGCAATGATATTTTGAAAATGTTCCCAATAATATTACATAAGTAATTATCAGCACAGTACACTCAGGTTTCCGTTTGCAAGTGGAGGAGCATGTCTGTGACCCGTTAAGTTCAGCAGTGACCAGATTATTGTCAACAGCAATTTATGACAAATTTTAGAAAAATCTGATCCACACCAAATCCAAATAATTGGATTATTCAGCGCGTGTACACCGTTAATCGGTTTGTTTATTTATTTATTTTTTTACATCTGTGCATGTGCGCAAACCACTGGATAGAGAAGAGCTTGTACAAAGACAGCATTATGATATATTATTTTTAAACATAAAATCTTCAAACAAATATTTGCTAGTGACGTCTTAAATGATTTTTTTTTTAAATATTATTATTTAAATAAATAAATAAATCATCAAGCATTTAAAATTTCACATCATGGGTTGCAGAGCGACTGGAGAGATGCTGACGTCATGTATTTAAGAAGGAAATGTGATTATTGACTGATTCATGTGGACGTGAAGTTCCCCGTTACCAGATTACCCAAGTGTATCTAAACGTGTAGGATGAATGATGTGTTTTTTGATCGATTATTTTGTACATGTAAGCTTACTCATTGAAAGGAGCTTTAGTGCAATACTTGAAGAAACACTACAGAGATTATGTTTATTAGGTGTTCATGACATACATGAAGGCTTTTGACATGTTACTAAACCAAAACACTGTATTCACAACAGCCCTGTAGATGAACCGCACTACATAACTCCCATTTAGTACCGTTTAAAATGTGTGAGAACATAATTGTTGCGCTTCGTCTTTAATAAATCGGTGAAGCACTTTGGTGGATCCATGTTAGTTCATTACGGATGAACGCCTGATAATGTCACGCTCTGAGTGTTACCCAAGTTTTCATGATGTCACGCTGGCTAGCCGTGGTGTCCGCTGCTTACGCGGCCGTGTGAAGTGTCGAAATGCCGAACTTCATCCGTCAGTGGCTCCGTGTTCAAATACTTTCATCGTCGCTCATGTCCCAAATCTGGAGGACAACATGGAAAGAAGAAAGGTACCGATAGTTAACATGCCGTATATTATGGTAGTTCCACAGCTGTTACGCGGCATATTCACACGCAAGACCATTGTGACAATAACTTTTCATTTAAGGAAGCAATTCTGATAAATTAATGATCATAACTACTTCATCGGAAGCTCAGAGGTTAAGATTCTGCCATAGTGATCAGAAGGTTGTGAGTTCAAATCCCAGGACTGCCAAATCAGACGAATCTGAAACATTAGGTTCTGATAAAATTGCTTTTCCTCCTCTGCTTAAAAATAGCAAAGTTTTTACCCGGGTTACAAACACAGCATAGCACAACTGCTGATGTTCGTTCTGTCTGTAGCAGTATAACATTATAAGCTCATTAATATTCAATTGCATTCAAACACGAAATATTTTGAGTACATAAAATGTGACAGCACTAGCATATAATGTTCATTTTTCACACTGCAAAATGTTTCATTTTTCAAAATTGCATTTATTAGTGCATGATGGAAATTAGTGCACGTGGCCATTCATGCCACGACGCCTCTGATATACACAACGCTTTAGCATTCGTTTGTTAGCTAAACACAGATTTGTTTTTGTTTTTTTAAAGGCTGCCAAGATGGTTGGTCATCTGTAAAGCTGGAGTTTGACCAATTAGTGATGTTCAGTATGATAAGCTCCGCCCAATAGTTCCTGGTCTGCAGAAAAGTACCTGCTCTTAAGCAGGAACTAAAAAGGTTTCAGGAACTAAACTCAACCCTGGTTCCTCAACGCCCAATGAAAAGCTTGCGGTTGAAACGCACGTACTGTTTCGTAGCCTAGGAAATCGGGCGGAGCTTGCTGTACTGAACATCGCCGATTGGTCAAGCTTCACAGAATGACCAACCATTTTAGCTGCCATTTTTAAAAATCTGTGAATAGCAGCATTTGAAAGTAAGAAAGCACAAGCAATGATGTAAATGAGGAACCTTGATGGAAACGCGCATTAAAATTGCTAAATCATGAAAATATTTTGTCCTTCATGCATCTCGCTCCCGTTGGAAAGACAAAGACGGACGAGGCTTCTGAGTGACCGTGTGCCAGGACGTGAATCAGCGGCTCGTCTTTGTGTTTTCAGGCTCAAAAGACTCGAGAGCAAACTGCAGCTGTTGTATGCAGTAGGAGTTTGGAGAAGCTGGCCGTGTGATTGATGTGTGTATGCCTTTTTGTTGAAGGAAATCTTTATTTTTTTTTCTACAGCACACCTGGCTGTCAAAAGCTGTCGAGTGTCATTGACATGCTAATAAAAGCCAAAAACCCCTACACACACCACAGAGGCTCGGAGGAGCGCAACCACTTTGAAGTCTCAGCCAAAGTAGAAAAAAAAACGAAGCTCACAGATAAGTGTGTGAGAGAGAAAGGGGAGAGGGCGAAGAAGAAAAACAACAACATTCTGTGGAAAAGTGGGTTTTTTTCTCTCTCTCTCTCTCTTCAGGAAGTGACAGAAACCTGTGACTAAACTTCAAACACACACACACACACACACACACAACTGACCCCACAACTCGCTGCCACACTGACGCTAGAAAATTCCACACATTCCTGCTTCACAAACTGCATAGTTTGGACCCTCTCGCACTCGCACACGCACACTCACACTCACACTCACACTCACACTCACACTCACACTCACACTCACACTGCGTCCCAAATGCTAGTGTTTGATAGAAGACTTCATATTATAATTCTAACAAGTCAGGGTCATCAAAAAAACGCAAAATAATGTGTTGTTTGAGCCTCTATTGCAGCCTAATCAGTACCTAAAATCTGACCCCAACATGCTGAGATATGCGAAGAATCAATTTCACTGTACTGTACTTGTATATGTATATGTGACAATAAAGGAACTTCTATTCTATTCTAGAGGTCAAGTCGTGATTTAACAGAAAAATTGCTTATATTAAACATTGTGCAAAGTTCCACATTGATAATTAAGACATTCAAGGGCACACGATGATGAAGGTAAAGAATGCAGTAATTACATATCAGGTTATGTTTTTTGGATTACACGAGTTTCCTACTGGGAGTCAAGCAAAATGTCAGCTCAATTTCCATGTGACCTTTAAAGGTGTCCTCGGCTATTGAGGATGTAATGGGGAAGGCAGCTGTGTGCAGTCTTTCTCTATGGGGAAGGGATGTTTGACAGATATGTAGGCAGGTAGATCAGAGATAGCACATGTTGGCAAATAATGCTTTTTTCTCTGAGTAATGGTCTGACCTGTGCACAGTTTGGCCATTTTTATTGGAATGTAAGATTATAAATTGGACTGGATCACTGGTCATAGATAAGCAGAAAAAAACAGGTTCTACCCTGAGCTGTTCTTGTAGTAGGGAGTCAAGTCATTAATATTTGAAACATCTGTACCATGGCATGATATACATCACATGCACAAAAGTCAGCAAATTTAGCATTTAGATCTCTCACACCTTGGGTATTTAGCAAGGGGCATTTACAAACCAAGTTGACTTCTGATGGCATATGGAATTTGTAACATTTAGCAAAGTCATTGCTAGACATTGAAGGGTTATCTTTAGGCAGGATATTTTAAGTGCAAAGAGAAATAATGTGCTATTTGCACTTGATAGTATATAGTATGTATACAGACAAAATATGTTTTTTTTTATGTCCAAATGCAGGTCGTTTGGGACAATGGGACAAATAAAGTTCTAAACATGAGCATAATTGTCATTCAGATGTGGTTAAACGTGTTTGAGATGTGACAGAGCGGTGCATTGAGCTTTAGGGATTCACACAGCGAGTGTTTTATTTAATCAATGAGCTGCTATTTATAGAAATGCTTTAGCCCTTTTAAAGACCTCCATCTTAGCAAATCAATGAAAAGGCTGTCATGATAAAAATTAACCCACTTCACTGTATTTGGTCTGCTAGATGTGCCTCCTGGGGTGACTTGTCTTTGAGATAGCTCACAGAGAAATATCTCCTGTCACTCAGACACTGGAGCACAACTTAAAAATCTCACACCTGAAAAGTGTTCAAGTATTACATTTGGCTGTTACAAAGGTGACACTACAGTCTGATTATATATGATTATATATACAGTATATATATATATATATATAATTATTTTTTTTTCTTCTTTTTTTTTCTTCAAATACGTTTATTGTTGTGCTATATTAAATGATGCAGAGTGTCTGCCAAACAAGTCCTTGTTAATGTAGATGTTACTATAGAAATGATAACGTATTAGAACGAGTGATTACATACTTGTACTTGTCACAGCTGTGTTATTATAGAACATTAAGCAACACCTTCTGACCAATCAGAATCAAGAATTCAACAGCGACATGTTATAAACAGATATAGGTAATGATGTCACAAAAAAAAGTGTGGCATGCTGCTTGAATTTTTTTTATAACAGGACACCAGATATAAATCAGAGAAAACATTATTTCTACATTTTTTTGATTAACTACTGAAGGTTAAGAATGGTATTCTTAATGAGTAAATAGAAAATTATGCTAGCAGCTTCTATAACCAAATAATTTAATACTTGCACTGCCACACTGAAAATAGGAAGTTGTAGGCATATGGAAAACTGTGATATTTAGGTGTACGTTTAACATACTATGAATTTCTCAGACAGTTCCACCCTTATTTCTGATATAACACCATAAAAGCAAATTGTAGTGGCATTATAGTGGTCAGATATGTGAGGGGATAACCAGGTCTCACTGCTTGCATTACATAAAATTAAACATGATCCATAATTAATTACCATAAGCAGTGAACCAGTTTTGATGTGCTGTTGGAATAAATTATTTCTGTCCCCTCAGCAGAAAGTCAGGGTCAGGGGTTAAACTGGGGTATGCAGCAGTGGTATGCAGCATTTGCCCATTACAATGTAGGATTAATTTAGTTTCTGCTGTGCGCTGAGAAATGTGAAAAGATCTTTCATCTGTAAGCTCATGTTTTTGTTCATCCTCAGAGAGGCTATAATGTATAATGCACAAATCAGGAATGTATGATATAAAGACACAAAAATAAAAAAATTTAATTCACACAAATATGCAAGCCCAAAAGCAAGTTTTTTAGGCTTTGTTGACAGAAGCGTCTTTGAATTTTTGAAGACCAAGAGAGCAGTGTTGCATAGCGTTGATGCCTCAAGGAAACTAGTATAGCAACCTGATCTCATGAAAATTTGGAATTTTTCATTTGAATGAAAGAGGGCGAGTGGTTGGATTTAGTTTGTTTTTTATACAAATGATGTCGTAAGAAAACGTGAACTCCGCCCCCAACCTTTGTATCTTTTCATACGACTTAAGTAATGCGAATTGTTACAAATTTGCAAATGTGAGATGTTGGGTTTAATTAATCCTCTGCATTAATTACTCTTTTGGCATCTTTTTCTCAGATTTTTTAAGACTGTGGATGTTATATCAGCAAACCTTATTTGGCTGATATTAATACCACTCTCTAGGGGTACATGATATTATTACTACTACAGTTAAGGGCAAAAGATTCCATTCCCCATGGTTTTTAAATGGAGAGAAAAAAGGGAAATGTACATACATTTTTACAATTTATCTACAACAAATAGAATTCCTTGATGATAAAAATTAAATGTGGGTGCATCCTGCAACAAGACAACAATCCAAAGCATAAGGCAAGGTCAGACCTGATTTAAAGAAGACAGTGTGTGACATCTGGCAGAGTTATAACAGATATGTCAAGAAGAATGTGCAGGGGAATGGGGTATTGGGAACCAAATAAACTCAGAGGATTCAAAAGCTTTTATACAATATGAAAGCGATTGGAGGCAGTTATAAAGGCAAAGGTTGGGCATACAAGTTATTTGAGAATATTTATATCACATTTAAAATGGAAATGCAAACTTTTGAACTCATATCATTTAAAAAAAAAAACTATTAATATCTTAGCATACACTATTTGACCATTTTTGTTACTTGTGATAATGACACACTAACTGTCTTGTTGCTATAAATTACATTTCATTGTCTTCTTTATTTTGTCCTAAGGGCATGCAAACTTTTGCACTCAACTGTATATTGGTATTATATTGCAACCCATGTTATCTAATGTTGAATTCCTAATTCCAGTTTTGTGTTATACTTTTAGTACTCTCTCTGCAAGTGTGGAAATGCTATTCAAACAGTCCTATTCAAATGGAAATACATTCTGTAAACTGCCAGCTTGAATCAAGGCCATTCTTTAGCTTTTTAATCATATTGTAGTTGGCAGAGTATTTCAGGGCGATTTATATTTCAGTGGTAGGTTATTATAATGGATCAATGTTATCTTGTTTGCTTCTCGATAGATGGCATATTTTTCTTTGGTTTTGTACTACAAATTATGTTTTTGTTTAATTCAGAGTGACCTCGGATCAAGTGTTTTACATTTTTCTCCTTTTATTGGTTCATTCGGCTGATTTGATCTCACATTTGATCTCTGAAGGTCCTCTCTGCACAGTGTCTGGGAGTCTGGGCTCTGCTCTAAAGCAGCAGTGAGAATCCGGAAAGAATCAAACCGTTTATATAATGTGAACCAGAATTATCCCTTGCGTGAATTAATATTTTATGACAGTCCTGTTTTTATCTTTATTGACCCCTTTGTTATTGACTACAGTTGGGAGCAAGAGGGGGGAACTCAATGTGATCTTATTGATTGGGAAGGTCAAGCAGAGGGAATCTGGCCAAATTACTCAAGCTTGCTTGCACTGCACTTCAGGCTTTCGACAGCCTTGACTTAGAGTGCATTTTTAGCACCGTCCTCCCCAGGGTTCACAGTGCTGGTGTGAACAGAGTAAGACTTGTTAGAGAAAGAAAGAGGAGAGTGGGAGAGGAATGCAAAAGAGTTTACTTACTTCACTGTTCAGGAAGCAATAAAACACAGACACGAAGAAGCCCTGGAGAGACGAGTGGAGAAAGAAAGATTACATCATTTTAGGATGCATTTATTGTACAGTGAGCCAAAAAAAGCATACAGTTTAGCATATGTTTCACATAAACTAAATTACATGCAAAAGATGAGAAACAGAGGAGCAGTTTCACTTCAATTAGGAAAAACAATTATCATTGTTTATTTACTGGAATACTATTGTGGTGCCTGGAGAGGCAAAAAAAATAATAATCTTTTCACAAATATTCTTTAGGTAATTTCTTTGAAAGCAATAGAGGCTAGGATTACACATTAAAAAAGCTTATACAATTTCTTCTGAAAAACTAAACATATTTGGACCTACTCTCGTAAGGGCAATCTTTCAATCAATATTCCAATACTTTAAACATAAGCATAGGCCCCTTCTAAAGAGCTCCATGAAACAAAGAGATGCAAGTAATGAATTAATCGCTTCCATATTCAAACAGTGAGCGACTTGCCAAGCCAGCATCAATACAATATGACTTTCCAAAATGGCAAAAGACCAGCTGCAAACAGTTCATTTTGGCCCAACTTTCACAAAGGGTGATGATTATGTAAATGTTTCACTGGTAAAAGTCATTATTAAAATAAACAATATATTAATTTGTTTTGTTTTATGGACACAGATGACAGACTAAATTACACTACCAGCGAAAATGTCTGTAAAATAGCTCTTCATTTTATTATGCATGCTGTAATTCCTTTAGGGCTTGCAATAGGATGTTGCTTACTTGAAAGGACTCGAGAAAAGAATTAAAGTAGATGAAGACGATTTGAGAGATCTCGTCCTCTCCAGGGTTAACAAAGAACAGCATGTAGGTGATGCCGAGGAGAGGCAACAGAACCAGAGTGGCCTTCACTGCTTTCCTATATGAGCAAAGGAGAGATGTGATCAAAGAGTACTTTTAGGTCAATTCAATCTTGTGTATTTTCACTTCAGCACAGTCTCTTTAAAATAAGGTTTGCATTTTAAAGCAAATCTTTTACAGGCCAAGTGACTCTTGCCAATCTGATGTGTCTACACTATTTTTCCAGGTTCTCATTATTTATAGGATGCACAATATTAGCATATGTGATCTCAAATAATTTCCATAACATTTAGAACGTTTCTGAAGTTTCAGGCCATGATTTACTAAGATCCCAATTAAAGTTATTTATCCAAGATGGCGGCGCAGTAGCACGCAGCGGCCACTCCGGCTCCAGAATATATAGTGCTTTTGTTACTGTCCTGTCTAGTTAGCGTGCACTGTCCTGTGTATTTATTGTCCTGTGTATTTATTGTCCTGTGTACTTATTGTATAGTGTATATTTGCACTCGTCCTCACTGTCGTGTATTTGCACTTTATGTGGAAACTAAAACTTGTCACACATGCGAAATTACGTATCAAATATAACGCCGATTAAAGGTGGTCAAAGCATGATATGAACGCAAAATTACTGAATGTAGACACGAGTAAATGTAAAGAAAACCTTTTCAGTCTCTCTTTAAATAACTGACATCAAGGTACGAGCGTGCGGCAAATATCCAATATGGAACCAACTTTACCACGGTACTATTAAGTCATAATTTCTATACTGAGCTACTGAGACATAATTTCAAGAAACTTTAATAAAACAATGTTTTTTTTCTTCAAATGGCAGAAACGGGCTTCCGTAAATGTTATACCTGCCCTTCAGTCGCATTCATTTACACACACAATGTCTGTTCCTGAAGTGACTTTCAGGCTGCAGTAAATCACACAAGTGCTAAATTCATTTATTTGCACAGACACCGTCCTGTATGTTGCACTTTTAGGTAGAAACAACCCAAACTGCATAACATACATTTTTGCTCATTTGAAAGACGCAGCCCTCTGTAGACCATGTTAGTAAATCAACCTGAGTGGGTATATTTATTTTTTTCTCTGTGGCATCAGGTTTGCATGTGTCTTTACACATACAAGCCTTTAGTAAATCAGGACCTGAGTGTGTTGCTTAAACAGTATCTATTTATTGGGCCCACAAGTGCAGCAGCTTTGATTTACTGCACCGGTACTCTGGCATCAGCCTTCTTTTTTTGAGCGAGATCAGCAGATTTTTCCAGAGGAAGTCTGTCATTTCATCCTAAATGAAGCACACAAGTGCACAGATGTGACCCAAGACTGACTAACAGACTGTCAGGTTGAATCTCCAGCTGATTCCAAATTGAGATGAAACTGTTTCCAAATATGATTGTAAAAGTCTGGAACTGTGCTGGAATTGAGACTTGTGTACTTATAAATACTGGGTATGTTTATATTGGATGGAGTGAAAAGGTAGCTCGTTAGATGAATGTATTGAACTCGTCACCAATTGTCCCCCCAATTTTATTTAAATTTTTAGAAGAGGAGGCACAAAACAACAGCAGCAAAAGTGGAGGAGTTCCTGCATTGATTGACTTGTATTCATTATTAAGATGTTGTTTAAAGCAACTGCAAATATAAATGAGTAAAAGGTGAAGCTTCCAATAAGACAAAAAACTCCCTGACTAAAAACCAAGAGGGAATGGTAGAAAGTTTAATCAGTAGGGAAGGCTGTTGTACTACAATGTAATTATTGCAAATGACGGTGCTTAATAACAGTTGTCAAATGATTGGCAAATAATTCAATCCCATTATACAGAATAAATGTAATCATCAGTTGCATGTGTGAGATGATAAAGATTAATGGAACATTCTCAACCGATGTTAAGATGGATGTCGCACTGTCTGATCAACACAATGACGCTGAGATAAATTTGGTTTGAACCCCATGGATTATTTTGCCACAGGGCACTGAATGTGCCTGTCAAAAGCATTAATCATAACCGCAGGTTATCGTGTGCATCATACAGGACTGACTGACAGTCTGAGAAAAAACACACATTTTCTGGATGGCTTTCCATCCACCTTAAATCTATCTCTTATAGCTTAAATTTACAGTATACAGTGTGTGCAAATGTTTGCACACCCCATTATTTCTGGGTGAAAAAAGTAAAATATACCTCTATTTTACAATTTATCTACAAAAAAAATGAGTTCCAAGATGTGAAAAGTGAAATGTGGGAGTGTTCTTCAATAAGACAACAATCCAAAACATAAGATGGCTTCCAGAGCTGATTTAAAGAAGGCGGTGTATGACATTTTAAACTAATTAGTTTTTTTCACTACTAATATCTTGACATACACTAGTCGATTGTTGTGACTGTGATAATGAAGCATCATCTTTGAAACTGAAAACACTAAATGTCTTATTGCTTTATATTAATTTTTTTTTGTCTGCTTCACTTTGTCCTAATGGTGTGCAAACATTTACACTCAACTGTATACAGTAGAACAAAATATATACATTAGAGTCCAACAACTGTTTTTACTTCAGCAATTTCTCAGTTGATATATATTATTCAAGAATAAATTACTTAAAACTGGGACAAATAAAGCTTTTAGCCATTTGTTAAAGAAAATATATTTGAATATCCTGCTCACGCATTTTCTTGTCCTGCTTGCACGCCATTTACTTTTCCATTTCACAAACCATATTTTCAAATTATTGTTGTCCATATTTAATATAAATGGTAAAACATGTAGCCTCCTAACACAGCATTATTTTTTTGCCCTTTAACAACCAACACCTGATACTGATTCAATTACTATAGTCCTCTATTAATTATTCTGAAAATTGCTTCTGCTTTAAGTAAGAATAAACATTTTTGACTCTATTACTGAAGAATAATTATTTGGTTGAGAAATATAATTTGACGTCACTGATGAAACAGTTCCTGGTATTGGACCCAGACTTTTGCACGCTACTGTACTGCAATTTGAATTTGGCTTCAGTTCAGTTCAGCTAGTCTCGGCCTCCTAGCATGGCACACCTGTACTGAATGGTCTCTGATGTGGTGGAGGCCCTTAGCTTTGTCATCAGGATCCTCACTATGTTGAAGAGAAAAATAAAGTTGATCTGTAGAGAAAAGAAAGAGTAAACGTGAAATAGAAATACGATTATTGGGAAAAGCTGAGAAACACATAAGAGTTATAAATGTCAATGAAGAATTAAGCTGCAGTAAAAGTGTTGCACTGCCTTGTGCTATCCTCTGTGGGGTTAAATCAGGGACATATACTGATCGTGGAAATTCTGGTTGTAAAAATTCAGGTTGTGGAAATTCATGAAAAACATCTGGGGTAGTCAGAACTCAATCCTGGCCAGTTGCAAGGCATCTCTGAGGTCAAAGGTTTATAAACATGTTCCTGAAAATGCAGCGGTTGCCTCAGCAACACACGCTTTGCATCAGTCAATAGCATGTCAGTTCTGTGCACTGCTCGATTAATATTAATGGTCTTTTCACGGAGCCTTTAAAAATGTGAAAATTTGCTGTTTGAAAACGCCAGATGCTTGTACATTATGTGAACATTTTATGACAAATAGACCAATTGAAATGGTCCAAAATTAGTTTGAATAAATTCTCCTGTCAATCATTAGAATTACTCCAGAACAACTCAGAATTATTGGCACCCTAAGAGAATGTGCAGAAATGTAGTTCTTGTAGTTCATGATAGTCATCATGATCAATCTTTGTTTTTGGTGTCAGTATCACATATCAGTTTTGGTGTCAGGAACACATTCACAAGCTCTCCTCTGAGGTAGTGCGACCTCCTCACTGGAATCCGAGTTCACGGAAAGAGTAGGAGCATGGCGTAGGTTTTCCCGGCCTGACTGCCTGTACATAGCTAACATGACAACTATAATTATGGTTGTAAATCTATTTTTTCAACCATTTATTATAATTATCGGAGGAGTTCTGTTGCCATGGTGAATGTCTCCTATAAGGAGGCAAACATTAATAAGATGTCACTGAGAGAGTGCAGGATACCCATTCTTTTAATGTCACTACTTATAACAGTGGATGTTTTAAAATTTCACTCTGTCAAAGATGAAACTGACTTAAATAATGTTTATAAATAGCAGGTAGTTGCTCCAGCTTGTGAAATAACTGACACAGGTGTGGTGATGGTGACGCGGTGCAGACGAATTCTCAAATTGAAACCTTTCAACTCCACGATCGTTTGTGAAAACCTTTAAAGATATAGATTCAAAATTTGTACAGGCTTTTGAACAGCAAAACTTTTATGTTTTTTCAAAGTTACATTAACCAAAGTTAAAAAAAAAAATTTTATTCTGTAAAGTTACAGTTTTAGAAATACAAAGTTTTCTTATGACAGTGATGTATAAAGATTCAAAAATGTGTCTGATTGGCCAGGGTTAGGTTATATTATATGTCTTTTTGACCCCAGCTTACCAACATGCTGGGATATGCGAAGAATCAAATTTCACTGTACTGTACTTGTATATGTATATGTGA
>JAOUQW010000001.1:15586975-15602379 GCA_028565825.1 Olivaichthys viedmensis
AGTCTCTCGTTCTTTATTCAGCACATTCTGTATCTGTGATGAAGTTGCTGTTCTCTCTCTCAGTGAACAAACCTTTACGTGTTGCTCTTCTGATGGTGTGCTCACTTTTGGTCTGCCTGATCGTGCTTTTGATACGACTGATCCAGTTTCAGTAAAGCGTTGTAGAGTCCCATACAGTGGCAATGGAAAAAATCCCAGATTTTCAATGTGGTCTCAGACTTTCGGATCTCATTTATTCAGACTTAAATGTGCAAGGCATCATAAAATACATGTAAGAGTATTAAGTATTTTGTATGTCAGCCCATCGTTGGTTTATTAAAGACCTAACCTGCATTTCAGTACAGTTTTAAACACACCCTTGTCGACTTCCCTTCATGACACGAAAGTGCGTAACACCTACACCACGCGAGTGTGTACTTGCACCACAAGGTAGAGTCATATGGGCTTGCTAACTAGCAAGCCATCTACCTAATGAGCTGGCAGGATAAAGTAACAATTTATCAGATGTCATGTTCAGATTCAGGTGTTGGCTACATATTTTATTACTTCTGGTTACATTAATTCACCATTTTTTTCTTGGTTGAAATAAAAACTGCATCAGATCACAATGCCTCCTGGCTAAGTTCTGCTCCTAAAGTCCACAGTGATGGTAACATGATTCCTCCTCTAATGAACTTCACTTGAGCTGCAAAAGTAATAGAAAGGTCTGTAAAGCTGTAGTTCGACATTAGGGTCAACTTTGTTCATGTTGTTTCCCCTTGCCCCAAATATCAGCCAAGACATGCTTGTGTCCGAATAGGCAAATGTAGCTAACAGTCTATCTCATCCAAAATATTTCTGTAAATAAATAATAAAACTGCATCCAATTCTTCAGTAATGTCTCACAGATTTGCCAATTTGGTTTAGGACACAATTAGACTTACTGTAATCTAAGTAAGATTACATCAACAAAACTTTACAGTGTAGCTGAACGCTGTAATGTTATTTGGGCAGCCATTTTGGACAACCAGAATCAGTTTTTACCTTACCACAATTTGGTATTATTCTGCCCTGTAGGCCCCACCTCCCAAAGTTTCAAGGGGCAACTATACCAGAAAGCTGAAAGTGATTCGCATTATAATGTGGTAACACTAAATATAAATGTATAAATACCGCCTATCCCCAATATACTACATAACTGTTCAATAAAAATCAGATTAGGTAGCTTAATAATAGCATTTAATGTAAATATTAACAGATTGTAAGCTACAGTGCAAAACTAAGGAAGTTGGACATCAAACATGTTTTGGCCGGTCAACTCCATCTAATGCAAGTGAAAAATTGTGTAAATTAGAATTTTCGCTGAACTATTGCTTTAAGACGTCAGTTGGGATTCAGCCAAGTATTACATACAGGAGTGAAACACAAGGCTAGGGTGATTAAAGTTAATTTGATGGACAATCACTAATGAATTATAAATCTATGAGAATTATTACAAAATCATAAAATGTATATTTAAAGACCCAAGAACTAAGAACAGGCCAAGTTAAACACATTTGTTTTTAATCTGGATTTAAAAAGACCTATTGAGCTATAGGACGTTCCTAATGTTCTCTGCAACACTATTCCAGAGTTTAGGGGCGATATAAGAAAAACCTCTTCCACCGGCTGATCTGCGTGTGATCCTCGAGATTAACAGTAGACCTGCCTCAGCTGAGTGAAGAGCTCGGGATGGGCTATACTGCTTCAGAAGATCAGCAAGATACGTCGGCGCTAAACCATTTAGAGCTTTAAATGTCATAAGCAGGACTTTGTAGTCAATGCGGAACTTAATAGGCAGCCGGTGTAGCTTGAATAAGACTCGGGTGATGTGCGCTGATTTTATTTTCCTGGTAAGGATGCGAGCTGCTGCATTCTGAACTAGCTAAAGCTTCCTTAAAGAGACAGCAGGGCAGCCAGCCAGCAACACGTTACAATAGTTTAATCTAGAGGTTATGAAAGGATACACTAGTTTCTCAGCATCATGTAGAGTTAGCATATTTATTATTTTGGATATGTTATAAGTAATATGTAATAAGTAGTTTTAGAGATGTTACTTGCATAGGAATCAAATGATAAACCAGCATCTAGAGTTACACCAAGGTCCTTAACTGTAGCGTTTGGTTTCACAGAACGATCATCAAGCTCTAGGGTGAAATTAGGGACCTGCTAAATCTGGCCGAACCGATAAGATGGCAAGCAGTAGGTCATTGACCATTTTAGCAAAGCACTGATTCTGTACCATAATGGTTCCGAATGACAGATTAATCACCTAGTAATTGCAGCTAATGATCAAACCAACCTTTTTTGGATGGTGGTAAAAAAGAAGGGAATGGAAGTGGCATAACCAAAAGGCTCACTGACCAGAACTGGCACTCTGAGTCCCTGTGGAAATAATATTTTAATGTGGCACACATTCATTATGCTGGCGCACAGACACAAAAACAACAAAACTGTGTCCATGCCCAATTACTAAACTACAAATATGCCAGATTAATTAGTAGGGCGTGAGAGGATTAAAAATAAAAACCCCTGCACATGAAAAGTAGCTGCGAAGGAGTGAAATTGACACGACAGGATTATGGCTATGACTCAAGTTCCTAAAAGTGAAAAGTGTTACCGTTCCTAATAAGCAGAAAGCCATACAAACAATATTGCTTGATGAGCTGTGAAGGGATCCAAGACTGCAGATTTCAAGCCAAATTATTTGTCAGAATTTAAGTCCTTGTTTCTTTAACATTAACTCAGACTGATGCTGCCTTCATGTGCTATGAGAATTATGGTAAATATGAGTTTCCAACCTTAAAATTGCACATTAATGTTTCTTCAAGTCATAATTACGTGGGTAATAATTTTTTTTTTAGAAAAAACAACTTACTGACCTTTACCCTTCATCATGGCGAAGGAAAGAACAGATACAGTGATCAACGGTCAGTAATGCTTTAATTTCATAAATACTTGGTTTTAGCAGTCACTGTTTAGACCAAAGACTAAATTAGGCTCACATCTGTTGTTTGCTTGACGTACATTTCTACAATGGGGGAAAATGTTAGAAAGATACCAAAATAGATCAGACTAACTTTACCGGTTCACATGAATGCGAAGATTTTGCATTCAGAAAAATAGGAGGCAACGAGCAAGTGAAGGTAGCATAAATTACAGTTTAACTTCATACACTCTATGTTCATATCATTTGCTGTAACCAGAAAAATGTTCAGTCTCTCTCTAAGGTGACATTCTGCCAATGATGTCTTGGAACAAGTCACCTTAGTAGTGTGGATAATTGGGAAAACAGACCAAAGTGACAACGTTGAAGTGTTTATTTTCATATGTAATGAGTCACTCTTCCAAATAATATCTTGCATCAATTGGAGATTAATAGATTCCTGAACTCCCCTGAGGTTATTTGCATCAACAGTGAATCCTTCCTGGTCTTTTAACATTGTGGCCATGTTGTCCACATGCTTTATGATGACCAAAAAACAGTTTACCATAATATAAAACTTACTTACAAAACCATTATTCTTGAGAGATCAAAAAATACATTTGAGTTGTAGAGGACATTCTGTACCAGCACTAATGAAAATAATACCACCTCTATTACATGGCAGAGTAAATTATCTTCTTGCTGGAACACTCTGTCTCCAATGTGACATTCAGTCAAGGACGTTCAAAAACAACTGGCCTCCAATAGAGTCATAAATAGAAAAACAGACTGAAGTGACGGTGTTCATTCTCTGTTAAAAAAACGTTAAGATTCACATTTTCAAAAAGGTCCAGGATTAATTTGTTTCTGAACTCATCCACTATGAGGTTATTCACATTAACACTAAAAACTTTAGTTTTTTTTAAAGTGCGTGTTCTGTTAATGATTTTAACAGTTAGTGATTTGTTCAATAAATGTATTACTATTTTCAACGTCAATTCACAGTTTGTACCCAACAGGCTGACAATTTATTTAAGCTGTATCTTTAGCGCCGCCTCAATTTATCACAAAATAGCAGGGATTTGGACCTTTATGATGTGTTAGTGGGCTGCAACTTTTCAACCACTGACATCCTCAAATGTGAGAGCAACTGCACAGCTCTGAGCGCTGAGTATTAAAACAGATCTCTCTGCTTAGCCATGGTCCATGTGTCGAGAAGAAGCCGCCACTTTCCACACTTCACTTGCCCGCGTTTTATCTCCTTGTTTATATAATTGTAATTTATATTAGTGTTAAATATATTGCTTGTTTTTCTTAGCTAGATTGACTGTTATCGTTAGCATAGTGTTGGTTAGCTAGTTAGTCTCACAAGCCGGACTTCTGGACATTGCGAGAGAGTATTTTTTGTTACGAAAAGTGGACAAGAACCGCCAATTTTCACAGAAAGAGGTTGTTTGAGTGACATTGCAAACAACCAACCACGTTTTCTCCCCACAGTTTGTGGCCAGCTAAGTGAGCAAAAGAGAAAACATGGATTTTTTAAAAAAATCTGCAGAAAAGGAGGGGACCATGACAAATTAAGGGTGAAAATAGCCTTTAACATTGAAACCATAATGTCAAAAAAGTTAGTCAAAATGCTAAACTGTCAAGACTGCTCAGAGATTGGCAGATTTAAAAAAAAAATACAATCGTAGCAAACACTCGTATAGGAAATTGATGAAAACAATGCATAGCTGGGAAATTATCATTTTCTTTGAACACTCTTTCCCCCACTATGATGTTCAGGAACAAGTGGCCTCAAAAGGGTGCCTAATTAGAAAAACAGATGAAAGTGGTCTGTGTTATATATATACATTTTTTCTTCTTTTTTTTACGGCCTTGAACCCATCCACAATGAGGTTATTGTTATTTCAACGTTTTAACGTTGCAGCCATATGCCGATATACATTTTCTGGTAACACTTTACTGTAGGGCAGTGTTCAGAAGGCGGCATGACACCTACATAACACCTTCATGACAACTGCCAGAAACATTTATAAACTTATTCCAACAGGCGTCAACTGCCAGAAACATTTATATACGCTTATTCCAGCAGGCGTCAGGTAAGTTAACAAAAGCAGCCTTTATGACAACTGACACCTGCTGGAATAAGTGTTTATAAATGTTTATGTCAGTTGTCATGAAGGGCTTATGTAGGTGTCATATAGCCTTCTGAACACTGTCCTACAGTAAAGTGTTACCCATTTTTTTCATGTCTCAATAATTTCCCAACTTTTCATTACTGTTTATGATATCATGTTATTTCTTTTTTTAAATTACTATATGTTTACCTGTAGTACCTACATCTGAAGTCACAGTTCTGTTCACCGTGTTTTTCAAACTTTGATGAAACTCTCATCCACTGAACAGAATAATGAGATTGCTTTTGCTGAGGAGCATGTAACCCTGTCTTAAAATTTGGCCAAAATAAGAAACCTTAAGGAATAAAGACCGCTTTCCTTCCAAATGGGTAAGCTGTTATCTTGGTAGGCAGCATTTGCATGCTACATGTTAAGATCATTTTACAATAAGTCAAAACAAACAAAAGAAGGGGGCGACGATATGTTAAAATGGCCAAAATAACAATATTCTGCAGTATATTGTATCACCGATTATAGTCACATGTCTAGTAAAGACTGTCTCATCTTCTCTAACTGCTGAAAGCTATCTGCTACAATTACACACCAGGCAGCTAAACTGCAAATTGGACGCGCTCTCAATGGCTTACACATGCTGAGAGAAACACACAATACATGTATTATCCCAACTGCCTGCCAACTGGGGAGGCTTAAATCCCATCTGCTTTACATACTGAAAATAAAAACAGTGTGAAAATGAGTCCTTCGCCTTTTATCGCTAAGCTGCTGTAAACATGGAGATCTTAATGATTCAGAGACCACACAAGCTGCAATTAGACCAGAGTTTGCAAGGCAATCTGCCTTTTTAAAGAGATTTTCCCTTGATGCCATACGAGTCAGAAAGCTTTAAAAGTTTGTCGTGTTAGAGCGCTCACAAAACAATAATTAAAGCACCAGGTCATTTGAACTGGAACTGATTAATTGTTCATCCCATTCCCGCTAAATGTGTAGACGTGCTCCAAACAAATCACATTTCGTGCTAAGTTAAACCAAACCTAATCATTGAACCGATGGCTCAATTATGTTCCTTCCACGAGCAGATTGGCCATTAAATGGAAGTTCACAAAGTGCTGTACAACACTTTTTTGTAAAGAGGGAAAATGTTTGAGGTGACGCCTATACGGAAACATACATTTCATTTGGTTTGCTTTGATTTCAAAGCTGATTAGCAAGAACTTCATTAAAATCCCACATCAAAACCCTGCTCAAAGTTGAGTGATGAGATCAACCCGTGGTAGAAACAGACCATGGGGTTGTGTTTTTTTGGTCTGTCTAAATAAATGTTTTAGAAAACTATAATGTAACCAAGGACTGTTTTTATTTTTATTGAATACTAATCTTATTTATGTCTAGGACTGTAGTGATTTCCAAACAGAGCATATCACCCTATAGCTATAGGATATCAACTCCACAACTGGAGAAGAGAAAGGTTTCATGGTTTCTCTTCTTCCGAGGTGAAACAATGTGCATGATCAACGACCTGCTGTATAAAAGATATAGTTTATAGATGTCAATAATTCAATACAATATGATTTGGAGCAGTTCCAGAGTTACGATGCTATATAATGTGATTCGGTATTGTGCAAATAGTTTTAAACCAAACAAAAAGTGTTTTAAAGAGTTTTGAGGAGCGGGAGACCACGCCTCCTTCACTGGGACTAACAGACCCACACCTCCTTTGCTTTGACTGACAGGCACAGGGGCCACGGTGCAGCCATATCATAAATATTGAGACGGGTGCACAAATTTGAGTTTGTCAAATTTGAATTTCCGTAGTTTTCCTGCTTCATGCTAAATTAAATATAAAATAATAGTTTGCCTGGCGAAAAAGTTAATTTCGCTTCACGCTGAATTTGTCTGGTTGAACTATAACCCTGAAAATTCAAGAATATTGCAAGTGTAAGCCAATAAAAAAAAAAATGCTGGGTTGTGGTCGTCTTGATGAAAAGACAATCAAAATGGAGAAACTGCTAAGTAGCTGTCACACTGGACCCTCTCCTTAATATTGCTTGTTGCTCACAGTAGCAAAAAACTAAAGTAGCTAGCTAGCTAATGTCAGCTGTTTACCGCCAAAATCACATGACACAGCCCAGAATCGCATGATTTTTGCTAAACACAGAGAAGAAAATAGCAAGGCTATAATGTCTGGTGTGACCACTGTATGGGGTGGAACAGTATGAAATCCAAACAAACCATTATTCCAGTTTTTGGTATCTCACATTTTGTGGTGTCATTATCTATTTATACTGGTATAGCATAATGTTAACTGTGTAACTATTTCATATTTTCTAATCATGCTATACTGTAAATATCATACTCCTCCTACTTTACACCTGCTTCAACACATCCACAAATGATCACACCCTGATGAGCTGAACCAGTTGTGTTTGAGGAGCCAAAATACAAAACTGTGCAGTACTGCAGCCCATCCTTGTCTTGGGTCTGGTTCATGAGCTAAGAGCCTGCAACGTTCATAGTTTTGCAAAACAGTGGAAGGGTCTTAGGTATTTGTAGGAGGGGTAGTAAATAGGAAGTAGTTGTAGGTAAAAAGGTGCATTTTGTTGTCTGTTCAAACAAAATGGCTGCATGCTTTGACAGAGATGAGGATGTAGCGTGTTTGTAGTAACAAGGGGAGGAATCATATATGTAGACGCATGTCTCTGACAACCTCTCCTTATACACGTTCATGTTGCACTACTGGCCAATCTCTGCAGAGGTGGACGTCATGTTTAAATGTTTCCATCTTAGAGTGTTTTTTTTTTTTTTTTTTTTTAACTGCCTCGCTCCCCCAACTCTGAAGTGCTTTTCCGACCTTCCAAAGACGAGCATAAAACGGCTTTAGTCCCACCTTGGCTGGGAAAGCACTATTCCTGGACAGCACCATCACTGGTTCTGTTCTAGTTAGTGAGTTCATCAATGACCTTAGCAGAACCTATTGAAGTGCCTTTCATTCTGCACTAATAATCATACATCCTAGGAGAGTGCAGAAAAAAAAAGGAAAGTTAAAAGACGAGTACAGGTGAGCCATTGGTTCACAACTTATTTGGAACCCTGTTACACAAACATACAATTCTGAGAAGCTCCACAACTGGAAGACATCCACTGCCACAACAATGATGATTTATGGATTATTTTTGGCTGCTTATTATGAAACAAGAAAGCTTGGGTTTCAAATTGCGTCTTTCCATTACACACACTCACACACCAGTCAGTTTACAACATTTTAGTATCAACAAATATGAGCCAGATGCACAAAGAGGAGGTTTTGTTGACACGTTGCTTCGATTTCAGTTGGGGATAGTCATATACTTAAAATGCTTAAATTGTCCTGATGGGACTGAAGAATCATTACAGAATCAAGGTTTACAAGTTGCAAGACCAAGGAGGCCATTTCTACTTCTCTTAAAGACAACCTGAAATCAAAACTGACCTTTTTTACCTTGTTAGCTCATGTCCTCGATCAGATTGTGCACGATTCATCTGGCTGAATGGTAATTTGAATGGATTTATGTGGACAAACAAAAAACACTGCCCTTTATAATTGTTTTGCTTGAAAAAAATAGTAACACAAGCCTGAACAAGCAGCATATTACTGCATCTCAGAACAATTATAAACCGAGACTCAGAAATTCCGTCCAATTTCAATAGAACTGATGTCCATAGATAACACTTACTAGCAGTAAGCATCAATGATTATTTTTAGGATTAGGATTACTGCTAATGAACTTTTCACTGACACACTTACAATCCAGTGACGTCCAAACCGGTCCAGAGAGGTCACGTTTGAGCAACACCGGGAGCTTTTCTGACAGTGGAAGCCATATTTGTTCATGAAATATGGAAGAAGAGGAGAACTTTATTCCTGGACAGCATATTCCCAGGCCTAATTAGATGAAGGCTTTTACACCTCTGACATTTTTCTCCGTTCTCGATTCGTCCCAAGAGGTAACGCGTCAAGCTTGGCTGGGAACATGCCATTCTTTTTGAGATTTATTCTCAGAGGCACAAGTGGAGGAAAGGCAGGGAAAGGCAAATGGGCTCCCTGAGGCCATGTTGATGACCCACAACTCAACTAGATGCTCTGAATAAAGTTATAAAGTTTTACCACAACTTGATCTTTTTTTCAGCATGATCACAGGTATAAGAGTTGCAGGGTTTTTTTTTGCTAGCTGCTTCGCTTGCTAATGCCAATGGACTGGTGCAGAGAGAAGTCAGTTAGCCATTGCTAGGAAGCATCTTTTTATTGCAATCAAATAACTTTGCTAACTGTCCTCAAATCCTCATTATAATGGTGGGCATAAATTACTCTAGCAATGAGGTAGAGGTCATTTTCCTGTGGTGCATAAACGTCCTCTCCTATTTGACATAATTTTTGGGGAAACAGTGAAAAACAACACTTTTAGCTTTCGCCTCTTCGTTTTTTCCACACTGAGCTCCACAGGCGTTCTTCAAACGAATGGCCACGCGTTCAATAAAAAAAAAAAGATTATCTTGTTCCACAGCCAGTGTGATTAAGATAAGCACCACACCACTAAAGCTACGTATCAGCACTGATGTAGCCTAAACATCAATAGCTAGCAGGACTGGTTAATCACGGATACAGATTTTCAATTTAGTTCCAGAGCATTAATGGGCAAAAACACAGCACGAATACAAAGTTGTAAAATTCTGTCAAATGCTATTTTTATATCGGAATGCTCCTTTAAACGGCTGCCTGAATGCAAGCTGTGAGGTTTAAGCAGATAAGATAGCTTGGGTCTGCTGGCCGGCATGGAGAAGGGGAATAGTTGGGTTTTCCCCTTGGCTCTGTTCTCCAGCGCCTCCTCCAGCTGCTTCCCTTCCACAGCTCCGAAAGCCATTTCACATCTCCACACTCCCTCAGGAGGATGAGTCACACTCCAGCCAAACACCAAGCCATAAACACTAAGCACACGCCCCTAACACGTACACACACACAAACAAAAAACTTCAAAACAGAGAAACTAAGGCCATAACCAGTGAGGTTTGAACAGACTTACATGACACCTTCCTTTCCCCCTTTTTATTTGCTACATCACACACAGAAGCATCAAAACCAAGAAACTAAAGGCAGAACCATCTTGAGCAGACACACAATTAGGCCTTCTTTAATTCTTTCAAAAATTTCAGACACACCCAGAAAGCATCAAAACTAGGAAACCAAGAGCGATTTGATCATACACACTATTACATTAAGTAAAAACTCAACAAGTCTAGGTAAATATAGCCTTCTTTCAATTTCCACGACCATGCATTGATGTACTCCTTAGGCAGGTACACCAAACAGCTAAACTTTTCATCCTTTTGTACTTTCTTTCTTTGTCCATTCCCTCCATGTTGGGCAGATTCACAACACCAGCTATTGAGGAAAGCACTTTAGCAGAAAGGAAACGGAGCGCGGTTCTCTTGGGTGTGGTGGCCGAGCCGAGCGCATAAGAGCAGCTGTGGTTTTCTCTCACTATGGACGGACGCTTCACTCCGCCTGCTCTCCCTCCCTTTTGCGACACACTTCCTGTTCCACATATCAAGAAAAACACTTTGTAGAAATTCAGGGTCCCACAGCTACCACAAGAAAACAAGCTTGCTCAAGTCCCAGTGGACATGTAAACGTAAAAGACACGTTACAAAATTCAAATTGAGGGTGTCATGATTTGTTTGGCCAGCACACATTTAAAGCATGTTGTGTTCAAAGTGCGTCATAACTGTGACGCAAATCTGACTAAAAGGATGCAAAGGCAAGACACTACTCGCATCTTGACGTCAAAAACATACTTCTCATACTTCAACATACTGTCGGAAATCAATGGATCACCATACCATACACTCATGTGTTGACGTCATCTTCGGTCATTTTTTTAAAATCTGCATCACCTTGTTCATTCGTTACATTCTAAAAATGAACCTTTTATTATCGTTTATAACGTTGGACAAAGCTATAATCAGAGCCCTAAAAATATATGATTATCTAGCACACATTTTCAAAGCCAAATCCAGGAATAGAGATGCTTAAGGAAACCTTGCTATTTCCTGTGACAAATATAACATTGCGTAATGTCACTCAGCGTCATCGTCACTCCTGGTATTGAAACAAACTGTTGGGTAAACTTCCGATTTGATGCATTGATACTTGGATATGAAAACAGCGATGCAAACTGTCTAAATTACTGCTATAACAGACAAAACCCAAATGCCAAACAAGGCAGCATTTTAAACATGATTGTCATACACCCTGCAACATGACTGGCAACTATTCAACACTGTTCAAACTATTCAAAACTAGAGTAGAATTGAAGTCTTTTCAGTGACTCGAGTCCGTTTAAAAAAGAAAGACTCGTTCGCTGATTTATTCAGCAGTATGTCTAGTTTGCCCAAATGAATGTGCATCCTGATCGTGCCTACTGCTAAGGTTTTGGATAAGCAAACCACAAAAAGCTTGAGCAAAATAAACATAGCTAACAATCATTACAATTTTGTGTTATTTTATAATGTCAATGTTTTAGCAAAGAATATATATATATTTTTAACACTTAGCCTAGCCTACTGCTCCCTGGATTAGTGAGGGAATTCTCAGAGTCACTAGATCATTTAGTTCACCCCGAGTTTGTTCAGTGTGGGACTCAATCAACTGAGTCATTTTGTTCAAGAACGGGATTCTATGCTTCTCATTCAGTGATTCCTTTGTTCAGTGACTTTAAGGATTACATTCGAGACTTGGTCAGAGGGTGGGGCGTGGTGGTGATGTACATAGTCAGTTCTCCCAGCCAATGACAGGCCCCTTTGATACATACACGCTATTTGCTCGTGCTAGACTTATGCTCCAACTCTGAAATGGCTGTCAGTGAATGAAATGAAAAGGAGCGAGTCAGTGCACGGAAGTGACTGAAATCCTCAAAACGTAATCGTTCACAAACAAAACATCTCTAATGCTAACTAGCAAGCTAGCTGGCTTATAAGAAGCTCAGCATTTTAGTTAAGCCACCAATTTTCAAAGCCAAAGCCATGTCTTTACAACATTACTTTTTGGAAGCACATATTTTGACACTGGATGCATTTGTGTTGTACGATTGGCAGTGTCTTGGGTTAACAGTACCTAATGCTAACATCAGCCAATGTTGGAGAAACAACAATATGCTTTATTTTGGCTGTGTCGTCGCATTACCAACATGGGCAGATGATTTGCACGCTGGTTAGCAAGACGAGCCCAGACAAAAATTGGTAAAAACCCAACAGAAAGCCAACAGCAGAGTAAAACGTATGGGGATGTGCACTTGTATATGTTGCACCGTGATCTTGGATGCATAATATTTCATCTCACTGTGTCAGTATATATGGATGGGATTACAATAAAATTAAACTTGACTATATGGGTATACTGATGAATTAAAACTGCAACTGGCAAATAAAAAGAGTACTCTATTTCGCAGGCCCCTAAATTCTTTCTGCTTAAAGAAAAAATCAATATACAGTATACATCGCCTTGTTGTACACTTTGGTGAGTTCTGCTTGCCTTTGCTGTTTAACTCGCTGCACATTTTCGAGGGCATAAAAACAGTACCTGTGTGCATGAGCCCTATAGTAAAGTATCCTACAGGAAAGCGCACGTCTAAACATGTACATTGCAAGTGTGTGCATGCAGGCTATGTAGGAATAGCTTGAAGGCTCAGGTTTATGTGTGAAGTGTAAGAGGAGGCTTATACATGTTTGATGGAAGGGCTCTAACTGCTGAATTACTACTGGGCTGTAGGTGCTAATCAAACACACAAAAAAAAGTCCTTCAAAGGGCGCATGCTAGCTCGAACTTGCCCTTTTTTAATTACACGTGTGACTAGCATCCAGCTGACGTGTGGTTCAAGTTGAAATCAAAGCCCAGCCTCAAGACCTCTTTAAAGGCTTGGGTTTAGGGACAGAAATCTTTTAATGAAGATGACTGGAAGACTTCCAAAGACAAGGGCAAATCACTTGAAACAAGAGAGCGGCTTATCTCGGATCAAACGCGAGCCCTGGCTCTGAGGAGCGAGGACTTGGCCTAACCGCAGACGGCGAGCTGATCTTACTCTTAAGACCGTCACATGGTTATGATCTTTGAACAGATAGTTTGATGTATGTTCCTATTGTGGCGAAGAGAAAACCACAGACAACAAAAAGCTCAGTCGGCACCTACGTGTCAACAGGGCACATAAGAATATGAGAGACAACCTGATTCCTTTTATCACTTAGCAACACTTTCAAACACCATGCTTTCTTCAGCTTCAATATGATACTGATATACAAACTCAGGAATCTCCTCCTATATCCAATACTGATCCAATACTGACATCCTCACAGTAAGTGAGCCGACTCTCTGCAAGCTTCTGTTGCTAACTTGTGTTATCCAACAAAATCCATGTTGTGTTAATCACAGGATACATCAGTGGATTGTGTCGAATCAGATATAATTTCAGAGATTCAAGCCTTTATCAAGTCAATACTGATACTGAGCTTCAGATTGGTGCGTCCTTGGAATAATTTAAAACTGTTACAAATGCTATTCTAATACAGACCATAACAAAGACTGTGTTTACATGCAAAGATTTTTATCAAATCGAATGAACTGTTTATAAATTTACCCTAAACTCAGCACTTCGCTGAAAATCTTCATTTACGTTACACGTAATCCGAACCAAAACTAAGCACATGCGAGGAGGAGCCTTTACTGTCAACGTTACCATAACAACAACAAGCGTGCGAGTGTACCAAGTAGCGAATGTTAGTTCAGCATTTTAGCTGAGTTTTCAAATCACTTAGCTTGTGTGTTAACAAGTCTGTCTAAGCAAAACGTCCTCTGGATGTCTTTATTAAACCAAAGGCGAGAAGAAATCATTCCGATTCAAAATGTTAGTTCGATGTCTATTCCCCCATCCAACCGCAATTATTTTAAAAACATTTTAAAATCAGTAACATGAACTTCAATAGAACCGTGTTATTTCGGCATGCATGGATGCGAATGCACATCTGCAGAACGTGTGTAAAGTCTGACCTTTAATCATGAGACTAAAAGATTTACATAGCAATTATTCTTCTATTTAACCGATTATTAAACATTGTCCACCTCACTCAAATAGAAATTTCATTCCGATTGACCTCAATCGGTTTACTCTATTCTGATTTAGGTGTGCACATAAAGGGGTTTTATTCCGATTGAGCCATCAGTCAGATTATTAACAGATTACTGGGCTGCATGTAAACGTAGCTAAACTGCTGAAGCCACACATGTAAAGTGACACCTTACAAGACGTTTGCAATCCACCACAAGCCATGCCTTGTTCATTTTCTTCCCTTCTGAAATGGATCTTTTGGTTTCTTATATGACTCTCAACAAAGCTACAAAGTCAAGCCCCTGAAGCTATAAGCTCTGATTGCCTACCACACATTTTTCAAAACCATACGACACATGAATAGACACAAATGAAGTCTTACCCCTATAAAAAATCTTGTTACTTCCTGTGACTTAAAGAAACAGTTAAAAAAATGTATTTAATCAAAAATTAAATGTATACAATTTTCCCCTTACTGCAAATGTGGTCGATCTGCCAAAACATGTTTGGTGTCCTAGGTTTTTAGTTTTGCACTGGAGCTATAAGGCCAGTGTAGCTAACAAGTAAGGGAATTCTAAATCATCACACATCACGTAGTCAAAACTGGAAGACATCGTTTGGCTGAGCAACAAAATTTGCACATAAACAGTTTCACACAATAGCAGAATATGTATTTAAAAAATTTTTTTTTTAAATCTTCAATCAAAATGGAACTATTTGATCATCCAAATCGCCTCAATGTACAATTCCGCCTTCAAACTTTGGGCCACCAGTGACACCAAACTGCTACTGTTTTTAGCTCAGTGACGTCCTTTTGTCCATTTTTATAGATATCAGTGTGTCATAGTGTTAGAAACAACATAACCAAGTCTGTTTGAGATACTGAACAACTCGACAAAACCGTTTGAGGCGAGTGTGTGATGATTTAGACGTGCAGTTTGCAGTTTGCATGGTGCTAAAATCGTAGGTACTTGGTTAGCTACATTAGCCTCGTAGCTCCACTGCAAAACTAAAGAAGCAAACTTCAGACACCAGATGTGTCTTGCCTGATCGACTAAATTTGGGGTAAGGGGGAAACTGTACATTACATTTTTGCGTTAACCATTTATTTTAACAAATCAGAATCAGAATCAGAATTAGGTTTATTGCCAAGTAGGTTTTCACATACAAGGAATTTGCTGTGGTATGTTG
>JAOUQW010000001.1:15611207-15632173 GCA_028565825.1 Olivaichthys viedmensis
CTGTTATACTTGGTGTTGGAGGCTTCTGTGTTAATTGTAGATTAAATTCACATTTACAGGATTATTGTCTGACACCATTTCCCCATCATTATTGTTTTCCACCAAATAATTAACAAGAAGAACTGAATGGACATTTGATTAAAAAACTGAACAAACAAAAGGGTGCTCTCTGACTTTTGCACAGTAAATATTGAGAATTAGGCAAAACACAGCAATAATATCTTAAAAGGACACAGTAAAGGGAATGCAGCCCATCCACAGTGAAGATAAAATCTGCTGGTTTCATATTGGACATTTGACTTCCCCTCTTGGATTTCTCATGAACAAAACATCTCAAAATGACTAAACTTACATTTGGTTGTGGTTTGTTCTCTGTATTTTCTGGAGGTATAAAATGTACTTCAAAACATACTCTGTTAAATTTCGCTGAAAATAATGTTTTAGAAACGCAGATTGCAAAATCATTAAGATACTGTCAGAAAAGTGTATGAAGTGGACGGCTTTATAAGATTAATTTCTTACAGATTTGGCTAAAAGGTGCCTACACATGAAATCACTTGTAAAGAAAATTGCCCATTTTAGCCTCTTTTTAGCCAAATTTGTGGAAAATTAATCTTACAAAATCTTCCACTACTTGCACTTTTTAGACCGTCTCCGAGTGATCCTTTCAATATTAAAGCACCGATAATGTGCGTTTCCTAAACATTACCTTTAGTAAAAAATTAACAGTGCGTTTTAAAATTAATTGGGTTGCTGCTTGTTCTCTGTTAATGCACAATGCAAGTCTGCAATTTTTGGACATTTTGAATGAATGTCCAACCTGTTGAAAGGTGGCCTCTTCAAGACCCAGCCTGCGAAACTCTGCAATCACTGCCCTCAGGAAGAGATGCTCCTGCAGAGAAGAACACCTGAAATAAACAGGTCCAGCATTAAGTATGAGGAGATATTGGTGAGAATGTTAGATATAGTTTTTTTAATTCACTCTGGTGCATTAAATCACAAACTTCCCATCCAAACATTTGGCAGTCTGTTTGGTTGCATACTTGCGTGGCATATTTATTCCAATTGTGTTTGCATTTAAAATACACACTTATTTAATGTGACTTATGAGCAGTCTCTTTAATTCAAAGACTTATCTAGTTGAAGGAATATAGACTTATAATGTATAATACAAAAGAAAAATTATATAATATGATAAAAGTACAATAAAACAATATTGTTTCTAGTTTGGCTAAATAATTGTGATTAATAATTAAAGACAAAGACAGAAAACATGGCATAAACCCACACCAAGGAGGCACATGTTCACTCTGTGAGGGTGTTTTGATGCTTGCCCCACTTTCCAACACACCTGATAGCTGCGATATAGGAGGAAGAGAACATCTCATCTAAGGCTTCCATCACATGACTCATTCCAACCAATCCGGGGGCGCCTTGCTGACTGGCGTGCTCGCAGATCTCAGTGGCACGTCTGCAGATATCCAAACAGCGGCGCGCATCACCTGACAGGGCTGCAACCTGGGGAAGAAACATGACAATCAAAAGACAGAACTTATAAGAGTAGTTTTGATGGGGAGTACTTTTTACTGTTACTCGAGTAAATTTATACAAAATGTATTTTTCTTTGTTAAATTCGCAGATGTTCTTCCCGCTACATTATTTCTGCGGCAGAATCCCGAACGTTGCTCTACTGGGTACAACGTAGAATCTAGAACGCCATTACGTTACACACCAAATCCGCAAAGGACCGGTTTGAATTTTAAAATTGCCTTTTTCAAAAATCTGCTTTTATTTCATCATGACATTTTTCCAAGTGGCACTTTTATTTCATGATGTCACTTTTCAGGATGATGCATTTTGTCTGTCAATCAACACAAATACAAACAAGCACATTATTAGCCAACAATAAGTTTTTATACCCATGCGCTAGAAAAGCACTGCCAGATTCAGGAAAAATAATCAAGAGCAAGGGATTAACCAATCAGTGAACACGTCCAACCCACTGCTGTAGATTGACAGACAAAGACAAACATTTCATTATCCTGAAATGTGACATTATGAACTAAAAGTGCCACTCGGAAAACTGTCATTATGAAATAAAAACAGACTTTTGAGAAAGGAAATTTTGAAGAAGAAAAAAAGAAAAGAAAAAAAACCCTGATATGACAAAAAATGAACCAGTGTTTGTGTGGAAATAAGAATGGTGAGAACATTTCATAATAATGAGCTAACTTTAAATGAAGCAATAAATTGCAAAATAATTCTACAATTCATTTGTAGATAATTTGTTAATTATTCATATCAATATTTATTTCGTAATGTCCTATTGATAGTTAATTTTGTCACAAACAGATTTGTGGAGTCAGATGTGTTCCTCAAGCCACAGTAGCTGTTATGTACTGAGCATATGTAGTGAATAGGAAGCCATTTGAGATTTGGCTTAAATCTATTTACACACACACACACACACACACACACACACACACACACACACAAAAAGAAAATGGAAAAAGTGTGGAATATAAGCCAAAAAACATGAGGGAATAGAATATGGTCAATATCTTCAAGGTTTTTTTTTTTCACCCTAAAAATTAAGACCATGTGGACGTGGCTGTATGCCACAGATTTGTAGAGTTTCTGTGCTCAAGATCTGCATGTTCCATTCTTTTACAAGTCTGCTGCATCATGCGTCAAGATCTTTGCTTTCAGATGTTTATCAAAAATGCAAAATTAGTGGTTCCAATGTCTTGCAACTTGATTTTATGGTTTAGAGGTTCTATATGCCTAAAATGCAATATCAAAAATCAGTTTGGCTACAGTGGCAATTTTCTCATTGTACTTATTTAAAGTTTAAAGAATTTGTACCCAATTTTTTCCCCATTGTAGTCATGGCCAATCTGTTTTACATAGGTTTACTTTACAAGAAAAGGTAACCCGTTTGAACTAAAAACTAAAGATTTACAATGAGACAATGGCTCTCGCGTGAAAAATTGGTACTAATCAGATGACAGTAATATTTGGGACATATGTGAGCGTTTGGGTAGAAGTTATTCTTTTTCTAATGTAACTTTTTTTCATGTTTTTTTTAAAGCTCTAGCTTATATTAATATTAGAGATGTGAAAGCTAAGATAAAGATAAGATAAATGTAAAATGTTGGTTGGATAGGCAGCAGCCTGACACCAAATGTAACTAATTTTTTACTTTACCTGGGTATATTTGAGTGTGGACACTTTTTACCCATCAAGTATAATTCAATTTTAAGTGTAATTTGGACTAGCTACTTCCGATTTTAAATTAGTAAAATTTTAAGTACCCATACTTTCACTTAAGTATAATTCTTCTACTTTTCAGACACGAACAAATAGGTGGAAGTAGAATATATATTACATTATTATATCATATCACATTTCCTGATAATATAAACCGATTTATTAATCATGTCACACGAATGCTATAAATAAAATGTGCACAAATAACATGCTAAAGCCTTTAATACATGGCACTCAGATTGCTGTGCCTTTGAAGGTGGCATCATTTAAAAATTAAAATTTAAGATGTAACATGTGAAAATAAAAAAGGCCTGTATATGTTGTAATGGCATGAGGCTTTGAAGAGTATAGTGTTTCATTTACATGTTAAATCACAAACTCGTGGATCTTATTTGATGGGATGTGCGAAACTTTCACTGATGACAATGTGTACCGTAGGACTCGATCAAATATCAGGTGTTTGTTTCTACTAATATGCTTAATATATTAGATTAGACAAACATGTTTGTGCTCAATTGAAATGTCCCTTAGAGAAATGAGGAAAAGTAGCAGAAGGAGCAAGACTCACCTCAGCAGCCTGTGTCTCCTGATGCAGCAGGGTCAAACCAGTCAAATCCTCCAGGAAGGAATGAGACGAGTTAAACACCTTGGACAAAAACTGGAATCTGTCTCGCTCGTAATGGTCTAGGACCTGCAAATCAAAATGAATCCATATTAATACAAAATGAATGATTAGTCGGTACCTGACATGATCGATAGCTGTGGTGAGGATTAGCTATATTACTATGGTACATATATAAAATCACAGTTTTTCAATGGCCAGAGTTATATTTTATACAAATACTGTATATAGCCTAATTGGTATATTGAAGACACCCATGAGTCTTCAATAGACCTATGCAAAAAGGTTGTGTAAATGAGATAAAAGTACAAAATTATGCAGCAATCTGTTTACATGTTGGGTTATTACAATGGAAAATAAATTAAATATCATGAAAAAAGTATCATGTAGCAGGCTTGCTTTAAATATGTATGAACAAGCATTCAAGGGCTCAAGAGCTCCAAACATACTGCACACAACATATCCAACATGAAACTATGCAAACCTGGAAACTTTCAGCGACTAGATATACTGTATAAACTTATTTTATTGGACATATATGAACACATTTATAACAAGAGATTCCTCAATGTCCACTGAATGTATTGCCTCCCACTGAATCTTTTTTATATTTCTATGGTTCACAGCTAAAAGGCTTTGTCATATCTTTGCTTATGCTGTGATAATAGTGAATAGTGTTGTCTCAAAGACAGACAGGCAGGTAGACAAAGACAGCTAGATGAACAGAAACCTAGAAAGATTGAAATCTAGATGGCTAAAGAGACAGATAGACAGACGGGTAGCCAGCCGGCCAGATACCTGGACAGACAGACAGTCAGATGGGGTAGACAGAAGGACAGTTATCTAGATAGCTAGACAGCCAGCGAGCTAGAAAGATATATAGAAAGCAAGACAGATAGCAAGACCAAACATGGCAGCAAGATAGATAGATAGATAGATAGATAGACAGCTAACCAAAACAGACAGATAGACTCATAACTAGAAAGATACTTGGACAGAAACCTAGACAGCTAGCCAGCCAGCCACACACCTAGCTAGATAGCTAGACAGTTAGATAGGTAGACATACAGATAGGTATCTAGACAGCTAAACAGACGGAACTCTAGATGATAGCAGACAGACAAGAAAGACAGACAAGAAAGACAGACAGCAAGGCAGCTAGCTAGCTAGACAGCTAACCTGACAGACAGACCAACTAATAACTAGAAAGATAGCTAGACAGAAAACTAGACAGCCAGTAAGCCAGACAGACAGCTAGCCAGACAGCTTGAAAGACAGACTGATAAACAGACGGACAGTTATCTAGATAGCTTGACAGCTAGATAAACAGATACTAGTCGGACAAACTGACAGACAGATAGCTAGACAGACAGACGGGTAGATGGAGGGACAGGTATCTTTCCACAAACATGGCTCGACTTGACCTGCCATCTCTTAAGACACAAAGAAGACATGCATCAAGATTCTTTTCGGTTCTAGCACCCAGGTGTTGGAATGAACTTCCCCTGGCTGTTCGAACAGCTGAGTCACTGGCTGTCTTCAAACGAATACTGAAGACCCACCTCTTCAACTCGTATCTGTACCAAGTCTCCTACAAACTCCTCTCTAACAGAGTTTTAGCTTCATGGTATTCTTTGACTATGGCCTATTTGTGCTAGCATGAGGATATCTTTTTCAATAGAGACTACAAAGCGCTTATGTAAGTCGCTGTATATAAGGGCGTCTGCTAAATGCTGTAAATGTAAATGTATATAGATAGTTAGACAGATAGCTTACTAGTTACAGTGCCCTCCGGAATAATTGGCACCCTTCATTAAAAAATAATCAACAATGAACCTATAAGAAGAATAACACATGCAATGAGTGATATTATGAGCTGATTTTATGCTCTTTCAACCATTTCTGTGTTGATTTGGTTGTTTATTTGGGGTCATTGTCTTGTTGAAAGATCCTTCTACAGTCAAGTATTAACCTCCAGGCAGAAGTAACAAAGTTTTGGGGTAAAATACCATGGTACAATCTTTACAAGAGCCCCTGGATCACCAGCCACAAAACAGCAGTATGCTCATGGGTACAATTCTTAGCAAATTGTCAACTTTTTCAGACTTTTGAAGCTTTTTTTAATTTTTATCATGCCCATGGTTGTGTTTAAATATTTCTAACTGCTTATGTAATTTTTTTTTTATATCTGTTACCTGACTCTTGCAGGTCAACAACCATCTGTCTCTTTTCTCTCTCTCTCTTTTAAAAAAAAAGCTCCACATGGTGATGTATAACAAAGGAGTTTTACATATGTACAACCTCATATTTATACCCCAGGAAAATAGGAAATGGTCAAAAGACAACAGAGTTCCTGGGGACTGAGAGCAATTTACAAGTAATGTTATTTTTTTGAGGATGCCAATATAATTGCATTTATTTTAAATATTCTTTAGGGATGTCAACAATTGTACCACACATGTTTTTAAGAGAAAATACTATTCTTAAAACAACAAAAGAAATTCCTATTAGAAGAGCTTCTCCTATAGTAGTTTCACCTATTGTTTCAGTGTACAATTGGAATTATTGTGTGTTATTTTCATTTAATACAATCATTTTTATATATATATATAAAAAAAAAGGTGCCAATAATTCTGGAGAGCACTGTAGCTACATAGACATATGGGCAGACAGACAGATATGTTGATCCCGTAAGAAAAATTACATTGTTCCAGTAGCCAGAACAGTGCAAGAATGAAGTACAGATACAAGCAGCATTCAGCAGCAAACTAAATAAATACAATCAGAAAATAAATTCAATAAAACCAGAGGTACAGGAATGAAGGTAGGCGGGCAGGACAGGAGGCCCAGACATGGTCACCTTCTCTGTCCCACACACTCTCCATTATCACATCAGCTCCTTTCACAGCCTCATTCTGCAGAGAGATAGAGTTTCTGCTGCCCGTGATGAATGAGAAGCAGTGTGTGTGTTGAGCAGCAGAGTGGCGTCTGTTTTAAATGACCCAGACACGGGCGACTCAGAGGGTGGAGTACACTTATGGAACCGAGCAGCATGGAATTAAACGGCAACAACGTCCCTAATTTAGGGTAAATATGACGTTTGGAGGTCTGGCAGCCAGTGAAGTCAGTCATGGAGCTGCTTATAACACACTGAAGTGGCTTCGCAAAGTTGTGAATCTCACAGCCTGCTTATTTTAGAAAACCAATCCTAAATTCATTAAGGAATAATTATATGATGTCCTTTAAAAAAATGGTTCGGCAAAAAACGAATGTAGACAATTTCCTCCATAGCCCAAATGTAGCCCATCAGCCAAGACATGTTTGATGTCCAAAGTTTGCTTCCTTAGTTTTGTACTGGAGCTACGAGGCTAATGTAGCTAACACATAATGGAAGTCTATCTCACCTAAAATCTTTTCCGCAAATATCAGTTCTTCAGTGATGTCACACAGACTTGCCAATGTGGTTTAGGACACGGTTTGACTTACTGTAGTCTATAAACACGAACTAAACTTCACCATGTAGCTGAACGCTGCAACGTTATTGGGGAACAACCGGAATTATTTCTTCCTTAGCGCAATTTGGTATCATTCCGTTTCCTAGGACCCGCCTCTTAAGTTTTAAGGCGTGATTGTGCCGAAAAGCTGAAAGCTTTGGGAATGACAATATTGTTTCTTAGAGGTTAAATGTGTATCCCTGCTAAATTGTTTATTTAAGATGCAATTATGTAGCTTAACTTTGTTGTTTGAAGCAAGTATATGAAGACTTTGGGTATGAATTTATGGGTCCAGTATAACATAAAAAAAGCAAACATCAGACACCAAATATGTCTTTAATAAACGACATTTGGCTCAAAGGGAAATTGTGTAAATTAGATTTTTTTTCGCTGAACCCGTTCTTTTAAGGGCAAAGTAGGTTTTGTTTTTCACAAGAAGAGAATGGGAAATAATTTAAAATAATTATAAAACTATACTATGCAAGTAACCCAGCAGATTCCAGAGCACAAAGGAGGCTAATATGAACAAGAATGAGAAATTCTGCAGTTTAGTTGTGTAGTTTAAATTAGGGTTGGGCGATATGACAATATGATATTAATATGGTGATAAATTATGTCACAGTATCGCTGGCATCATCAGTATATTTATAACACTGATCGGCCGCATTGCTGCGCTCTGTAACAAGTAGCTGATTGGTTGTTAAAAGCTATCAGATTGACTTAAAAAATAAAAAATAAATAAAAATAAATGCTTGATGTCATTTCCCACAAAAAAACGTTGCCCAAGTTTTGCTTTGTCCAAAAAGTCTGACACGTTTCCATCAATAATTTTTATACATCTTGCAGATAGTGTATGTTGGTTTTTTGTTTTTACTGTTTGGCTTCCCTGACCTTTCCATTGTTGACACAAAAAAAAAAAAAAAAGAACAGACATAATCTACAGACCACTGATTATTGACCAGTTTCGAATCATTCTTCTTTCTCGGATAATCTCCAAAGTTAACAACATCCAAAGACAACGGTGCAGAAAAGAAACAAGCGATCATATGGAAATACTAGAAACTGCCCTTTTAATGCGCTGTAGTTTCCAATCATTGAACATTGACATTCTAAAAATTCGAAAATTCTGACATTTCTAGAATTAAACTAATAAAGGTTCTCGTCTCCTCCTCAGTCCAGCTGTACCACTCTGCCGCCATCCTGCCTTTTGTTGTTTTATGAGAGATAGATGATTAAAAAATGACGTTAAATTTGTGCATAATTGCAGTAATTTTCCTATCAAAAATTTAATTTGAAAAACATTTAATGGATCGACAAATGGAAAAAGTTTTGATGATGGTTGTTAGAGATAATTGCCATTTCCATAAATAATTAGATGCCTACTGTGTCATTCTTTTGTTGCGTATTTTTCTGTTAAAGGAACAGTTCAGACAAAAATGCTGAAGTTGCTAAAAACAGTGAGCGATTAGCATTATGCACATGGCGTCATTCTAGGTGGTGGCACGTTTGGTCAAGCCATTCCTTTAAATAAGAATATCCCTGAAACTGGTGTTCTTTTCCAGTTTCTACTGTTTCGCTGGCACTTTGTTAGCAAATGTAAATATCATGATGGGTAGCGTGTATCGTGAAAATGTCATCACGCGCTGTGATATATTTTGGCCATATGGCCCACCCTTACTTTAAAAGCACAGATTATAAAATCAGAGGTACGTTTCAGGATCGTTTTTTTTTCCCCTTTCCTTTTGAACCAAAGCCCATATTTTTCTCACAGGGACGTCGCCCATGTTGCATTTACGACAACGCTTGTAAATAAACTCTTGCTTAGCAACGCAGTAGCAGGAACAACTTTTACAAGGTTTCATTATGTTTTCCAGCAGAGGAACCCTCTATCCGGCACCTCCTGAATGATGCGGCCCATTAAGCCATGGCGACCGTGTGACGCAGCCTGCGTGTACGTTTTTGTGTGCGTATGTATGAAACTGCAGAGGGGGAGCAGCACATCTGGTTTACATAGAGAGAGGCTTCCCAACTTGGCCTATTTCCCTCCTCCGTTTCTCGTAACTTCCCCTCAGTAGCTGCTCAGAGAGGCTCTGATGCTTCGCCTTCCCGCACAATGAGACTTCACAGAGTCCTCGTTTGCGCTTTGAAGCCACTGTTTATGCTGCGTGTTCATTAGGGTTGGAAAATAAACACTCGTAATTAGGCGTGCGCTGATATTTTTCATATTGTGATAATTGCCTAACCTTTTCTTATGTCTTTGCTAGTTTAGAAAATTATTGGATGAAAAATTGGTGATGGTGATGTATACATTATCTTTGAGCACCTTTACATTCAACATTCGTCTGGTTCTTTTGCCTTTCGGGCCGTCCTTAGGGAGGTTTATGGGAAAAGGAACCAGAGAAGTCCCTAAATTTACAGGCGCTTGTCTGCTAACGGCTGAATTGTTTTGTTTCCATGGTTTCCTGGTTGCACACAGCTGACAGGAGAAGCAGCAGCACTCAAACACAACTGCAGGACGGAGGCCAGAGAGGAGAAACAGAGGCCAGTCGCAGACCTCAGCTCTGAGTGGGATATGGTTCTAGGGTTTAAGTAGCTAAAATGTTGTGTCACACAGCTCTGTACATTTCCTCCAGACAGAGATAGACAGACACAGACAGACAGATAACTGGATAGAGAAATTAATGGATGGATGGATAAACAGAAATTAGACACATAGACATAGAGATAGAAAGATAACTAGATAAATAGAATGACAGATACCTGGACAGTTAAACAGACAGACAGACAGCTGGTGGATGGATGGACAGACAGACAGACAGACATGCACTTCGATCGATAGGCAGGCAGACAGATAGATAGCTAGATAAAGGATGGATGGATAGATAGAGACAGACCGACAGGCACGTAGACAGGCAGACAGATAAACACAAAAGTAAAGTGAACTGCATTGTCTCAGGATGGTGCAGCACATTTTCGGGGACAGTGATTCTATCTGCTCTTGGAGGTTTTGGAGTGAGAGACAGTGCCTCAGGCTGTCCTCAGTGAGATTAGATTAGTGAGATTCTGGAGACAAAAACAGTCCCCATCCTCAACTGTCCCCAGGATCGCTACAGAAACAGTCTTACACCCTCATAAAGGATATCAACATCTAACATCCGTCCACAGCCCTTGCAAACAGGACTCAAATCACATTACTAAAGTAAAGCACGAGTTCTTTCCTTACTGCAGCGTTAATATGCAGTGATTTTTACCGTTCCAATGAGAATACCATCAAGCCTGTCCCTATTCCACCTGCCACCATGGGAATATTCTTTGACCCCATACCCGCAGAACCCTGGCATTCCCACTGTTCTGGTCCCCGTGCAGCTATCTGTGTTAGATGATGACTGTAAGAGGACGTGATGAAGTGTAAACAGGTACTTCATTTAGGGGAGGGTGGTGATGCAAAATTATCATTTTTACGATATACAGTATGCATCACAATATTTAGTTTTGCTGAGGTTTTGCTAACAAAGCTCAAACAGCGGAGCCATATTATTAAAAACTATAAAGTTCAAAGATTTTTTGTATACCTGCAGAATAGATTTACAACAAAAAAAAGAAGAAGAAAGTATTTAACACGGAAACAGTTGGTACAAAAACAGATTTTAACGTTCAATCAGTTACTCGTTACATTGCAAACACTGAAGTTATAAAAGCACAGACACCTGATGATGCCCACAATACTTAGAAAAGTGATACACGTGATGCATGAAGTTAAGATAAAGGGACAGAGACCGAGCAGGGGGAGGACAAAAAGACTGAGAGACGAAACAAAAAGGAGAGAGAAAGAGGGAGAAAGCCACACAGCAAATCCTCACATGGAAAAGAGATCGAGTGGTCGAGCTGATTTATGAGACTCGAGCTCGTCAACACCAGCGCGTCTCCGGGGAAAAACACTTCAATCCTGTCCTAATTACTCACATACGCCACTGACATCAACACACAACCGAATGCTAATTCACACCATATGGCCTCTGTATACACATATATAATTCACACCGCTGTTCACTTATAGCCACTGAGAATATATAGTGCATTTTGTGACCAAATTAAATATATAAATAGAGTGCTAGGAATAATGGTATAAATAATTACTGAGATATCTATAAATGAACCAATAAATTGCGAAATAATTCAATAATTATTTCACAATTATTTGTTTTCACAGTAACAGTTTTAGAGTGCTTTATTTTCATTTTAGAATATCGGTATTTATTGTTAAAAAGTGTTTTTCAAAAGTCAATCTCATGGCTTTTTTTTTTTAAAAACCAAATTACACTTTTATTTCATAATGTCAACAGATGTCAGTTTTTCAACAGAAACAGGGCAACGGCAAACTATTGTGTGATTAGTTGTTCACATTAGCATGTTATTAGCATAAAGGAAGTATTCAAATGGAACGCTGTGCTTTTGACATAAGAAGGCAAACGCACAGTACACTCGCCGCTCAAATAGTTAAAATCGTGAGAAAAATATGGAGACAAGCACAGAGACTAGGTAATGACTGCGGATAACGATTTAGCTAGCTAGCACATGGGCGGTTTTTACTCTCATGCCGGCGGTCAGATATGAAGCTCACGGGACAAAGAGAGATAGTACATTTCCAATACCTCTCAGTAAAATTCCATTAAAGGTCTTAAACTACAATGGACACAAATCAGGTACCTCTGGTTTGTGGATTAAGCCCATTTTACACCAGAACCGATGCCTACGACGCTTTTCATTTTACACCGGACGCTACTTGCATGCGTTAAGTACACGGGGGCGTGGAGCATTAATTTCTGGGTTTTCATTCATGGGTTTAGTAAATATAATGTGCGAATATCTGTACTCACTATCAGTTTAATATGCATTGCCACTGTGTATGATCATAAAGTTTGTTAATCCAGTGAGATTTTCACTCCTACGCTCTGTGGCAGTTGGAACTTTCACGAAGTTTGAATTTTAATTACTATTAGAAAATAATGCAGGTGGTTACAAACATAAATAACTGTAGGAGCGGGCGGGGTTGTTGGTCAGAATTCCTTCGGTAGTGGGCCAGAGTCGGATATAAAAAAAAATTTTTTAAAGACAGTTCTGCGCGCTGTATACCAACGTAATGAACGAAAACTCAAGTATTCAAATTATTCAGGCCAGCCCTAGTGATATGAAATTAAAACTTTTGAAGAAAGACATTTTCATGTGATTATTTACACATCACATGAAAATGTAATTTCATAATGGCCAGTTTACATAATTAATTTGTCACACCTCCAGCCACTGCAACAGTGCGACCGTGTGTGTGACGCTCAGATGAATAAATAATTCCCTGAGAATAGTGAACCCGAGTGAAGTGAACTAGGGGCATCAATCCTGAGACAAAAAGTTAAAGGCTTAAGTAGAATTTTAAAAACATTTTATCAAGACGCAATGGAATATATACAGTGACATCACTTACCACTGGTGAGCAGGCCGTGCATTTGTCAAAGGCCAAGCTGGCAGGAAGGACATTGTCAAATCTGGAGAGGAAGCCTCGAATCTGTAAAGACGGAAAAAAGATACCGAATAAGTGATGATCCATTTCCAAATCATTGACCACAGCGGCATCTGGTGGTTGTAGATGAGCTGGGCTGCGTTGCCTGATCAAACCCTTCCAACTAGAGCTGCGATTCCTGACTGCGGTTTATTTTAAATCAATTTAATAATTCAGTCGCATTAGCATTAGGGAGAAGTTGTTAATTTTCTCTAAAACTGGGCAGAACTGATGCGGAATGTGAGAGAAAATATTATTATTTAAATAAAATCTTTCCTATTAGAATAATTTTTGTTAGAGCAAAAGTTAAGTAGTTTATTTTATTGTCCAAGTGTAAAATTTGAATCATTTTGTGTAAATTTGTTTTTTTTTAATACAATCATTTTTGCTCATTTTTACAAAAGGTGCCAATAATTCTGAAGGGCACTGTAGCTGCCATCGATCCGTTCAGAGTCATACACGATAGATAGATAGATAGATGGATGGATGAATGGATGGATAGATAGATAGATAGATATAGATAGATAGATAGATAGATAAACACAGGAAAAACGCTCAGTAATGCACAAGGGGTTTGGCAAGACTTTGAAGTTTGTTTGGTGTAGCAGAGTTTATAGACTGGTGAGTTCAATCAGGAAGTGATTGGGTAACAAATTACTATTCGGGAGATGGTAACCTCTGGTGGCGGAACGTGGGCATGTCAGGCTGAGCTGTGACTGTCCAATTGACCGTTTGACATTTCCGTCTTGTTTTTATTAGTTGTGGAAAATGTCATTATATTTCGTCATTATATTTTAAGTACAAGGGGGAATTTTTGTTTAGGTGTTGTTTCGTTTTCGTCATGGGAAAAAAAAAGGCAAACCTATTCCTTTTACCTTTTTCGTTTTGTCAACGCAATTAACATTGGTTTATAGATTACAGTAAGTCACACTGTGTCCCTGGCAAGTCTGTCTGACATCACTGAACTGGATGCTGTTTGAGGCAGAAATTTACAGGAAAGGTTTAAGGCGAGAGAGACTTCCATTTCTTGTTTTTCTACATAGCTCCAGTGCAAAACTAACGAAGCAAACATCCGACACCAAACATGTCTTGGCTGATCTACTATACATTAGTGGTGGGAGGAAAATTGTGTACATTTACTACTCATTTAAAGCTGCTGGATGTAGGATTTGGGAAATTAGAAGTAGAAAAACGCAATTTCAAGCTACTTATGGAAACAACATTTCATAATGTGGGTTGTGCTGCCGACGTCATGGTGTAACTTTACTCGCTGCCAACAGAGTGAGATAGCTAACATTAGCTAGCTAAATAAACACAAGCTCTGGTTGAAGGGGAAAGGCTTGCTCCGCTCCAACCTCCCAGCGTTCTGATTGCCCAGATGTTTATTATCCAACTTGTGTATTTTGTTACACAACCCAATGTGCTTTCCGGTCTGTCTTTAAGCTAACTAGCTAATGTTAGCTGGCTAGCTCACTACCATCGGCTCTATGCGAAGTCGGACTTCTTCTAAGGTTGGGGCATGACAATGCATGACGTATCTCAGATAGCGTATAAAGTATGTATCCAAAAACTCCGGCCAAATCAAACCAGACAGCTCTGACTGTGAATATTATTATAGGATTGCCAGAGCGACTCTCAACAGCCAATGAACACCGTGTTTTAGAGTATGTTTTCCTCCCCTGACTTACACACTGCAGCTTTTAATAAAAAAAAGAAATGTATTGGAAATAAATTGGCTTTGGAAATGGGTCACATAGCAGTCAATCAAGCAAGGTGGCTAAACACCTCAGTGCACTTGTATTGAATCAGTATTTCCATATGAACTCGGGTCAAAAGGCCTTTCCTGTGAATAAACACAGCAGAAAAATGAAGGCAAACTGTCTTTTAATTACTTGGTTGAAAGTTCCCGAAGGTTCTTAATTTTCCCCCGTACAGATTCTGCTAGCGGTGGATCTTAATTGAAAAGCAAATTAAAGAACGGGCTCGAGGGAGATACGAGGAGCTGAAGCGTCTGCGTGAAGACTGAGAGGAATAGAAGCTGCTGATGCATTACACATCTATAATGAAGCAAATCACATAAGGGAGCAAATTGCAGTGGAGACTTCACAAAGTCTTTTGAGACACAAAGTCAAATTCCTTTTTGAGGGTTGGCTATTACAAGTGGACTTGGATGGCTCAAATTTAAACCTTACTTTGCACACAAAACTGCTACTGTAAAAATGTATACAGTTTTTTTTTTTTTTTATTCATAACTAAATCGTTAAAATGTTTATTTTATGTCTTCCGCATTAGTATGTAAGTAGAAAAGAGAATATTTTACATTTCCAAACATTCATTCCAAAAAACTTAAAAATGTTACAGAGAATGTTTTGCATGTCATTAAAGAAAGTGAGTAAGAATTAAGTAATAGACCACTGGTTCAGAAAAAAAGATCGTTAAGGTTGTCTGGGATCTGCAGAGACAAAAGCAAGTGAAAGCCAAAGTCTGCAGAAGAACTGTGGCAAGTTCTCCAAGATTCTTGCGGCAAAATACAAGCTGACTGTACCGGAGAGAATGGATGCAGGTTTAAAGGCAAAGGGTGGTCACAAAATACTGATTTGATGTAGTTTTTTCAACTGTTTCCTGTTGTTTGTAGTAATAAGTGATATTTAGAAACCTTTAATATCATTATCTTCGCTTTATAGACTTCCTTTACATGTGCCTAACACAATTTGTACAGTACTGTAGCTTCTCCAATGCATATACATTCTGCTGCTAGATTTTCCCAATGTCATTCATGCAGTGTGCATTTGACAATTTCTGGAGGGTCATAAAATTTTTTCACTAAACAGGTACTAGCTCAGGTCATTGAGCTGCCAGAACTGCCTCCACAGGGGGGAAAAAAAAAATCCCACTTTAAAACTCAAAATGGCCACCCTAGACATAGCTTTGTGATCCTAGATACATCGCATGGGCCTGGCCGGATTTGAATATGAATCCTAGCTGTACAGCACAGTGCTGTAGTGGTAGTGAGACAGTACATGCAGTAACTAGATCAGAAGAAGACTTAGAGCCCCAAGACTATGGCCTTAATCCGATACACCACAGCTTTCCACAGGAGAATTGCTACAATTGTTCTTCTATAGTTTCTAGCTGCATCTGGGGCGGAAGGGTAGTCTCGCTTTAAATTGCTCCTCAAAACGTTTCCTAAATGGTCAAAGGCTCCCATTCATTTCAAGTTGTCTTTGATTTGGCTATACCTGGACCCTCACAAAGGCAGACAACCAGTTTCAGTGTGGCTCTAAATTAAATTTCAAATGAAAACTTGACTTCAGAATGATTGTAGTCAGAGAGAATCAAGGTCACGAGGAAAACGCAGAACCAAATCGGTGCGGTTTTTAATAAACAGCCTAAACCTTTGGGATAAAGATCCCGCACTGCTGAAATCCTGTTCATTTCCCCAACAACCTGTATAGTAACATCTTGATTGCACAGTAGCTTAAATACTATTAATGTTGTTCTATAGTTTTATAGGTCAGAAATCACAGGATTTCAAAACGCTAAGCAAAGTCAAACAAATGAGAATCATAACATTGGCGTCACACATTCAAGAACGTGCGTCTCTCCTCAAGTACACAAGGGGGCAGTGTTGCCTAATGAGCAAAAGCCAGCTTTCTGTGAAGGATGGGGAAAAAACCCAGTTTGCCATGTCATTACATCAAGTGCTTTGCTGTCCTTAATACTAAAATGATCCTAAATGAAGGGCAGAACATGCTAATCCACAGGCCAAAACATGCAATGTTAAAGAAATAATAAGCCATTGATGGTGTTTGACTTTCCATGTTCCATTCCTTGAACAAGGGCACTGACAGGAGTTGTTAATGCGAAAGCCTGGCTGTCGTATTAAATCGGGTTATGCATGAAGGCCCGCATTTTTGCAATTAAGGATTTTTGGGGACGATGACATTATGCTGTTTGGGGCCGCATGTGTAGCTCGTGCTGGTAATGCGACGTAGCTAATAGCCTGCAGCATTATGCTTTGATGTCCTCAGCTTCATCATTAGTCCCCTGCATGTGTGTGTGTGTGCGTCTACACGTGAGAGCGTGTTTGTGAGAAGTTTTATTGAGATGCTGTGCCAGGCTTTGGTGCGCAGGCAGGGGGTCGAGCAATCGAAGGGTGTGAAGCATTTATTATAAAGCGAGATGAAGGACGCATGACGTAGTGAATTCAATTCACAAGTGTGGATCATTAAGGTTACAGAAATATATTTGCATGGTCTTAATGAGCCATATGCAGCAATTTACTGGCACACAATGAGTACAAGTGATGTATTTTTTTTTCCAGCCTGAAGAATTTGTTGTACAAGTCAAGTTAATGGTGCAGGCTTGTCTGTTTACATAATGTTAGTACCACCTTTAATACCGCACTTCACTGCCTGCTACTGGTGTCTAGTTCAGTTTAGTTTAATGTTTGTCCTGTTAGTGTTGCTGTAATTCAGCGCTATATTGTTTCCTGAGCTGAAGCCTTTGCTACAGTCCTGATCTTAATCATCTGTCAGGAGGTCTGGAAAATATCAGTCTGTAAATCCGTCCTTACCATAAAGTCATTACACAGCAATGTTTAATGTTGTAACCCTGTCATTCACTTCATAAGTAGCTTTTGTTTGTCCGATCACTGCTGCTACAATAATGCAATAATGCAAATTTACACCAGCTAGAAAGCATCAAACTACCGTAACTGCTTGAGTAGCCAGCCTACCATAAAAAAGAACAACAACAAATGTGCATATATTACAATTAGGCTAATGCAAAAATTATAATTATGTACTTTGCTTGGCTGTACAAGTCACCAAAAAAAACTAGTGATGCACCAAAATGAACATTCTTGGCCCAACAAAAAACAAGTGTCAGATTTTTTATTTTTTATAAACTTGTTTAATATAAATATCATAAAAAAATTATGTTAATAACATCTTTTTGCTTATTCCTTGTAATGAAACAAAACCCAAAAAAACCGAGATGAAAAATAGATTGTTAAACAATTATTTTGACGGCAAGAGGCTAGCATAAGCCTCAAAATGTAACTTTGATGAAATACCAGCTCAAGGCTTTTTTTTCCATCTAAAAGCGATTAAAAATAGCCCAATTGTGGGGGATCTAGGCCACTGTTTACTGTTGCCAGATTAACTACTGCTGTTCTATAAGCATTTCGCTATGTGCATTTATTCATTCCTCCAACAGAACGGCAAGGCAGACAGACAGTTGTAGTATACGTGGAGTATTTTGGATTATGGGATAGGATTATAGGAAAGAGCTCAATTTTAGAGCTTTCTCATCTCTCCATTTCCCCCTCTCTGTGTGTGCAGAGAGCTATAAAGGAGGCAAACATCGCCAAGCATTCAACTGTTAAACGGGGAAAACAAACAAGACTGTGACAGCGGAGCTGAGTGTGTGGTGCCTTCCAAGGAATCCTATTCATTACGGATTAACGGATTCACGCCCTTCCACCCTTCCCACTTCTCACCCTCTGTTCTCAATTGCCCGCTGTCTTATGTGTGCCTTTTGGAATGAGTGGACCTTTGAGGACACAGCACCAAGGCATTATATAAAATGAGGGCTAGTTCTGACAGAAAGGATAACTGAGGATCATTTGAAGCTGTACTTCTGATTAACTGTGTGCATGGTGTCACCTCGCCTCAGGTTTCCTCTTTATAAATTCATAAGATCCTGCAGTGGCATGCTTGTGCACGCTTTAATACCATATGCTTTAATGCCCCCCATTTGTGCATATGTGTACATGTTATTAGTCAAACAAAGGCTCCTGCACTTGCATCCCGGCCCAACAGTCGCTTCCAGCTAAATGGACCTGATTACAGCTTCCGCAGCTAATTGGCCCAGATTGTGCCACTGAAAATCTACTTTTTTGTTTAAAAAAACAAACAACAACAACAACATATAGAAACAGGAACAAATTACTTCCTTTTTCCTGAATGACACAGCATCAGCATGCTGAGTAATAAAGCATATTTAGGAAAGATTATAAAAAATAGCAGTAATAAGAGGATGCATTAAACAGTAAGCGAGGCCCCATGCAGAATATTCCTCATCTGTAGAAACTCATTTGACAAAAAGAGGGGTAAACATAATATTTTACGGGCTACAAGATTTTCTATATATTAATATTATACTTCTCACTAAGAATGTACTTACGGACATTTTTTTTTAATTGGCTTCCCATAAAACAACACATTTACTTTTAAATTCTTCTCCTCACTTACAAAGCCCTTACAATCCCATGCCTTCCTGTCTCTGGTGAACATGCCTTTTCTTGAGTGGCTCTGACTCTGAATCTCATTTCCCCTTACAGTTAGACAACACTTGCCATTTTTTTTAATCTTACCGCTAAAGAGCAACTCCAGCTGCCTCTATTCCTATTGTCCTGAACCCCTTGGACAAACTCCTCACCGTCCGCTGGACACCCTGACGTAATCACTTTATTTGAACGTATAGAGTTGTAACCCATGTTTATAATAATCTGATGGTCCAATACAGACATTTGCATGATATACTTACTCACTTATGTTGAGAAAGTACAGAAATGAAGCTCCATGCTCAATGAATGAATGACCTATGGAAATTTATAAGATGGAATAAAAAAATAAAAAACCCACATCCAGATGTGTAACAGTTTTGCTTTATACAGTTATGTATTAAGACAAATACATAAGTTGCCTTTGGAGTTTTTCGCTTCCGCAGCAGGAATAGGATTTAAAAATCGCTTCTGGTTTCTTCCCGTTTTTAATTTATACTGGTAAACCTCCCACCACTACCAGGCCCTCCAATACAATACATTTATAATCGATTTTTGCTGATGTCTCACCAGTGCCAGATAGACAAGCGTGTTTGTGCTGAACAGACGAGCACAAAGATGCATTTTGACAACGTGTGAATCAAATAAGCCACGGTTCCTGACTCACGTCTAACGCCAAATACGCTAGTAAGACGCAAGTAACTCAGAAATGATTAATATAAAAGATAATACAGTTTTAGATAATGTTTTTGTTACATTTTTCATGAAATTCTCTGACGTTGCTTTTGTTTTCCCAAGCCTTTCAAGTTTGTCATCCATCAAGGTTGTTAGCCTATGTTTTCTCTGATGTTTGTTCCATCAATGTTATAGTTACGGTAAATGCCTGACTAAGCTCTGTATGTGGATGGAGGGATAGAAAGCAAGGGAGGGAGAGAACTTTTCCGGATGAGTGCACTCACTGACCTGATGTGGGACGAGGCCGAGTGAGGTCGGCGGTTCATTCATGCGATCATCGCTGCTACTTGCCACGGCATAGCCTCTGAAAGAGAGAGGGGGGGGGAATAAATAAATAAATGAGAAGAAAAAAATGCTATGAATATTAAAGCCTGTCTGGCTCGCTCTGTCCTTTTCTCATTGCATGCATTATTTCCCTTAAAAACCATTTATATTTCAGTCTCACTTCTGTGTCCGCCACGCATCCTGACTTTCATCCAGGCTTTAAACATCCTACCAGTTTTGCATAGAAATGTACCTTGTGTACTTATAAATAAACAATTAATTATTTTCATTGACTAGTTGCTAATACATTTTGTTTGGTTGCTGGATAAGCCATTATTTTATTAAAGGAGGAACTCAAAAGCATTCATAGTTGCATTCAGAGACAACAACAGTAATCTAATGCATAAAAATGTGCCTTTCAAGAAAACAAACATACTGGGTTATTTACTTTAGAGATGGCTGGAATCGAAATAACAATATGCTGCCAATATTGCAATAAAGAGCATTGACAGTTTTACAACATTGACCATATGTACTGTACAGCAGGGTCCAAACGTCTGAGGCCACATTGAAAATTTGGGATATTTTTCATTGCCACTGTACGGCACTCTAAAACACTTTGCTGAAACTGGATCTGTCGTATCCAAAGCACGATCAGGTACAGACCAAAAGTGACCACACCATCAGAAGACCAATACATAAAGCTTTGTTCACTGAGAGAGAGAACAGCAACTTCAT
>JAOUQW010000001.1:15642315-15657403 GCA_028565825.1 Olivaichthys viedmensis
ACAAGATCCGCAGAACTGCTGCTCACTGGATGTTTTTTCTTTATTGTACCATTCTGAGTAAACTAGAGACTGTTGTGCATGAAAATCCCAGATCAGCAGTTTTAAAAATACTCAAACCAGCTCGTCTGGAACCATCAATCATGCCACGGTCAAATTCACTGAGATCAAATTTTTTCCCCATTCTGATGGTCGATGTGGACATTACCTGAAGCTGCTGGTCCGTATCTGCATGATTTTATACATTGCGCTGCTGCCACACGATTAGCTGATTAGATAATTGCATGAATGAGAAGGTGTACAGGTTCCTAATAAAGTGCTCGGTGAGTGTATATAATGTGTGTGTGTGTGTGTGTGTGTATGTGATAAATATATCATTTGCAGTGGGTAATATGGCTAAAATATCATATCACAACACCTGAATACATTTTCATAATATATGTATACATGTGTGTTCATTCTTAGTCCAAGCCACAGGGCATTATTATTAATATTCCTTATTTCCATCTCATTTTACACAAGCAATCTTATTTTCACCTTCTGCTTCCATAACAAGATTGCAACTAACTTTATGCCTTGTGTATTGGACCTTTTTGCCCACAGCAAATAGAAATTAGAAACCGTAATCTGATTGTGCCGCTCACCTGCCGAGGGGAGAATTTCTCCTGAAGTAACGCCGGATCCTTCACCAGCTGAATTCCTTCAGGGAAGCAGAGAGCGGGGAAGCAGAACCAGTAATAGAACTGGTATTTCTTCAGATCCTAAATAAGAAGGATCAGTGATGAGAAACTAGTGGGATACTCTCTTATATCCCCATGCTTTACATTCAAACAGGAATACATACCGCAAACGTCAAGAGGATGAATTTGTTCAGGACTGAAGGGTCTTCCACTGCAGCGCCTGACTGTATGGCCATCCAAATCTGATAAGATGACAAGTCATATTTCCAACATATATATCACTAATAAGTACTACAAATATAACAGTTTTGGGTCACAGAAAGAGAAAGTACCTTTATCTTTAAATAAAGAGAGTTAGCCTATGATGCGTCTTTATACTTGTTGACATTGAGCTTAAATTTAGGGTCAGGCCACTTTGGGCCACTGCCTATCCAACCAGCATTTGAACAATTTCCTAGCCCTATTGTTTTATAATTCTAATATTAATCAATCAGTCAGTTACTGTTTAAGAAACAGTTCAGTCAAAAATTAAATGTGTCCCCCTTATGCCAATATGTAGTCAATCAGCCATGACATCTTTGGTGTCTGAAGTTTGTTTCTTTAATTTTCCAGTGGAAAATTAAAAAGTAAGAGAAGCTTATAGCCACCAAATTAGCAAGCCTAAATCATTCCACTTGCGTGAAACCGAGCCAAATTGTTCAGTATCCCAAACAGACTTGCTTTGTAGTTTCAGACTCTGTATGACACACTGTTATCTATAAGAATGGCCAAAAGAATGTTGCAGAGCCAAAAACAGTAACAGCCATCTTTGAAGCCGGAATCGCTTCCTTCCTCAGCACATCGTTTGGTATCTGTGGTAGCGGGGACGTGGTCGAGCGTTGGCTGCAGAAGGAGGGATGGGAGAACGAGCAGGTAACGAGTGATTGTCTACACCTGTGCATTGCTAATGACGGCGTATTTATGTACTTGTCTTTTTCTCAGTTGCCCGTGAACAGAGAGAGACGAAGGCCCTGCGGAGCTGAAACGAGCATAAAGCCCGGATAAATTTGCGTTGTGCCAGAGGGTGCTCACGCTGAAAAGCACACATTTTAGTTCATTAAATAAAAATGATGGTCCCACCTCATTAGCTGCGTTATTTAGCAGTGCTTTCTTGTCTGTGGATTTAAAGGCCTCCAGCGTGTTGGTGTTGTACAGAGTTCCTAAAGCAGCGCAGCAGTGAGTCGGCGTGGGTCCATCACTGCACATGAGGAACAAACTAATTTCAGTTCTTTAAAAAAAAAAAAACCATCTAGGTTGAGCACACACAAGATATTGTTTAAACAGATATTAGTATAATTTCTCATCACTCTTCCCACAGCCCTTTAATCGCTCGATAGTAACAAGATTTTTTACACACCTATACATGTCTTTCATTTTTTTACATAAATCTTGAAATAAAGTCTTCTCCAAAGGTGGCATAAAGACAGCTGTCCTCTAAAGTTGTTAATTTTGGATTAATTTGAAGGAGCATTGTGGTGTCCTTCTCAAAGAAAGGCAATCCCATAATTCTTTTCCCAGACAAGAGTGAACATGAAAGTTATGGAAAGAAATATGGAAGAAATGTCACTCTGACTGAGGAATAATGATTAAAGTGATGTAGATTTTTTTTTTAAAAACATTATCGTGATAATATCGCAGACCGAAGACAAAAGGTTAGGCAATTATCGTGATATGAAAATTTTATATCGGCGCATACCTACTTCCTCGATTTTGCAGATCATATGCCAAAGTGTGTTTTTAGCAAAACCGTCGTAAAGTTTTAACATTGTTCCACACATGCTTAACATTTTATTTTGGTACCACTGGGAGTTAAAGTCAGGCTCTTTGGGACATTTTACAGCAAAACTAGAGCAAGACGTTTAGCAGTAATAGAAAGGAGAAGTGGGACTGGGCCTGTCACCACTATTACATAATCGCCCTTATTTGAGCTGTTCACAATTAATCGTTGGATAAGAAACGTTATACATATGTTTCCTTATAAATGTATATGTAGTCAGCGTGTTGTAGATGACAAGATTTAGTAAATTAGTACAGAACTTGACACTATGTATTCTCATAGTATAACCTATTTGTGTATTTCAGTAATAGGTTTTTATATATTCAAGTTATTTGTTCTGTCTTGGCTTTGCTTAAAGTCAAAAAGAATTTATTTGTATGTTTAGTGTTGATAAATGGAGGTGTATGTGCATTAATACACTACTGTTATGCTTTTATTATAAAAGTGGCATAAAGTCAATAAAAAATACAATTAAACCGTTAATCTCAATTATGTGTATGACAATTAATCATTTTATAATTGTGACAGGCCTAAATGGGAAATGACAAAAGCCTCAAATCTTTACGCTACCCGAGAAGACAGTTTGATGGCAAACACATCAGACAGCTCTGATTAGTGATTAGTGAAAGCTGCTCTCTCAGGTGTAGCACAGAGAGTAAAGAGCACTCAATCAATGTCCACGCAAGAAGCTGAGCAGTCATCATGGACCATCTAAAAAAGGAATATCTTATAACTGAATGCAAGGAACGCCACACAACCATTTACTGTGCAGCGAGTCCGACAACAATTCTCCTTTATATGATCAGTAAAGTATCTCTGTCAAATCTTTGTCCAATCCAGTCAAAGCCGTTTATTTAGATTCCAAATTCAAGAACAAATCCCAAAACAAACTTTTTGAGTTTTGAGTAGAATCCCTGATCTTGCAACAAAATTTGAATACGGCATCCAAAATGGAATCATCTCAAACAAGACTTGCTCAGATCATCAGATTCCCCTTTACTCCAGACCACAGTTTCACAACGGGCTATAAGGTTTATGTCAGGAAACTCTGAAGCAATACCCTTGACTATGAAGAAAAAAAAATCAACTCTCACTCTGGAAAAACAAGTGTTGTAATTTCAGAGACAATGATTCAATAACACTACATTGCAAACATTTCTGACCCATGCTACCAGTGCAGAGGGTTAATGAGTGTTGTCATCTAAATGAACAGTTTACAACACCCTATGCACTTGTTTACATCATCTGAAGATGCCTAGAAGTTGTGTTTATTCTTTTCACCAGCTAAAACTGCTCAAGCAGGACAAAACACAACGCTGAGAGCGGCAAGAATCTAGATGGTTCAACCCTACACATGCAGACGTTCTCAATTGCGGAGTTCTCACAATAGGTTACGCTCGCTAATTTACCTTTCAATTTTTAATCGCTAGGTTTAAAAAGACTGTTAAAGCTGAAACGCACAGTTTCGAGTCATCAGCCTTGTGAACATGTAGACATTGAAGAGTCCCCAATTAATTATACTGTTGGATGAATTATTTATACCCCACTGTGCCTTCAGGGTAGACAAGGTCCTCCAGTTCAATCCCTTATTTCTTCGTATCGTAGTGCATACTGGTGCCCTGCGTAAATATATTACGACATGCAAATCCCATGCGGTGGCAAGAAAATGCAGAAAATGGTGATAACTTACATATCAAACGCGCTGAACTCCAGGGTCAGACGAGTCGGCAGGCCAGACGGGTCACCTAATTTCACAGAAAATGCATCACTTATAATTTACATATAAAGCGAGGCTATGCAATTAGACTGAACCATCCATGAATAGAAGGTGACGGCATCATTTGTTTAAGAGCATGCCATGCACAAAGAACGCAGATCGTGCATCACCTGATCCCTCATCAGTGGTTCTACAAATGACATTCATAACTGAAACACAACCCCTTGGTAAAGCCTTTTTTTTTTTTCCCATAAGAGTGGCTTCCAGCAGTGTTTCTCCCATGGTAAAACTGAGACTACCTTATAATTATCCACAATAATGTAAATAGTGATAATAATTCTCATAAGGACTTCTTCACTGCAGCACCAGCATGCACCATGAGGTGGCCAATGACGTCAGGTGGCCAATGACGTCAGGTGACAATGACGTCAGGAGACTATTGCATCCCAATCAGGTTTTCCTTACCATTATAATAATACCCCTTTATGCTTCTGGGGCTTTCATCCAGCCGGTAGTCATTGAGTTTCTTCTGGGTGAGCTGATGCCAGAATCCTGCCTCTAGGGCACTGGAGAAGGGGGCAAACTGCAACTTTGGAGGACCCTTTCCCACAGATTCAGCTGCCATTTGAGCATGAAACGCTCGATGGCTGTTTATTATGGGGCGATGGGGCTTGTTGTTCCAGATGGGCTTGTTGATGGGCGTGGTTCAGCCTCTGCGTCTTTGCCCCTGGAGGTAATTTAATCAGAGGTTAGCTTTGCCCTCAGCCCAGCAGCACGACGCTGAGCCTGATCGCAGCATGCAGGGCAGCTAACGATTCGTCCCAGTACACGCAGCTGCGATCGCACAACCAACGCCAGAGAACCGTAACCGAAACCCTAAAAACAGGTCCGAGGACCCGCACAAACGGAAAACACGCGCTTACCCAGAGACGGACTTCCTTGTTTTAGTCACGTGACATGACGTCACCGCGCAGCCTCAGTCCGGTGGACACGGCGGCTTAGCGCGCAGTGGCTACAGCGCAATTACGCGAGCTAGTTGTGTGTGTGTGTGTGGTGGGAAACTAGCTGCTTTAATTGTGCTTTTAACGGCCAGGAGCTAATAAATAATCATAATAAATAAAAAATAAATACCGCCCAACACGAGTTTAGTCGCGTGCTTGGTTTGCAGAGACCTACAAGACACACATGGCACAACGGCTTTGGCTGTTTGTTTCGCTAGCTCGCTAGCTAGCTAGCGCAGCATGTTGGCCCAAAATGACGCACGATTTCAACTCTTATCTTCGGGAAGTTACAAAGCAGAAGGTTTAGAAGACAACAACAACACTTTTTTGTTGTTGTCTCTAATACGACAAATAGTTCCCACTCACCGAAGCACGTTATTGCCTTTGACCCAGCACGAATGGTTCATTTGGCCCAGAAAAAGCCTGACTAGCTGGCTGTCAGTACTTTTGGTGTGGTTTTCACGGTGCCAGGAACGTGGAATAAAACACGAAAACCCAAAATAAGAACAGAGAAACGCTCACGACCAGGCAGGAAAACACGGACAGGAGCCTGTACGCGCCGCTCCTTTTCATTTCGAGCACTTAAGAAGCCAGTGCAAGCATCTATGGCTTGACTAGGTGCTTTGGCTGTTACATGGGGGGGGAACACACACACACACACACACACACCATGTTGGGTTCTGGTTTTACTAGATTCCTCCTGGTCACCTCACATCTCTACATTCTGGCTTTCCTAAAGAGAGAATGCATTGCAACAACATTCCTGAACATCTGCAGCGTTTACGTCCAACACACCTGGTCTAGTGTTGGCTTTATTATGAATGTGCAGAAGTTTCGCCTGTGCACAAATATCAGAATGTAAGCAGTGGTAGTATATAGTGCAGTAGCAGAATCTTCTGGTCTTTTCCCTGGATGCCCCCCTGTACACGATCGTGAGTCGGTCTGTATGGACGCGAGTACAGTCCGGATGATATTATGCTCTAAAATTCAGTTCAGATGTTACAGGGTTTGGAAGTAGTGACCCCAATGCTCGGCGTCTTCTGCCAGACTGCACCATTGATCTGGATAGATTATGGCACTTGCAGGACGAGTCCAGTATTTAACATATACAGTCAAGTGCAAAGGTTTGCACACACACACCCCCCGTAGTATTTTGAATTGGAAAAAAAATTGATTAAAAAGTACAACGATTTTTACAATTTATCTACCAAATAAAATGAAATGCAAGTGTATCCTGCAACGAGAAAACAATCCAAAACCAACAGAAACATATTCAAGTGGGTGTTGGGGGCCAGCAGGGTGTTGAGGAATCTGACTGCCTCAGGAATGAAGGTATTAAGGTCTTGTTGGTATTAATTACGTTTCTTTTCCTTTTTCTCCCGATATGCAAACCTTTGCACTTGAGTGTAAATGTTAAACGAACAGATGCGCAACTAAAAAAAAGACAAGTACATAATAACTCCATAACCACATCTACGTAGAAATATTTTATATGAAATATGCTTGAATAAACACAGAAAGTGTAGTGCTAGTATTTGTTGTTTTGTATATACAAAATCTAGCGTTATGGATGTGACGTGCGTGAAACAGACTTTCAGATATCACACAGCTGCATGACTATCTGTTGGATGGAGCGACTAAAATAGGACTGAAAATTGAACTAAGAATGAAACAAGAATTCCCACCAAACGACTCCTAAGGACAAAAAAATGGTCTCTTGATTGCGCTGTTAAAACAATACAGTGTGGCTGGATACAACATGCTTCTCTATCGAAGCCCCTCATACCTGATGAATAAATGATACCATTTCCTTAAAATAATTATTCAGAGCCATTCAATATAGACATAATTAGGCGATTTAAAAGTACTTTTTCTCCTGTGATCACAACTTTATTTTTCCATGGTAAGGCTGTTCCTTAATCAGTTCTCAGTGACTTTTTCCAAACGATTAAGATTGATCACCTTGATATGAATCGGCATCACTAATGAAAGCATTTCGGCTTGATTAATGAGCCTGTGATATTGAGTTAATCGACCTTAATTAGCCTTAACATCTCATATGACCAACGGCTGTCAAAACATGCGATAATTGCCTGAACAAAACTCAGTGTGGCTGGTAAAATGGTGTTACAGCTGGCATCATCAGTGGCAGGGAGCCTGAAAGTGTGGGGACAATAGGGTACACTTATTGGTTTTGTGATTTTGATGTCTTGGAGCAAATCCCACCAAAAACATAATATTTTTGTTTTTATTTCTATATTGTGTGATTTCTTAGTGTTAAAGCAGATGTATTGCATTATGGGTGAAATACTGTATGACCGCTCAAAAATAATGACCATCAAGAAGTCTTGTTAGAACAGATTCTATACATTAAAAACGATAATGTCTGATGTTACAGTAAGAACACTAACTAGACATACATAACTAAACAGAGCATTCTATGGTTAGGGACCTGGGCCTATTCTCACCATTCATGCCATTAAATTAGCATTAGCATTGGATAAAAACGACTCTACACACACATGCTGCACCTGCTCTTAATTAACCGAACATCACAGTTTTGACATGGTTAGTCCTGTGCAAACCCGCTCCCTAAAAGATTGGCAGGCTGTCGCACGATAAGGCTGAATATTAATGCACATAATCTTTAACAGTTTGCATGTGTCAAGATGTAAGCTAGTAAAAATGAATCTTGATATTTACCCAGGGTCAATATTTGGTCATTATCAAGTCTCTCATACGTTTTCTGGGCTCTGGGCTAATAAATGTTAAACAAATAAATGCAAAACAAATAGCCAAATGTGGAACACAAATAGATCATAACTCCATAGCCACATATCTCGGAGCCCTGATGACTGCCTTCACAGTGCCTTTGGTAGCTATGAAATCAGATGTTCCAGCAGAAGGACATCTTGGCCCTTTTTGAGTCTGTAAACCAGGAAAAACATGAAAACACAATGTAAAAGTACAATGTAGAAACCAACGACAATAAACTTCACGAAGATTAAATTACATTTAATCATGTGACACAAAGTGACTTTCACACATGCGATTTTTATCCTGACCCAAAATCGAGTCACGGTTTGTAAGGAATTCTACCCGCGATGATATTGCCCTCCCCAAACGAGCCCAGAGTCAAGTATACTGGCCAAGTGTAAAAATGCCCCTGCAGGTGAGGCACAGTACAGGCCAAGCATAAAGCTGAGCAGTTGAGGGTTAATGGCCTTTTGCCAGGGCCCAACAGTGGCTCTATGGCAGTCTTTGGATTTTTGGACCTCATAAGCTTCTGGTACTAGCACAAAACCTTAACCACTGTCCATTAATCCCTTAAAGTCCCATCTTATTATTACGTTATTCACCTTAAGGCATATTTTTCAGTAACTACAGTGAAACTAATAGTAAAAGTATGTAGTTACGAGAGTGAGGAAGGTAAGTCTGTACCTACTGTCAGGTCCTGGAACTTTAAGGGGTTAAACTTTTTACTCCTGATATTGCCATTGCTGCTACTAGTTCTTGCCTTTATTTACAAAACAGGAAAGTAAGTGGTTCTGGTGCAATCAGACACAATTCAATTTAGGTTTTTTTCTGTTATGTACACAGTATCCTTCAATAAAACCTTAAATATTTTTTGTAAGAAATGCAAAAAGAGATAAAAAAAAAGTATCAATTATACTTTTATCTGCTTGCAAACAAGCAGATTATACTTGTAAAATCAGACAAAAGCAAAAGAGACAGACTAAACAAAGTCTGTTAAGTAAATGTAAAACAAGAAACACCTAGAGCCACCAAAACTAGCTGAAATTTTATTTAACATTTACCATGTATTTGTACTGATGCCTTAATCTGATGCAGATTACAAACATGTTCAATGACACTCCATCAAAAGCACAACACTGGTAAGCACCAAAGATATAAGCCAATTAACATACATCTGGTGTTTAATAACACAATAGGCCAAAGTCTACAACCTTAAAATAAAAATAAAAAATACACATTTTTAAAAACATAAAGGCGAAATAACTATGTTTACACAGGCATACACAGCTGCTGCTACGAGTTCAAACGTTACAGACAAAAATGTCACTACTTGATACGAAAGATCTTTTTGAATACTCTTTTGAAATTCTCATTGCAAAGTGGATAAATAAAGGGGTTCAGAGTGGAGTTGATGTAGCCCAACCATATAGTGAACATGTGGAGGTCATGGTGGACGCATGTGTTGCACAGCGCCATGACCATGAAGGTGATAAAATACGGGATCCAGCACACCATAAAAGCGCCGATGATAAATCCGAGCTGCCTCGCTGCTTTCCGTTCCTTATGAACGCGCATGTTCTGGACACACTGTCTGGATTGTTCGCAGAATTTCTGCCACGTTTGTCGCAAAGTGAGAGTGTTGCTGCCGTCTATCGTTGGACCGTCGTCATGCACCCATGACTGCTGTGATGTAGGTGACTGCGCATTAGCATCATTGTTACAGAGAATGGTGGTGTGTTTGTGAACATCAGCGTTGGATGTTATGTCGCAAATATTAGCAACCGAATTTGGCACTAAAACATTACAATCGTTAACAGATACAAACATTTTACGCTCTGCATTCTCCTCACGTTGCAAAAAGCTCAGAGGCAAAGATGGCTCCTTTGTGGGTGTTTCAATACTTTCCTCCTGACTTATTGAGGAAATCTCATGGGGCTCCCTTGCAGGTTTTTTCTTATGTTTTGTCATATAAAAAAATGAGCTTTTCCTGTGTTTGGGTTTTTTATTACCCATGGAGTCGTCATTCTCCTCATTGGTGTCCTTTGAGTTGTATGGCTGCTCCAAAGTATACTGATCCAACACACCTTCCTTTTGAGAGAAAGCCTGCAAGGCCAGATTCTCTTCTTCTGCCGTTTTGCAGAAAGATCTCTGCTGTTTTAAATTTTGAGTGTTTATGTCTTCATCCGCCGCCACCTTTGCAATAGTGTCGCTCTCCCACTGCTTGTAATGTTCTCGCACGGCTATGAAAATCTGCGAATAGAACCAGAGCATCAGGAAGGATGGGATGTAAAAGTTGAGAATGGCGGTCAGAACTTTAAACCATGTGATGAAGCGAAAGTCCGTGTCACACTTGCTTTCTAGCTCAGGTTTCTGGTCAACGTTAGCAAACATCCGCCATCCCAAAATGGGAATAATCCACATCATGGAGAGAAGCCAAGCACAACAAATCATCAACGTCGCTCTTCCTCGCGTTCGATATTTCAGATACCTCAGCGGCTGCCGAACAGATCGATATCTATCCAAGCAAAGGATGAACAAACTGAAAATGGAGGCCGTGCTAGCTACGTAATCCATGACCAACCAGAACTGACACACCACTCGACCGAGTTTCCATTCATCCTCAAGCAGATAGATGAGGTTTAGCGGCATTACAGTCGCCCCAACTATAAGATCTGCTAAAGAGAGGCTGACGATGTAAAGATTTCCTACGGTATGTAAAGTGCGTTCTTTCCTTATGGCGAGAAGAACCAAGATGTTCATGATGATGGTCAGGAGACACAGTGTGCCCAGAGTAATACCCAGCACGGCGTTGTTCACGTGATGGTGGAGGGAAAGAGATGCATTTAAATATGTAGTAAAATTGATGCTGGCATGGTTTTGCAGGACTTTGTTGATTTGACCACCTGTCTTAGTCTCCATTGGAGTATTCCAGTCTTGTCACCTGATGTCAAAAGTCTGGATAGTGGTATCTACACGGTGGTCATTCATAGACATGTCCGTAAGTAAATTCCTGAAAAACTAAACAAAGCATAACAAAATATCAGTATGTATAATACCCATGTTTGGCACATTTATTGATAATTATACAGTAGATATAGATACATAAGGTTCCAAAAGCTGAGTCCACTACCACAGGGTTCTTGCCCTTTACTTGTTAAAATATTCCAGACCTTCTCAAGACTTTGAGATTTTTAATTTTCCAGACTTTCTATGTTGAGTTTTCCTGCTAATTTTTAAAGGTCATTAAATGTATCAAGAAAAGAGAAAACATTAGGAAAAAGCTCCCCAGCATTACTGAAGAAATTAAGGGATGTCTAAAAACAATGGATTTAGAACCTTACTTTGAATAGCCATACTTTTTTCCAAAACCTTTTCTGAATTTCCATACTTTTCTGGAAACAAGAGCCTTTAAATTATATACTTATATACAGACTTTCTACATCTGTGCAAGAACCCTGCAAAAAGAACTGCCTTTGTTTTAATCAGTTATTAAAAACTAATTCAATTTCAAACAAGATTAGATCAGTATTCATAAAGTCTAATATAACACTAATATTGTTGGACATTGGACATAATGGACCTCATTAATTGGATCAGTATAAGGAGTTAGTCGTTAAGTGACGTCAACAATTAACAGTGTGTGTTAATAGCTGTGAAAAACAGGAGCCAGAGTCAGTTTGACGTACTAGCACAGACTCTTTATTAGGCCATATGCGATAATCATATTCCATAACTAGGGTCAGAACAATGTTAGACTTTGTTCTTTTTGACAAATCCATATTTATGAATCAGGGCAGGCTAAGGTCATGACCAGAAATTAACTAAACACAAAGAAGCATATCTCCTCAAAATTTTATATGAAAATGCAATATGTACAATGGAAATATATTTTTATATTTAAATTTAGATATATGCGATTTTTGGTTCAGAATGTGGATACGTTTTGTGTGATTATGAAATAATGATGTCAAAATGATAACTGAAATGTCATTTACCTCATATGTACTGTCTAATAAGCCATTTGAAATTTCATTGTTAAAGACACCACGCTAGAAAAACGACAAAGTTCACGCATAGAGGGAAGTAGCTCCTGCCCTCTTTGCGATTACATATTATCGCTATTGCACTGGTTATGTGGCAAAATGGATTTAAAAATGCGTTCTGAGACGACTTTTATTTTCACAGCCTTCCACCTGTCAGTCAGTCCGTCCATCAGGACGGGGCCACAGCATGCTGAGCAGAAATGGTGGCGCATTTTCATTTACGTAAAGCTATTCATAAAGCCTCCCAGTCTCTGTGGTAATGAAATGTCAATATTAGTACAACAAATGGCACATGCAAATGTCACTGTTGAATATGAACTTTCACTTTAAACCAAGAATTGCATATATCAGTGAAAAATTTAAATAGGGGAATACATTGCCATTTTACCTTTTAGAGTATCATTTGAAACCAGGGCTAGTTACCAAAAAACTACACCCTAGGCAAGAGAAATCTGGGAACATGGAATGCAAGGGGAAAGAAACCCAGCACAGAATTTCTGTAAATAAACTCACAAGAACGTTGCAAAGCACACAAACACAAGGGTTTATATATACACTGAACACTGTTTGACTAGACAATAATGGAAGTAATAATAAAAAACAGGTGATGACAGTAACTGGGGGCAGAGCCAGAGCAGGAGTGGGGAAAAATTAAAGAAAAAAGTCCTCAGTGACAGGAGTGTTCATTTAAATTGATTATATGTCATCACAAATTTTTATTTTTATTTTTAAACAATGGTGTGTGAATAGGATATTCAGATATATTTTGATTTCATATCAGAATTTCTAGAACAGCTAAACAATTTCTGTGTCTCAGTTTTAAATAACGCATTCTTGAGTAATAAGTATCAACGGTGTAAAATTGATTATTTGTTGTTATGATATCATACAGATTTTAACAAGATCATAGTTCTGTGTGAATCAGCTGAGATGGAAATACCACAGTTATAATTGGCATGTGTCATCATGAAACATTAAATGTCATGTATCTTGTTCGAATGCAATGCAATTATATTAAGTTTACTTCCCATTAACCTTTACCATAACAGGCTCATCATGCAGAAATAAAAAGACACAGATAGAGATCTTGCCTCGTTGCTAAGGAACGGTCTCTACGCACATTTCACTGTCAACTAAAATTTTGACAGTCCCCTTAATTTGTACCTTCTGCCTCCTCTCACACTTCACTTCACTCTTTCGGTCCCAGTGGGACGCGACCTTGCCCTTTGTGCTTTATCTTGCCATTCTGTGGATCTTTTAGTTGTGAGTTCCTTTGTATTTCAGACCAAAGTAGATCGATAAAGTTTCACACATGCCTTGCTTACACTGTTCAAAAATAAATTACATTTAGCACCCTTCGGCTTTGTCTAGCACCCTGAGGTATTGTGAAGCACCTGGGGGTTTTAGCGCTCGTCTTTATTGCAGATAAGACTTTAAATTGAGTAACTAGGGATCTGGTGTTGTTACTGTAACGCAATATCAGCCTTTGCTCCCTTCCAACTCCATTTCCAAATATCACAGGAATGTACACTCATCTGGGTTTTTGTAAATATTTTGGAGTAGATCTTTCGTCTGAGGCTCAGAGCTAATCCCGAGCTGCTGCAGCCCTGTTACAGAAAGTCCTGACTCTGATCTGGGTGGTAATTTGCAAACTGGCACTGTTGCAACTTGCAATATACAACATTGAGTCGTCTCGATGGGTTTTTGGAACAAATACCAGCATGCCAACAAGGCGCTAAAAGGGAATTTGTTGAAATAATTTTTTTTTGCAAGATTATGTAACCCCTCCCCCTTTCAAAACAAACAAACAAACAAATAAAACAAAGTGAACTTCTTGGAAAACAGAATTGTGCAATTATTATTGCATGAATTCAGACCGATTGTATCAATTATTTTTATTTATTAGTAAAATGTATTAATTTTTGATATATTTAGATACAAAATGATTTTTGACACAAGGTATTCTTGAGTAATTAAAATTGAGCATTAGTTTTTATTAACTGATAACATAAAACAGACTCAGACTTTTGATCCCTGACTGATGACATCATACAGATTTTAACTAACTAAGTTTTGTGTCAATCAGTAGAAAATACTTCACATATTTAGAGCATGAAAGTGAAATGAAAGTAATCTTAATACGTAATTACCCTTTACCATAATGAAAAATGAATAAGTCAGTGAGCATTGGTGGCTCAGTAAGTAACAGTTTGGTCAAAATAAGATGTACACAATTTCCCCTCTTACTCCGAATGCAGTCAATCAGCCAAGTTTTGTGTCTGAAGTTTGTTTCTTTACTTTAGTCCTTTACAAGGCTGATGTAGCTAACACATAAAGAAAGTTTATATCTACCAGTTTAGAATCATGCAAACTGCATGCCTAAATGATCAAACTCTTGCCACAAAGCACATCTTTTGGCCCAGTAACACCATTTGTGCATAAACAGTTATTAAAAAAAATTAATAAGTTTGTATTAAAAAATTAAATATACAAAACAAATTGGAACTAGAGTTGAGTGCAAAAGTTTGCATACCCTTAGGAAAATAAAGAAGACAGACTAATTTTACAGACATTTAAATTTGAAAGACACAATATATTGTGATATAATTTTTTTTTTTTGCCCAACCTTTGCCTTTGTAACCTCCTCCAACCTCTTTCGTATCCTCTGAGCAGCTTTTGGATGCTCTCAGTTGTAATATTTGCGCCGCCCTGCCCGAAAGCAAGTCTGTTTGAGATGAGTGTGTAATGATTTAGGCATGCAGTTTGCATGATGCTAAACTGGTGGCTATAAGCTTCTCTTACTTGTTAGCTACATTGACCTTGTAAGTCCAGTACAAATCTAAACAAAAAGCAAACTTTAGACACCAAACATGTCTACAACATGGCATTATTATAGTCATCCTCAGAACTGAATAGCTAATTGACTAAGTCTCTCCTGTCTGTAGAGAATAGAATAGAATAGAATGCGCCTTTATTGTCACATATACATATACATATACAAGTACAGTAAAATTGATTCTTCGCATATCCCAGCATGTTGGTAAGCTGGGGTCAGAGCGCAGGGTCAGCCATGATAC
>JAOUQW010000001.1:15678961-15700831 GCA_028565825.1 Olivaichthys viedmensis
TCACTCAGCCACGTGTTCGTCCTTGATAAGGGCTTCTGCAAATACGTTATCTCCATTCAACACTGGTTATTAATGGATGCTTTTCATTTCAGGCAATACGCTGCCAAAGTGGATTACACGTTAACCAGATGGCCACACAATCGCTCCATTAATATGAGATGACATATTTTTAATCTATTCAAATGAATGCATATGTAAAATCATCCAATGTACAATCAATGTGCATGATTTGTCACAAGAAATGTAGGTAGTTCTAAATAAGACAGAAATAATGAATGGAGATACAAGCTCCATCTATGATATGTGATTCAGAGGTTCATCTCTATATCAATAATAACAGACAGCATATGATACACATGATACAAAGGGAATATTCTGGTTTTTTTTTTGTTGACACAAAATACAACAGGAAAGGCAAAATCATTAGGTATCATAAGATATTAATCAATAAGTAAGCATGGTATCATCATTTGTGAAATATTTTTTTAAACACTCTGTAGTTGTATGCCAGGTAGATGCAGTACTACCCCTTTTCTTTATTTATTCTTGCTGAGAAACATTTTAGTTGTACAATACCTCCGAATGGGTCCCTGTGGCTCAAACCAGTCATTGTTTATCAGATGTTAGCACAGAATTTAAACAAAATAAAATATTACAATTATTATGCTTGTGAGCAGTACATAAACCTTAGTACACAATACCTTTTTTAAGGTATTGCATCAAATTTTATGATGTTTAGTGTGTGTGTAGTTGGCCAAATATGGGTATGTAGATTTTGTTGACTCATAGTAGCAACAAAGAAGTAATCATAATTTAGCAAAAGGACATTTTTGTCATTTTCTTGCAACTGATTTCAGGTATTAATGTCTCTGTTACATATGCTATGGGACTAAGTGGGAACTGAGTAGAAAAAAATCCATTTGAACAGCCCTCCAACTTTCCCAGTACAGTTTCCCAAGAGCTACAAGTTCTACGAGCTGCAGTTCTTGACGTCACTTCAAAATGGCGGTGGTTGTAGCAAAAAGTAAGAAGAAATAATAGTGTGTTTTGCGCTTTTTAAGCAGATTTTCAAGTTTGTAATTGTGTACTATATGCTTTAGAATTTAAAATTGCTAAATATGGAGGGTGTGGATAATTTTGAATATAGTATACAAAAGATTTTCTGATTTGCAATTGCATAAACTGTAATGATGTGACATTTCCAGAACATGTAATGGATGGATGTATTTATCTACTGCACCTGAATTCAATTATTTAAATTCTGTTAAAATTGTACTTTTGAGAATATAATGTATTCCCCTCTCTTTATAGTATTGCAGTCTAGATATCATTGAGGGCAGTTAATAAATGTTTTTTTTTAATTAATATCTGTGGAATAAGAGGCATCAAGACCTCTCTGGCCTGTTATGTATTATAATCTATGAAAGTATATACGTCATTACATACAGGGCTATCTGCAGTTAGAGTCTGTCTCAGACCTCCAGCTTCGTACAAACGTCTCGTCCCGAAATGACCGCCTGCCTGCCCAAAGATTTTACAAGCAAACTGACTCCTCATGGTGCTGTAAAATTGCCATAAAAGCAATCGGCATCCTACGGATCATCATTATTTAGCTTTATTTAACAGCCCAATATTACTGCTTATTTACTGGATATGCTAAGAGCCAATAAATGCAGTTCCATGTTAGATTGTTTGCTTGCATCCCTTATGTTCTGCAAATTATTATTTGATAAAATAGGGCTTCCTAATCGACCGTGAAATTGGTAGAATAAATTAACCAATGCAAACACTTTCATAGACTATTAGTGGGCTTAATAATTACGAGAGGTCAAAGAGTGCTTTTTGGATGCCACGTATTTCTCAGATATAAATAAAATAAATTTAGGAACCTTTCATATTGCCTTGCACTTGCACAGACAGTACAAAAATATTACAAAGCGAAAAAATATGAATATGTTTAACAAGAATATTATTACATTTCCATAATTATACTTGCCCCTTTTTAAAAACTTATTTGGCTAGCTGAAATCACTTTTAAATGACATTATATAAAAAATATAGTAATTCATGACAAAAAAATTACAAAAGAAATAAAGGCTGACAAAGGGTAGTTAAGGATGTTTTCCTTTAACGATAGAGATGTAATTTACAGCCCTATCCAAGGGGGAAGAAATTGGTTGTATAGAGAAGATGCACCACATCTCATAGTATAGATGGAGCCTTTTCCCTCTATTCATGGGTTAATTAGGGCTTTCATCTTTATCTCTGTCTTCATTAAAACTACCTAAAATCTCAGTGTGCTTGTATAAACTATCTTGTAACAAAATAATGAAATAGCCATTTTACTTTGTACATACGTCTCGTCCCAATGAAAAATCCGTGCCTTCGTATGCACCATCACAATGTGTCAGACAAAAACTCAGACATTTCAGAGATGCATTATAATCTATAATCCTTTATTTATTTTTCAGATAACATGGTAATCATGCTTTTTATACAACACAATCTAAAGACATTTATTATATTTTTTTACATAGAATATCTTACATTAGGCCCATGAAACAGTTAGAAATATACAAAACAATATTCTCTGACTAGACATATTATATATAGTTTATTATATTCTTCTGTTTTTGTTATTGATTTTGTTCTTTTTTACATTTCAGAAATACTATGTGCTTTAGTTTCTGAGAGTATTATTGCAGAAAACAGTAAATAATAAGAGTCTTCAACATTTAGACGAAACCTCAGTGGTTGTATGGACATTCACAGATACTTTTACACAGTACAGGTTTACAGAGAGAAATCTGCTGAATGATAACTTTGTACAAAACCCACGCAACGCTTATTGATTGCACATTTTAGTTCAATATCTTTGCTGAGTCGTTTGTCCACGTCCCTGTCACATGTAGCTGCCGTAGAAGCAAACTAACTCTGTCCCTTTTTGAAACACAACCGCTGGAGCATGTGGTCTTAAAGCTTTGTGCTTTAACCGGTAGAATTCAAATGACAGGGATTAAACCAGTAATACACATGAAGATATTCATCTACACTTTATCTAGTTACTTATTGCCAAGGCAGTTTTCTAAAAGAGAAGAAATATGCAGACTATATATATTTCAATATTTCAATTGACTACAACTAGCCGGTGATTTTTGCTGGTTTCTTTAAAAGGTGCCTTTCCGAAAAATGGCCTCAAAAACTCTGGAGACACGCTATGGCTTCTGCTCACAGTCAGATTATTTGCTAAAGGCCGTTCACAGCTCTAATCCATTCGATTCGGGAGAAGAAAAAAAAGAGTCAAATTTGGTCACTTCCACCATTGTTCCTGAGGAGCGGCATGCAAATGAGCAGGATTAACAGTGGAATCGAAGGCTATTACTGCCAAACATGATGCATTTTGTGCCTTTTTTGTACCCTGCGCTTTCTAGGACATATGCAAATGACTTCCACGTGAACGCGATTTTGGTCCTTCTCACGCTTACATAGAAAAACAGGCTAAAAACGATTGAAAAAACATACAAAGTTATTTAGTTCTTAGAAAATAAAAAAACTAACAGTCTCTCTTATGTGTAAGATGAATCTGCTTGTGTGACAGATAATTCATCGCTGCTTGTGACGTCTGTAAACTCAAATCCATACTGGTTTTGTGCTTTTTTTTTAGGACTGAAGGGTTAGAGGTGTGTTGTAAACTCTTAAGCTCTGTCAGAGCTGGATATGTTTTACCTGCAAAGGTTCTGTCATTTAGTTTTTATGTGATTTGACTGGCGAATTCATACAGGTTAAAAGAAATGTCTATAATTTTCATAAGTTTTCACAGATGTACATGTCAGCATTCTGTACATTTTGGCGGTATACACCTTGTCTTTCCGGTTAAAAGAGGTGTTATTTGTCTTTCCAGTTAAAAGAGTTGTTATTGGCTATTATCAGGTTGTGTTATTACATTACTAATAGGGTTAGTTTGAAAAGTCTACTTTTACTGAGGGGTCGCCATGTTTGCTGAAACACAGAAGCTTATTTAATCTGGACTTATCAGACTTGGAAAAACAACAGATTCATACTGAAATCAAATCACAGATCTTGTCGGTTATCTCTTAAATGTATAGTCAGCGATTTTGGAGGAAGTTGGCTGTTTTGAAAATCAAAATCCAACCAAGTACAGCCCCTTATTTTAGGGTTTCGCCAAAGCCACCCCCCCATAACACATGCTAGAGTGCCTGAATGCAAGTGAAAGTGGGGGAGCTTTCTGAATTGGCAGGCAACATGATTGACAGGCAAGTAGAAATGCCTCCTTGTCCTGATTGGTTGAATGTTGATGGCCCACATAATTTATTTTTTCCCCCGGTTTACAGAACCTGGTTTATTCTCTGAACATATATTTTATTCACAGCTGCCAGAATTTGAGGATAATTTTGCCAAATATTACAAAGTGTTCTGACTTAAAAATCGCTGACTGCACCTTTAAGTTATAGTACGTACCCAGGTAAAACTAATCCAGCCTGAGTAGGGGTTTGGGATATTAAAAACAGTAATAGTCTCTTTATATAACCATATACACAGGCCATGAGGACCAGCTGTACGCTCCCATAATCCCATAATGAAGAAATACTTCATGAATTTTTTTGTATTTCTTCAAATTCAATCAAATACAATTTGCTTCTATTCTAAGATCTTTATACAATATCTTAACATAATTACATAAGGTAAATATATATATCGAATTAGCACAGTAGTGTTCAATCACATCGGGATCCAAACAGTAATTGTTACATTGTTACGTTTTGGAAATACTAATATCTTGCATATGCAATACGAACTAGCACTAGATCATCGCTGGATCGTTTTTTTCATACATACATTGAAATTTTCAAACAGTTGTAATCAGGTTGGTCACTTTATTCCCCTGGAGGTAGGTGATTATATTTTAGACATGGAAGTCCCTGCTAGCGTTCAACCTTGATTACTTGGTTTCTTTTTTGTTCCGAATGGCACTCAATGTCCAGGGTTTTAGATGTACGCTTCGTCGTTGGATGCATTCGCACTCTCGGGCTGCTGCTCTGGACCGTTCTCTTGGCTTTTGACCACGGCCGTAGGCTGAGTCATTATCCGGAGACGCTGGGAAATTCAAAAAGGTGGGGGAAAAAATCATTTTCGCAAAGCTCCCTGCTGTGCAGATGCACTCGTGAAAGGTGGAGGCTCAAAGCGGCAAAACTACAAAATCAACACGCTGATTGATTTGCCAATCAAGCTGTAATTGAAGCTAACTCCTGACTTTTTGCCTCCCTGTGGAGAGTCGCTGATTCAAGTGTGCCTATCTCATGCGCAGGCACTATCAGCTCAGACCTGAACGTTTTGTTCATAATTGTTAGTTTCAAATACCTATTTCTAAAAGCGTTTCAGTGCAATGATGCATGCAGAGGACTGCTGAGGTTTTCTTTTGTAAACGCTTCATCTTAAATGTCTAATTTGTCCCATCAGCCCTGCATTTACTGAGCTGAATGCAAATTATCTGTACTAAATTGGATTCCATAAGAAAGACACCATTCTCATTTTATTCATGTGTGTGTAGTGTGTACAGTAATCTACAGCTCACTCATGTTATCTGCAGAGCAAATACACATGCATTTACATCTTACCTCTTTGTAAGAGCCTTTTAATGTCAGGAACATGTAGCCCATGTAGCCAGGAATGAGGACCATAGAAGACAAGGCCATACACCAGCCTACACCCTGTCCCCACTTTGGGAACACGTAATTGTTCAAGGTCAAAGGAACCATCTGGATCGCACTAAACAGGAACACACCCTACAAATGCAAAAGGCACTGGTAACAATAATTTACTTCCAAGCTAGGAAGAGTTACCCCACTGTTACCATGTAAAAATATTTTTTGCTTTGAGTACTTACAGCCACAATCAAAGGTGTAAACACCACCCAACACAGTTTCCACCAAATGCAAGGTTTGTATCCAATCATCTCTTCAATATTGCCATAGAACTTATTGACACCTTATAAATGAACAGAATAAAAAGGTAGAACATTATACGACAGTGTGCAATGGTTCATCACTTCAGATTACTGCTGTGCAGACATTTGGGACATTGGCCCATGCAAATAGTAAATCATGCAGTAGTTTGCATAATCAAGCCCACTATGCAGAACAATTAAGATTGCACAGATTCATATAATATGCATTTAAGTGAACCGACTGCAAAAGTGAATCTGGCAGAAAGATTAGCATGAATTAAAAGGATCTTTTAGCATAATGAGAAGTGTTGTGTCTGGATTCTAATATCATGGCGGACAATGTACTGAACCTGTCTACTGACTGTTTATTATAAATTATAAACTATAAAACAAAAATGATCTTATTGCAATGTATTTAGTATTGTCAGTATTTTGGAAAAGTTCTTAAATAATAATTTACCACATTTATCTGTGTACAGTAATTTCTCCTCAAAGTATCTGCTTAAGATTTGAGCACCGTTTCCAAATACAATTAATTAATTATGAATTAATTAATTATAAACTTTATTAGAACATCACTCATGATGTTGTACAGCTTTCTCAGCAATTTTGGAATCATCTACAGCACGATTCATCATTGAACATTTCTTAATAAAAAAAAAAAAACATCTTGCAAATTATTTGCAATCTATGAAGTTGCATAGTACTAGCATCCAATTAGAATAGTTTTACAATATGTATGGGCAACAAAATGGATTTTATATTATTGGGAACATATTAAACTTTTTAGTGGTACTGTATATAGTAGTAGTATTTGGTCTTAAATGGACTTTGTAAAACTTTTCAGCATCAGGCTTATCATAATGAGGCATTCTTGTAAATACATCTTATTTTTTGTCTTATCCTATAAACCATACATCTGATAGAGTTCTATGATATTTATATTGCTACTGTTGCATTGTGTGTATGTATTATATTGGACTATGCTATGCTTAGGGACTTAATGAAAAGAGGTTTAATGCCACTTTAAAGATGCGAAGATACAATGGCATGTTGAAAGCTGAACCTAAATCTTGGTGGCTGTCAGTTCTGCCCTAGTAACCAGAAGGCTGTGAGTTGAAATCACAGGACTGGCAAAAAATTTGGTTTACTATAGTAATTTCTCCTTTATCATTAAATTTTTATGATTTAACGTTTGGGTCCTTAACCCTCTGTGCCTGTAAATTGCTTTGCATAAAAGTGCCTGCCAAATAACTTCATAATGACATAAACATATGTTTACCGTAGAACCAGGATATGGAGATGCACTCAAAGAACACCAGGAAGAGCAGACACATTCCACTGGCAGAGTAGTAATCGAAAAGCTTGAACACATAGAGGCCACCCTGTGGTAAAAAACAGACGCCATTACAAGCCATTACAAATCACTAGTTAATATATGGGCAGTCATCTTGTGTAATGTTCATTAATAGATTCTGTGCAAGGGAGTAGGTGTTAAGGAAAGATCACATGCTGGAAGTGAAGCATGTCCAGTGCATGGATAAGAATTATGCAATCCAAGTCACTTAATATACAAGTTGAAATATCACATATTTTGGACAATAAGTCACTCTGGTATATAAGACGCACCCCCTAAATTATGTCTGCTTAAAGAATGATAATGCCAATGTCCTCCAGCACAGCTATCGGATAGCAAATGGGCAAACAACCGTAAATTCTGGAGTAGCACGTCTACTGTAAAAACACTACCAAATGGGAAAACTACTATTATACCATGAGGCCAAAAAACTTCTTATTCTCCAGAAAATATAGTACGTGTGAGTGTGCAATGTGCTTTAGATTAAAACAGGACCTGAGAAGCTCATTAGTTCATCACACCCTTTCAGATTTTCCTGTAAAAAACAGATACTTGCACTTGCTGGCAATGATTACATCCCACTAACAGCAATGTGTTTTATTCACCAGATAAGTTTGATCGCTTTATGGAGTCTGGCAAGAACATACAGTACACTCAGTAAGCACTGGGATGGTGAAGTACATAACTGAACTGTGAGTGTGTGTTTATGGTTTTATCCTTTGATCTTTGGCATTGGCATCTGCCTTTGGGGCCATAACACAACCATTTCATAAAAGTTTATGCGAAACACGTTTGTAGAATGGTTTAAATAATTGTAAATTAAGCTCTAAATCCGTGTTTCCACCAGATCATGTATGGAAAGTTGGATAAAACTAAATAAAAAGCAGCTTTGGCAAAACATTCTCGCATGTCTGTCTCATCCGAAGACCTTTATTGATAGAATGTAATGGCAGTAGTTTTGAATTCACGTTATGTAGTCATGTATTTTAAACATTTATTGGGGGAATTCAACAGCTGCCCTTAGACTTACACTAGCGTTCAAAAGTTTGGAATCAGTGTTTTTAGTAATATAAACTCCATTTTGTTTCAGATACATCTATAAAATGATTGTAATATGATTCTAGTGCTTATGCACTTTGGTTTCAAGTCATTTGTAGAAAGCTGTAAAACATCATGTGTCCAGAATGATGACTCGAAAATTACTATGAAAGTTTCATAGAATCAAGAGCGATGTTAATATAAACATCAATACCCAGAATGCCTCTTTTTTGGAACGCGGTGATCAAATCTTGAAGTGGAGACTTAAATAACATACTGAAATTCTCTATGTATAGTAATTTCTCCTTTATCATTAAATTTTTATGATTTAACGTTTTAAATGATTTTTATATAACTTTTTCCCAAAATACTTTAAATACCAAACAAAACCTCTAAAAACACCTTTTGGTATCTGGTTTATATTGGATATATTAGATCTACTACATTGTATAAGAGTTCAGTGAATAGAATAATGACTGTTCATAAAATATGACAGGTGACTCCAAACTTTTGAACGCTCGTGTATATTATAAGTGAGTTTCGGGAAAACCTTTTTTCTTCTTCTCAGTACAGGGAAATTTGTTGAAATTATTGTCTGTGGTAATCACATTTACGCTGCAGATTTTTACTGAATGACAGAACAAGTGAACTTAGCCAGCTATCTAAATAGCAAGCTAACAGGTTTGATTTTAGAAGTACTGTACAAACATTGACTTTCGAGGTTTCAAAGAGGTTATTTTTGTGGCTAATGATTTTGTTACTGGCCAAGAATAGACAATGTTACTAACTTCCTAGTGTTAAAATGCAAATGTGTAAGAGTTTAGCGTTTCGAGGGTCATCTCGCATTGTATCAATACTGCCAATACCATTTCTGGCTGCAACAATCACAAATGACAAAGCTGACTAATATTCCAACACTAAGCACAGAAATAAATGCCCTGCTGCCATAAAAAGGTATGCTCTCCCACTAATCACTTAATCAGACTGTAGATACATAATTATACGTCTGTATCTTGTTGAAGAATGTCAATTTTCTTAATTTTTTCAAGGCCAGCTAGCTGGCTAGCTTTTTTAGAAGATAAACATTTACACCTTGCTGGATGACTTAATACTAGCTGGATGTTTGTGATCGCCTACGTAGTCCAGATAACATTAGTTGTGTCAAAATAAATCTGGTTTACTATCGACTGTCTTTTTCAAAACCCATTAAATGGACATGCAGACACTAAAAGCAACAAATGTTTAGCATCATAGCTTACTAGCTTGCAGGGAAAATAGAATGCAGGAACTGAAGCATATTTCTTATCAGTAAGAAAATCTAATTTAACATCAATGACAATTTACATTATTATGCAATCCTTTTGAAATAACTTATTCTATTCTAGCATATACTGTATGAGTACAGTAGCTAGGTGGAAAGTGTAACTAGCAATACTTACTAACTAGCTAGATAATTCCTAAAAGAACATATTCATCAATACACAAATAAATTGTGACCTTTTCTTCTATTTTTATCTTTAATGCAGAAAGCTCAAGTATACGGCAAAAAGAACTATTCTTATCAATACTTATAAAGCATACTACTTCATAAGTACCCAACAAACCAACATGTTAGCTTTGAGAGATTTGCAAATGATATTTAAACCACCTACATACAGCTAACATTCAGCCTTTCCTGGTCACACACATTTATGTAACAGCTTGAGGTGAACTGATAACACTACAAAGCCATTAGCTCTCTCAGGAAAAATACTCGCTTGAGATGTTTATGCCCTGAAGCTCTTAACGCACAGTGATCCTACTTAATGCAGCTTTAAGGGCTTTCAATCCACCTATTTGAGGTATTTTTACCTGGCATATGTTCAGAGGTATCATTATTATCATCATCCTTCTTTTACACAGGGTTAAATCCGTAGGATGAGAAAAATGAGCTGCTATTCAGATAATCGGCCAATCCATTGTACACTTGCCTGCGTGATGTTTGACAGGCCGATGATATAAGAAATAAGGCAGATGACAGCAATGAAGATTTCTCGTCGTCCTCGCAGTAAGCGGGGAAACTCGTCTACCAATGCAGTGATGAAACCCTCTACTGTACAGAACTGTGGGAATGAAGTTCCATAATTATTTCCATATGTTTGTATGAGATTAAAAATGTCACTTCAAATGATTAGAACTGTCAGCACCATGGATATGCACGGCATGCAGGGTAGCATGTCGAGCAGTAAATTTATGGAAAATGGATTATCAAGAATGTGCAGTCTAATATCTGCCAATTAACAGACTTATATTACCTGACTGTCAATTCCAAGCATGAGAAGCATAGAAAAGAACAGAATTGCCCAAAGTGGTGAAATGGGCAGCTGAGTAACAGCCTCTGGGTAAGCTAAGAATGCCAAGCCTGGACCTGAAAGAGGAAGCGCACACAATTTTTATAAAAATTACTAGATGGAAGAGATGACACCCAACAAACAACACTTAATGAACCTTGGCGACCTTGGGTGTAAGAAAGGCTCTATATAAATTGAACAAACAAACAAACAAATAAATAAATAATGAAGCGTCCCAATATCAGAAAATAACAGACAAAATGGTTGTAAAGAACACAGAGAGACGAAGCAGAGTACGTTATTTTCGGATATTTGGGGCACTCTGTTGGGCGTTATCTCTCTTATATCATGGATACTTACAGAGTTTAAGAAATTGAGGCTTTGTATATGTTTTGCTTACTCATAACTGAAAAATTTAAAAAGTAGCAAACTCAAATTCATTGTAGCTATCTTTCCAGCCACCATACCCTCATCCTAGTAGACTATCATTATATAATGGTTGCTATGGTTATCTGCTCTTTGTAATTTATTTTATTAAAACATAGCCTATAGCCTATAAATTGTTCCTTGCTGCTTAAATCCATGTCCTTCATTTTTTCTATTTTTCAAAGGTGATGGAAAATCATAAATATCGGCCTGACCTAAAACATCATTTATTCTAGTCATCATGGTTACATTCCACCATGATTCCATCGTATAAAGGGCATTGATTTAGAACTGTGGTTACATTTTTGACCTAATCTACATTGGAGGCATCCTAATATAAGAAAATAAAGGGGCACCTGCCAGCTAATCAGAAATTAGTATTTTCCATAGCCAGGGTATAGTTCTTGTTATTACATTGCTATATGTTGAATTAGATAATGCAATATGAGCTTTGATAATATGCTCACCACTGTCTAGTTGCCTGCCAGCATGATTGATTTTGGCCTCATGCCAGTTGCGCAGGACTTTTGGCTTTAGCCTGAAATAATGTTTCCTGACAATAATCCCCAGCACATGTGAGCAACTGATATCAATCCCAGTTACCTGACGCGGCCACATCGGCGATAGACCTCTTTGTGATGTGAGCCATGAAGCCTACGATGGAGAAAATGACAAATCCAGCAAACATGCTGGTGAAAGAGTTGATGCAGCAGACGATGACAGAGTCCCTGTGGAGTACACAAAAGGATATTATCTAGGGTTATTATATTGATCTCTCGTCCATCAACATTGACAAAGACTCATGTAGTTCATATTGTAAATGCTTCGCCCTTTTTGTCGTACAAAATGCCAGAGAGGCATTTCTCAACTGAAAGGTGAACCTTAAGCACTAATGGCTACATTGTGTTATTTTTCCACTGAAAAGACCGTAGAGGTCAATTGAATGTCTGTTGTTAAGTCATGTAATCGCTCCATACTTGTAAACGTTGTTGTTGAAGGGATTGTAGCTTCCGAGGGCGATCAGAGACCCAAGGCCGAGTCCGTAGGAGAAGAAAATCTGAGTGGCAGCATCGAGCCACACCTGAGAAAAAATGACTATTAGCAAAGAAAGTGCAAAATTACATGGTTGTACATTAGTGTATGGTGTGTCTGTGTCGGTAAAGTGTGAGACCACGATTGCAGCTCTTTTATTACTAGTGTACTATTACTTTTCAAATTAATCAAAAAATTATCAAATTAATTTCCTTTGGCACTGTGTGTTTCTCTCTCTGTCTCTCCCGCATGATTCTCTGTGCCTGTCAGTCCCAATGAAGGAGGCGTGGCCTCTGTTCCTGTCAGTCACGGTAAAGGAGGCGTGGCCTCTGTGCCTATCAGTCCCAATGAAGGAGGTGTGGCCTCTGTGCCTGTCAAGCCCAGTAAAGGAGGAGTGGCCTCTGCGCCTGTCAGTCCTAGTAAAGGGCTCTGCACTTGTCGGTTTCTGTAAAGGAGGCGTGTCCTCTGTGCCTGTCAGTCTCAGTCAAGGAGGACTGGACTCTCAATCTTCAAAGCTAACTTTTTTTTTTTAATTAAATCGAGCCGTTTGCACAATAATGACTCGCATCATATCAATCTATTTATCTATCTATCTTCAAATTGCATAGTGACGTACTTCTGATTCCTTCAGCTTTTCAAAGTCAGGCGTGATATAGAACAAAATGCCCTCTTTAGCTCCAGGCAGTGTAACTCCACGGAAGAACAGGATCATCAGCATGAAGTATGGATATGTGGCTGAGAAATAGACCACCTAAAAAACAAACATTCAGTGCATTAGCTAGTTTGTTGGCTGAGTGTTAATTCATAGCATACAGGCCGTTACAGAGATCAACAAATCATTAATGTCCCAGAACAATGAGATTTAGTGTGATTTAAATAACACATAAGCACTGTACTGACAGGATATAAAAACTGTTTAAAAGACCGGGAAATAAAATAGCTGTAATCTTACCTTTCCTGTCCAACCCACACCTTTCCAGATACAAAAGTAGACCAGGACCCATGCAATGGCCAGTGTTATTGCCAGTGGCACTCTGATCTCCCCTGGTTTTTCCAGACCATCCGTTAGCTGATGCATATTCCGTCTAAGGGCCACAGGAACACATTATTAGTGTTGAATGCATCTGACCTCAGACAAACTGTTATTGATAGAAGCTATCCCACTTAGTCAAAACACAGCCTTCATTCTTGATGCACGTCATGTCAGCTAGAGCTGTCCGACAGCCAAACGGACACAATTGTTGTATTTTTGTGCAAATAACACTGGTCCTTTTTAGAAAGCCGGGGACAAAAAGACGGCGTTTTAGCATGCAAACGAGAGTCCTGAATGCCAAAACTGTTCCAGTGAGTGGATGCCCTTACTCCCAAAACTCCACGACGGCGCTGGTCATGTTAGCCGTGTTTGGCAGGCTGTAGTTGGAAAAGCATTGATCTGTATTCCAGGGGTTGTCGCAGGATTTCCATGGAAGGTCCTGAAATATTAAAGTTTTATTTATTGATCCAGGATTTCAGAAATATTGGGATGGCTGTCAATTTAATTCTATTATACATATTATACTATCATTACATAATCTGAAGACTGTGATTTTGCATTGTACAACTGCACTGCCTCCTTATAACCCTTATAACCTTTATATTTATTGTCATATAAGGCTGCATGATATGATAATCACTATTAGTTAGTTCAATATGGAAATCACGATTATTTATAACAATTATTCAGCCAATTTAGGAACACAATTGTTTTATTGCACTTCAGCATTTTATCATTTTGATGGATAAATGGATAAATGGGAAAATTAATAAATCTTTAAATCAAAATAATGAATGAGGAGTGTATGAATGAGAATTAATTTATTACACCAGAGTCAATAAACACAGATATCTAACAAAAGCCAATTAGATAACCTTTAGCTAAGCTTACCAATATTGCAGTTGATTATGTTTAATTAATTGAGGTAGCCAAAATAGTACAGCCCTATTGTAGTGTATATTGTACTTAGTTTCTTGTTTGTACCCAAGGTTACTCATCTGCTCCAAATGTGTAATGTCTCCATATGTTGTAGGTTGATCTGCACCTGAGCTAACTAAAACATTTACTTATACTGTGCACCTGTGTATATTGTATATCTAATGACGGAAATGTTCGATTGAATGTGACATAATGATTGGAAAAGCTTCTGTACTTACTGTGGTTAAGGAGTTGTATAAATAGTAAATGGCCCAGGCGATGATGACAATGTAGTAGATGTTAAGCCAGAAGGACAGAACTGCTGCCGCCAGGCCGACACCTGTGAGCAAAATCCAGAAACGTGTGTGGAATAATATAAATATAAATGTGCACAATCTGCCATGAAATTAACAGTACCTAGCACAAAATACTTTGCATGTAAAAAATGGCAGGGATGTATCATTATTTGGTCCATGTTAAGGCAAACATTTATTATTACTCAAAAACAAGAAGATTCTTCATTGTTTTGGGGGAAATGGGAGACGATGAGGTTTCAGATCTGGGGGGTAGATTTTTCTCTGCATGATTACCTTTGAACATAGGAGCCAGTTTCCACACTCCGAGGCCACCGATGGAGGTGTACTGACCGAGAGAACACTCGAGCAAAAACAAGGGCATGCCAGCGAATATGAGCGTCAAAAAGTAGGGAATCAAGAAGGCCCCTAAACAAAACAAATCAAAAGGTAAGAAAAAAATATGAATATGACAAAACCATTGAACCATTTCTCAAACAATCAACACCCGGGATAACGGATAATGTGTTGCATTTCCAATTATGTCCTTCGACAACAGAAGAAAACATAAATTATTCCAGCTACTGATAAAATAAATGAATGAACTATTAAAGGGCATAATTCAGATTAACTCATTGCACAGATGGATAAGATTAATAAAGCAGTTTGTATCTTCTTTCAAAAATGCTAAATTAAACGAACATCTTAATAAAAAAAGTAAAAAAAAATAAAAATAAAAATGGTAACAATTGTTTGAATTATTAAATACACATTTCATTCATTTGTTCAAACGTAAACGTTCGTTTACTTGTTAAATAAAAAAATACAAAATAAAAGAATGAAATAAAAGGGAATGAAAGTGAAGTGAATAAACAACATTTACAAAGTAGTAATAATAATAATAATAATAATAATAATAATAAAGAATGTCGAAAATAATTCTAAACTACTGCAGGTTTGAGATAAATAAAATAGTTGTAAAAAAAATAAATAATAATAATACAATAGACAAAAAATTATTACAAAACAATGCAACCATTATTATTATTATTATTATTATTATTATTATTATTTATGAAGCCAGTCCCCGGTGTTTACCTCCGCCGTTTTTGCCGCACAGATAAGGGAACCGCCACACATTTCCGAGCCCGATGGCGTAACCGACGCACGAGAGCAGAAAGTCGAACTTGCCGGCCCACGTTTCCCGGTCCGGAAGCTCTTTCTTCTTCTGCACTTTAACCACCAGAGTCTTGGGCTTGTCGTTGGCCGCGGGCGCCTCGTTCAGCTCCGTTAGGACGTGTCCGTCCGAGGCTTTCGCGCCGTTCGTGGCCATGTCGCGCGGCTTGGCGGAGCTCCTGGCGGCCGGACGCGAGACTTCGGCACCGCTCCACGCGGACAGCAGCTTCGCGGCTCCGTGCCCCCCAAAAAACAAGCTCGACTCGGCAGCCGAAAACCGAAAATCTAGGACCAAAAACAATTTGAAAACAGCGCTCCTGTATCTGAACACTGAACTTTCATCCAAGGCTTCTGCGGCTCTAAACGAGTGGATGACGCGCCGCGCAGGCTGCGTCCCAAACCGCGCTACTCAATAGGCTAGGGTGTCAAGTAGCAAATATTTGGGAGCTTTATAGTCTCGTATTATTTTTGGCACACTATTTTTTTTTTGTTTTTGTTTTGTTTAGTAGCCTACGGAATCGCGCGGATTGGGACGCATTCATCGCGCACGTTTTCTGCAGCTGAAATTCGAGCGTGCTCGGCGGAAATCTAGTGCATGAAACATAGTGTTACTAGTATATCTGCACATCAAACGCCTGTAGGGCTTTTACAGTTGAACCCCGTGCAAGAATGGAAAGTTGGGTTAGAGTCGTGCACATCCGATTTTAGACGCATTGAATGAATATGCCTGCGAATGTGAAGTTATACTCCGCCGGGAGGTATAGAAAAATTCAGGTAAAGAAGATTACAGTATTGCAAAAAAAAAAAAATGACTGAACCGGTTTTTTTTTTTTTTTTTTTTTTTTTTTTTTATAATTAAAAAAAACATGCCTCTTTTTCTTTTGCTTTGAAAACACGTGCTCCAAACCGGGGTCTAGCATTAAAACGAGTCTATTTGACCCGTCCCGTTAATTGGAGATCACCGTAATGAAAATGCTGTCGCTCAAACCCATGTGCGCGTGATTACAAAAAGAAATCCCTTGCAGAAATCGAACGGGAAAAGTGAGGTGATAAAATACAGATGCATGCACCGTTTTCTTATTTTTGTCCCCCCCCCCTAAAGCCCCTTTCATCAAACCACTGACTACATAACAAACTCAGGTCGCTCCGATTCCCCCAAAAGTCCATAAATGAAGAGCTGAAGTAAAATCGGCTTACATTTAACCAGATTCTCCTGCCAGACCCTCGGTCCACGTATTCCTCTTAAAGCAAAGCAAAGCCAAATGTTTCCATATAGAAGAGAGAGCAACAACAAAAAAGAAGAAGTGTTTATCCTGATGTCCAAAATGAGAAGAAGAAAAAAAAAGCCCAGAAAGAGGAGCCGATCCTGGAGCACCAACAGCACCCACTAAACCATCAGGCAGCAGAAAGGAGGAAGATGATGGTGATGATGATGATCCTCCACCTTCATCCGCTGAGCTCCAATGAGAAAGTGAGGGTGAAATCTCACAGAGTCCAACATCTCCAGCGCTGACATCACAGTGGAGCATCTTCATGGCCCCCGGCTTTTTATACAGGCTGGGGGTTTTGTGTGTGTGTGTGTGTGTGTGTAAATGTGTATGTCTCTTTTGTCATCAATTAAAAGAGGGCCATTTGCTGCTGTCGAGCCTCTATTTTTATAAACAATACCTCAATGCTCAAAGGTAACAGTTTACGGTTTGTCATTGGTTTAGTTAAAAAATGTTAAGGACAGAAAAGGACCCATTTGTGGAGAGTGTTGTACATGAATAATTTGATTTGCATACACATACACTGTTGCAAGCCCAGCAGGAAAGAAAAACAGAAATTTCCTTAAAGCCCAGCATGTTAGAGCTATTACTTTTTTCATCTTGGCATATTTATATCTCTACATGCTGCATTATGCCCGTCATCGTTTGTGCCAACGCCCTCTGTTTGACAGAGAAGCTCGCCTTTTCTCTCATCCCAAACCAAAACTTGACAGCATAGTGCTTGCTAAAAAAAAAAGCCACACAGAATCAAAAATGCAAACTAATTTACTCTGGCTGAACCAACAGTTGCCAAAGTGGCAGATTCGGAAGATGATGCCAATCGCGCAATGGATTCTGCAAAGCAATGATAAGGGGACGAGTCAATAAGTGATGTCTGGGGGTGAGAGATAAACCAAAGACTGGGTTTATAATCTTCTTAGCTGGCTGCCTTCCAAAATATAAACCCCACTTTGGAGGACCCAGAAAAATATTTGCTTTACAGTCTTCAACTCCCACACTGCGATAAATTAGCTATTTTCGATCAGAAATTATGAGATTAATGGATCGAGACATCTACAGAGAAAGCACTGATGAAGGTTGAACAGTAAGCAGCTGTATTGCTCTACAAATGGACTTGCTTATGACCTTTCATAATGCAGCTTTGGTCATTACAGCATATGCAGAAATGTTGTATTAGAAGATGGTGTAGTATTTTGGTATAGCTCAAACGTCCCTGACCATCAGCAGTTATGGTTCTGTGCTAGTGACCAGATTTGTGAGTTCAAATCCCATTCCAGACTGCCACTGCCGAGGCCCTTAATCCTCAAATTCTCAGCTCTGTGCATGGATTGGATTCTGCCTTAGTTATGAGTAGCTTTAGATAAAAGCATTTGCCAAAATGAATAAATGTAAATATGTAACAAGAAACAGGTTAAATATGCTTAATCAATCTGATCTCACTCAACATTCATAAGAATTTGGTTGTATTTTAATATATATGAAAGACAGCCTTTATTGTCACATATACAAGTACAGTGAAATTTTTTTCTTTGCATATTCCAGTTTGTTAGGAAGCAGGGGTCAGAGCGGAGCCTGGTCAACCCCTAGAGCAGAAAGGGGCCTTGCTGAAGGGCCCAACAGTGGCAGCTTGGCATTTGAACTCACAACCTTCTGATCAGTAGCCCAAAACCTTAATCACTGAACCACTAAGCCACCACTGCTCCTATTTATATGAAGTCATAATTAAAGGTATAAGTGCTAACCCTCATATGAGTTGACGCTACGTTGAAGTACGACAGCTACCAACCTTTGAGACAATGTTGTCTTAAAAGATGGGATAAATAGTGTGAAACCTGGGATAAGATCATTGAACGTTAAAAAGAACATTTAAATTGTCATCTCAGTGGTCCCTCAATGTTAAATTAGGATTCTTTGCATTGTGATTAATAAGGCCAACTTAACAATAATTTAGCAGGTCCAATAACATTATGTAAGCTCTGGTATGAAGTTTAGGCTTTAGTACTTTACTCCTACCACTATACTGTGTCATTGTTTTTTAAATTAATTAATTCAAAACCTTTTTGTGAAAAGATGACAACAGTTCTTACTTTTGGGTTACTGTATGAAAAGTGTTTTTTAATTTCAGGGAGAAGTTTTGCAGAATGGTTTTCTGAATCTGAACGGTTTCCACACTTGATTAGAATCAAATTTAATGCACACAGACCTAGACAGAGAGTGTAGTGAACAACTGGATTGCGGTATCTATGGACAAAATAACACGCATTTTATTGCCCTATGGGCATGTTTATATGATCAGTCTCCGCAGCAACCTTAAAAAGTACATGAAGCGTTGGATTAGAGGAAGGTATAGCATTTGTTAGTTTAATATAGTAAATCCTTTATAGGGCTTTATCTGTTCAAACAATATAAACTTTCACCTTGTACTCTGCCAGAAAAAATAACTTTACTATGCAGTTTAACAGTACTGTGCAAAAGTCAGAGACCACCGTTTTGTGTATACAGTTTTCAATCAAATGGCCATTCAGTATTTATTGTTAATTATTTGGTGGCGAACAAAAAGTACAGTATGAAATTTGTAAATATTTAATTTGTAATTGTGAACTAATGTGTTACTGCATGGTTGTTTGACCGAAAATGGAATGAATGTACTCTACATTTTCCCATCATTATTGTTTGCCACTGAATGGCCATTTGATTGAAAACTGAAGAAACAAAAAAGTGGTCTCTGACTTTGCACAGTACTGTACATTTGTGTTAAATGTGCAGTAAGCCAAGCACTGCCTTCTAACACAAAATGTGCTGAGAACGAAATAAAAGGCTACAACGAATCACCCTATAGCTCTTCTAATACAGTGAAATGGAATAGCAGAGAGGATGCGTGTGATGATGCCAGATGGCAAGCCAATGAGGGGTGAACCAACCTACTGGTGATACTAAATGAAATTTAGCATTTAGAACCCCATCTGGTTGATTTGCCCTCCGGGGATGAGGAGTTCAGCTCTACCTGCACGTTTGAAGACCTGCACTGAGCTTTCAGGTGTCTGGCAACTGTTAGCGACACACTTGATTACTCAACTGTGCATTCAAGCTCATAATTGCAGAAGATTACATTTAATCTCCCTTTTCTAGGCTCGAATAGAGAGCAATAATACTGACTATAGCTGATCATACAGCAGTGGAAGCCTTTTCCCCATGCTAAATGCACGGAGGAAGAAAGTGTCACAGTGTAGTCTTTCTTTTTTGTGTGTGTGTTTGTGTCTGGAAGGGGCATATCTGGGAGCAGCGAAAAATATGTTTGACAGTAATTTAAGCAGGGAAGGTTTTTCATGAATTTGGGAAGTTCCTACATTACAGTTTCGTTTGAGTTAGCTTTGGTAGCTAACTAAAGCCTCTAGGATCTTGAGGAGTATCAACAAAGGTTTCTTATATGAGAAAGGCATATCAAATCTCAGGCACGTCAAAAGCTGGAAACAGCTGTCCTCAGAATGACTACAAACACAACAAGGATCTCAGAATGTCATAGCCAACCTAAAAACCAGTTTGAAATGGCAAAAAAGTGGCTTAAAGTCATTCATGCACAGGTGTCTGTTTGGGCTTGTTGATGCAATGTAAGCTGTTTGCTGTATCAATTTGTTAGTCAAGACACTTTGGATGACACGTTGCACATTTGGTCATTTATTTCAATAATTAAACCAAATATGCTAGGAGTTGTATAATCTAATGCTGTATAGTTTTAATTTAGCACTACTTTATCAAACATGTAATTTTGTCTTAAGTAGTGCAATTTTTATGTTCAAAATGATCAGCACCCCCTTACTTAATATTTAGTGAAGCCTTCCCTGGAATAGAATAACAGCACTGAGCCTCTTGCTGTAATGTTTAACAAGGTTAGAGACACTTGTCGAGGGATCTTGGACCCTCCTCCATCAGAACAATTCAAGCTTCTTTATATTATTAGGTTTACGCATGTGAACTGTCTTCTTTAATTCAGATCACAGGTTTTAAATAGGGTTCAAATCCAGAGACTGAGATGGCCATTGCAAAACATGTTCCCACAACCATTTCTGTGTTAATTTAGGTGTATGTTTGAGGTCATTATCTTGTAGAAAGATCCATCTATGGCCAAGCCTTAACCTCCTGGCAAAGGGAACCAGGTTTTGGACTAAACTATCCTGGTACAATTCATGATGCCATCAGGCTTTACAAGAGCCCATGGACTACTAGCCGCAAAACATGTTTGGGGACTTTCCCTTGTATGCAGTCCCCTTTTTTGCAAAACATGCCGATGCAAGTTTGATTTTGGTCTCATCTGACCACAAAACACGATTCCAATTGTAGTTCCAATGACGCTTGGTGAAGTTCAGGGCCTGCATTTTTTGGGTTGCTCTCAGGAAGGGTTTCTTTCATGCAACCCCTAGCTAAATTGTGAACTTTAATATCCTAGGAATTAACTGAACTGTACAACCTTTCATCTGGGTTCTGGCTTGAAATGGATGATGCTAGTGATGCTCATGATGACAATTTGATAGTTCTTTATACTATTAACTAATATACTACACTTATGTTTGCTATCCTGTCACCTTTTGCTGTGTATGTAAATAGCAAATTGAAACCAGTAAAAGTGTACATCTCAGCAACATGTGGATGCTTTGATTACTAGTGGGATTAAATTAACCAAAAAAATAGTCTGCAGAATGACTGATCTTGCATCATAGATACTAGAGGAAACATGTCAATATTTTACTAGTACATGTGAACGCATTGACCCGGTGGCTTTAAATTTGTGTGTGAAATTGTCAAAGATCAGAAGACATTTAGAGGCGGGCAAAGGTCATTTTGATGAAACATTATGTAAAAACAAGAATTTTATCTTTAGGTGATTGATTCTGGTCACAATATGATCAGGGCTGAACATACGATGGTTAACGGTCTTATTCAAAGGCCCAACAGTGGCTTTCTGGCAGTCCTGGATTTGAGCTCACACCCTTCTGATTACTAGCTCAGAAACTTAACACGGCGCTACCGCCATATGTA
>JAOUQW010000001.1:15716189-15729036 GCA_028565825.1 Olivaichthys viedmensis
GACTACCTAATAAGTTAACTCAGGACTCGGATTAAGAATCAGTCTGTTTATACCTCGTTTTAGATCTCAGATGTTCCTTCAGTCTCTCATGTGTTGCCTCTTGTTTTTCCCCAGACCACAAAGACAGGTAGAGCCTCAAAGACTTCATAACGATGGAGAAAGAGATGTTTCGACTTGCGGTGAGAGACTAGTGGGCTTATTTTATCGTGCAAAGTAAAAGCATTGGAAGAAATAATATGATATTGTGTACTCTCCAGACTCTTTTAATCCAACAACACACTTCTGTTTGTGCTTTTCGCTTAAATGAAAGAGTAAGTATCTGTAACTGTCTGGGGCCTGCCAGTAAGAAAGTTCAGAATCCAGCTGCAGAGTGGGTTGTTAAGTCCTAGAGTCCTGACCTTTGATACTAGCTTTGACGGCATGATGGTATTAAATGCTGAACTGAAGTCTATAAACAGCATTCTGACATAAGTGTCCTTAATTTCCAGATGGGTTAGTGTTGTGTGGATGTTTAGAGAGACTGCGTCCTTTGTCGACCTGTTTGAATGGTAGGCAAACTGATGTGGGTCCAGTTTGGGTGGGAGGCTGGACTGGATGTGGGCCATGACCAGTCTCTCAAAGCATTTAATTATGATGGACGAGCAATTGGACAGTAGTCGTTCAGGCTTGTGATGGGGGTTGTTTTTGGCACTGGAATTATGGTTGTTGCTTTAAAGCAGGTGGGGACAGTAGCTTGGGCCAGGGACATGTTGTAAATCTCTGTGAGGGTGGCAGCCAGCTGGTTGGCACATGCACTGAGCACATGGCCAGGGATGCTATCTGGACCGGTGGCTTTGCGTGTGTACCCTCATCATTGTTTTTCTTACCTCATCTGTAGACAGTGAGAGTGCCTGGTCCTGTGTGGTGGCTGGGATGGCATCTGCTTGTTCAGTGTAGTGGGTTTCAAAGTGGGCATAGAAAGTATTGAGCTCATCCTGCATTACTAGCGATGAGCGACAAGGCCGTATCTGCACTGTCTGAGACCAGCGCCAAGGTCATCCAGCACAGCCTGAAGCCTGCCCTGAGGCTTCTCCTGTCCTGCATGAGGTCTCTCCTGTTCTGCACGAGACCTTTCCTGCCCAGTCCAGGGCCTCTCCGGCTCCCACTGCCAGCAATGAGGTCGTAACACCTATCTGTGGGGAGGAGCTCCTGGTTCCCAGCTCTGAGATGAGTATTCAAGTGTTATCTATCTTGTCTGCGCCTCAGACTGGGTATCTCTCTCTCCGATAGACGAGGTGTTCCTAGACACGCCGCCCGCCTTTGCGGATAATGTAGCCCAGTTCTCTGACACCATAGAGGGCGTCGCCCAGTTCCCTGACACCACAGAAGGTGTCACCCAGTTCCCTGATGCTGCAGAGGGCGTCGCCCAGTTTCTGGACAATCCTGGTGATAAGGTTCTGGTCCAGATCTCGACCCTAGCCCAAGCAGTGTCCTTGATCTGCGGGTAAACCAGCTAACACAACCTGAGAACCTGCATCCACCCACAGGTCCAGGACCACCCTCCCACCCAGTTAGTGTCTTGGCGCATCTGTCACGTCTCTGCCGGCATGCCGAGTACACGAACTCCAACTCCCAGAATCCCTAGAGCTCCACAGCATCAGCTGATCCGCTTACGTGCTCTAATTGCAGATCATGTACACCTGGCACTCATTATACTCACCTCCATATATACCTGGAGATTTCACACAAACTTTGCAAAGTCTTGCTCCTGAATCCTTCAGTGACATTTATAAGCATTTCAGGAAGTTATGAAATAATTGACGTTTGGGAAAAAGTTCCACCTTCTTCCTATCCAACTTCCTATAAATTCACATCTCTCCCCTTCCTCTGCTCGGGACGGAGTTTCCGCATCCACCACCTCCCCATCTCCTACTATTCAACGACTCCTACCCAAAACTCTTCAAGGGGGGCGACTGGCTGTCTCACACTAAGCAGAAGCCGCCCAGAACTCCAGCTCAAGTCCTCAGAGTTCTGCCCTCCCTACCACAGTTCCACAATCACTCTCCATACCATTTAGTTGAAGGTGTGGGCTGCACTCGCAAATGACAATCTAAAACAAAGCTGTAGAGCTTCCTGAGTGTCACCAGAAGGGTTTTGCATGTGTCCCAAAACCTAGAGCAGGTTAGGGGTTAGTCCACCTTCAGACCGTAAGGAATGATTGTCCCAGCCTTCAGTGAAGGTTGTGTTCCAGGCATGGTAGGAAAACACAATGTTGAGTTACCCCAAGCCTAGTCGGGAGCATCTGGTATCTTTTGTACACTCAGCTGGCCACAAGCTTCAGAATGTTGAAGGTTGCAATCTGATTGGCTATACGCATTCCGTACACATGTTTCTGGCAGGAAAACAAACTTTTGAACACTGTGACACCGTGTTCACACATGGTCGCTTCATGCACCTTGAGTATCAGGATTATATCTGGATAGGGATTATCCACAAAAAAATTAAAGTGAAAGTGTAAATTATTAAACCGTAATAAACAGTTAGACAATTATTGTGTGAACATTTCATATTCTCCCATGCTTATTCTAGATGTCACGTCTGCCCTGTTTCGGTTCCTGTTGGCCCACTATTTTCTGTACACCGTATCTCCCGTTTCGTCCCCTCACTTATATGATAATTGTTTCTTGTTCTTGAACCCCTGATGCCATCGATGTTATCTGGTCTCACCCCTCATTAGTCTGTGTATTATCATATTCAAGCAGGGCCATGCACAGAAATTTTGAGGGGCAATGGCTCAAGCAACATAATAATTATGAAATAGTATTCATAATAATGAACAATAACAGCCACAGCAAAAACATAATTATCATTATTATTATTATTATTTATTTATTTGGTCCAGAGGGACATCTTAGTAAAGGAGGGCAAAAGCCACTAGCCCTATATCCTATGTAGTTCACGTCGCAATTTTAGATTGGTACCTCGGGCATGTTGAGGTCATTTTTTATGTAATTGAGAATGTGCAAACGCCCCAACCCTATACAGCATATATTTTCATTTTGAATTCGGTGACCCTTTTTACATTATTGCGTGTGGGGGATTTTAAACCTTACAGCTTTCGAAAGATCCACATTCAAACTTTTACAGTTTAGAAACTGTTAGTTTGAGTCACTGTAAACATCATTTTCATACTAGTTCTGACAAAAAAAAAACCTCACCAGGTTCCATCTTGATGAGCTTTATGGCCGCCATTTCTCCTTTCCGCTTATTCCGGGCCTGAGGACACACACAAATACAGATAGTACATCATCATATTCAGTTGTATTTTCAGTTGTACAGGGTTGCTGACCTTTCAGTGCTAACTCAGCACTTAAGGTTCTGTGGTCTTGTGGTATTCACTACTTTGTACTTTATATTTTCTTGACAGCTTCAAGTTCCCAAGTTGTGACCCGATGTTGACTTTTCGTAATATAAAACCTATGCAGCCTTCCCTTCAACACAATCTGAGATTTCAGGTGATGCCAAATTTTAAGGCATCATGATGAGGCCATTGTTTAGAACATCTGCTAAATGTCTTTGTGCCGACATTTTGTTTGTCTTACAAGGAGCAGTGAGATGAATGTCAAGTTTTTCGTCTGCAGCGTGGATATTCCACAGACACTGAAGGTGGCGGTAAGGGTGTGTTTTTTTTGTTTTGTTTTTTTGGGGGGTTTTTTTATATAGCAAATGTGTTTGCCTCTTCTGCATTTCCCAGGTGTTTGGCTATTTGCAGAAATCAAAAAGAGAGGTCGTGTATATAAGGAAAAAATTATTCTGAGCTAACATCATAGTAAGTAAACTAACAAAAAAAACCCCACACATCTAGCTTGAAAAAAACACCCATTTTTAAATAACCAACTGGCAAGGCTGATTAACAGTTGAGAGTTGAGGGCAACACGAGGTGAAATCAGCAAAATTATGGATCAATATTGTTGCATTGTTAAAATCAACACAGTTAATTTGTGGGCTGCTGCTATTAACTATGATTTAGTAGTAGTTAATTGATGCCACTAAGTTGTCCAGTAGCTAACTTTAGCAGCCAATGATGAGCGGAAGCGAATGGCTTCTGATATTTTGGTGCAGTGGATCAAGTTCATGATGTGGCATGTATACGACACGCGTCTTTCACCACCCCCACACGTCAAAAATAGGAGAAAGTTGAGGCGCAAAAAAAAAGTCTAACAATTGTTCGGTTGTGTTTGTATTATCGAAATATTTTTTGTAACTCACTTAGGCCTAATCTTTGTGATATTTCCTTTTTTTCCCCACCATTAAACCCCTTAATTTGACTCCATAGGTCATAAAAGAACTTTGCACCACAGGTACACTGGAAGTTTTTGCGTTTGGTGACTGAAGAGTTTTCAAAAGTAGCCTTATTAGTGAAAAAATGCAAAAACATTTAATGGAAAGTTATGTACTCGACCCAATTTTTTTCGTGACGTTATGTTTTGACCCTGAGAGCAACCACTTGTGTCCTTCCTCAGACGATGATGGAGACGGACTACCATATACACACCCACTGTAGCGCGGATTAAAAATAGACCGTTGACTTTAAGAGTGGAAAATGAAGTAGTTAAGACGCGGGGCGAGGGGACGAAGAGATTCAAGGGGGTTAACCATGACTTAAAATAGATACAGAAATGAGAATGCAATACAAACAAACAAACACAGACTTTTCGACAAACAAGAGTGAAAGGTCAGACAATGGCGTTGACAGCAGTGACCACAGACACACACACACACACACACACACACATATAGTCATTTTACAAATACTATCAGTGTAGCATGATCTCATCAGACCTGGGTGTCCATTCTCCACCTATAATCCTTTTCTTTATTTTTATTATTATTATTATTGGACAGAAGGTCTGATGAGCTCAGAACAGGCCTGTTGCAATATTCCTTCCTTCATGCCATCTTTTGTCCGTTCTCCATTCCTCATTTCTTACCCTATATATCTTTCTCATCTTTAATTTATTTAACCTTGCCTTCTGTCAGGTAGAAAGAAGATGCTGCTTAAAGGAATTTCTACACATTTCCCTGCACTGAGAAATAAATGGAAAACCCATTTACTTGAAACTCACTTATAATGGAAAACTAAGGACAGCTGCTGAACTCTCTTAATAAACGTTTCAAACATGAGAATATATAATGCAAATTCTACACTACAAAAGTTCCAGGTCTTAGGATGAGACAGATATGAGACCAAAGCTGCTCTAATGCAGTTTCATCAACCTTTCAAACACTGGAGCACTACAGTGAAAAGTAATCCCAGTTGCTTACACTTTCCCTAAGGTTTTCTGGTATCCATGCGCGATTAGGCACTTCCTTGTCTATGTGTCTACGTCGTGAAACACAACTAACCATAAATTCTACATAAAACCCCCCCAAAAAAATGGTAACACTTTACTGTAGGGCAGTGTTCAGAAGGCTACATGACACCTACATAAGCCCTTCATGACAACCGGCATAAACCAACATAAACATTTATAAATTCTGATTCTAATAGGCGTCAGTTGTCATAAAGGCTGCTTTTGTCAACTTTGATGTCAAGTTGACATAACACCTGTGTCAAGTGACATACATTTTTGGTGACATTAGGTTGTGTCATGACACTTTCTGGGGTGAAATTACATAGCATGTTATGACAACTGACTTTGTAGCTCAGAGTATTTTTTTGTTGTCAGAGTGACCATGCCTCCTGCCACACCTCCTGCGGCTTCAGGGAGTTCGGCCACGCCTCCTGCGGCGTAAGGGAATTCATACACGCCTCCTGCAGCGTCAGGGAACTCGGATACGCCTCCTGCAGCGTCAGGGAATTCGGCTACGCCTCCTGTGGCGTCAGAGACGGCATCAGCAGACGTCATCAGCCCCCCAAAAAATTTCCAGGGGGATTTCCTCCTCCGCTCCGGAGAGGCTCGTGATCCGGGCTGGCGGTGCCAGGACAACCGCTGCGGCTGACAGCATTCCCCATACCACATCCATTGGGGAGTTTTTTGGCGGCGTGGTGGGAGGCAGGTCAAACACCATGTGAAGAGCCACCCCAGGACAGTGGAGGTGAGGGACTCGACCTCCCGTTGCTGCCACTTGCATTCACAGAGCCATTCCCCGGGTGGCTTCATCCATTGCGGGGGCAAGCTGCTCCCTCGCGACGAGCCACGGCCCGACGGCGATGAGGTATTCGTCCCTTTGCAGCGGCTCCTCCTCGCTCATCTGGTGCAGCATTAGCCTCCCTTCTTTTCTTATTTATAATATGTGCCTGAGATTCAAGGTGGTCATTTCATGTGTGTTTGCGGCTCCACTCAATTGTGTGTTGACAGGCTTTACAGAATAACTGATCCATGATTCATAGTAGTGTTGATTACTACAACAACACACCACAGTCTATAAAGTCTGGAGATCATTTCTTAATGTTAACATGACAAAAAGGCCAAAACAGAAGCAAGTCTTTTTAACTTTTATTTTTAAAAATGAGTAAGCAGATCATTCTTATGTCCTGTAAATACCAAAATGTGTGTAAACAGCACATATAACATTTGCATTATATCTCTAAAACTTTATAGGAACACCATGTTGAATGGCATATCAAAAGTCATTCAAGAAACATTTTCTTTTTGTTGTTGTTGTTCGTCTCAAGAAATAGTACACAAAAAAACTAACCGGATGTAAAAATATACATCAATCTCAAAAGTTAACTGGCTATTAAAATGTAAAACAGTTTACTTGCACAAACAGAAGTGACAGTGTCATGATGAAATAGACCATACCAAAGATCACATGCATGTGCACAGGGTTCACAGTGGTTCCAAGACAACTGGATGAAAGGATGTCTACAGTATTGAAGTAGCTGGATGCCCTGACATAACAATCTCGTCAATTCTCTTCCTTAATCAAAATCAGTTCATCTTTATAACAAAGTCAATAAACTAGCTATATCTACCACAATACTATTAGGAATCTATTTAGCATATGTTGCCAGTCTAATGGCAACTACCAGTTTGAGGGCATCAACAGTGAGGTTTCACTCTTCAAATCAGGTTGTAAAAGTGATGATAGCAGCTAGTGTCAGCCAGGCCAAATAATTAGGACTTGTTTAATCCCTTCTACTGCATATCCCAGTTACATCCTACTTACCCCCTATCTTTTCCAATCTTAAAGCCCAATCTCACGTAACACGGAACCAACACTTACAAGTCACATTTATCTATAATGGCATCCATACAATGAATGTGTACTGCAAAAACCTGACCTTTCATTTCTTACTTCATCAGAAAAAGCTGAACAGCTGCCCTCGGGCCACCAGCTTGTCAACAAACTGCCCTTATAACACTGTGAGCGTGTCCACTACAGCATCATGGTAAAAGGAGAAGATGTGTAAGGACCTTAAGATCAAGAGTCAAGCTGGCTATCTGAACAAACCAACCAAAATCAAATATTATGAATTGTGTTCAGTCTGTCACCTTGGATTAAACTCAGTTTAACCATTGTGAAGTGGCAGTGAGTCCACGCTGTATAAAACAACACTATGGACATTGGGTTTGCTATGTCATGCTCGCCCTGCGAGGCTAATGCTAACGAAAGGAAAGAGAAATGTACTGTCATTGGGGTTCATTTTTACCCAACAAATTTGAGAATCCTCTACAAACATACCTGCAAAATTTGGAATGGTCAAAAAATGGTTCTTCTACACATTAGAAACATTCTCTAGAGAATAACGCTGATGCCAAGAGTCAAAATGCAGAAACACTTTACAGCACATTTTTACCTTGGCTTCACTCTAAGTAATCACTAGTCTCACAAAAATACACAAAGTACAAGATCATCTTTAACAGTCTAGATTTTCAATACACTTGGATATGCGACATTTTTTTAATTGTGATGTTAACTCGTGATGGATGCGTTAATCATTTGTGCAAAAAGGGCAAGACTAAGAACGTGATAATAATAATTCTCTTCACCAAAAATCAAGGCAAACTTTAAGTTCTTTTCCTTTACTGTCTTGGTGGCTGTGACTGTGTCTTGGTAGGAACAGGCTTAGAAATGTGTCTCCTTCTCCGTGATGGTGGAGATTTTGCCGTCCGCCCTCATTTTGGCATCAGCGTCGTTGATGGCGTAGGGACTCTTGGCAACGAGGTGCCCTCTCATCCTTAGGTCAGGGCTCGGGGTTGTCAGCTTCTTGATTCTCTGAAATTACAAGTACATCCAACATATTAGAGAAATGGGTTTGCTATGTCATGCTCACCCTGTGAGACAAAATGTTAGTCAGGTAATTTGTAGACTCTCAATATTACACAATTACAAAACTTTACTTTTTGCAGTGTTGGGTTTTGTATTAAAGGATTTTTTATGAAGATTTGTAGTTTGGGTTGATTTCTGTCTTATGGTGCCATTGTAAATGAAGGCTAACTCAGAAAGGACTATGATTAGTCATGTAATGAAATGAAATTGGAGCAGTAGTGGACTCTAGCTCTACTCTCAGATATTAACCCAAACTGTTAGCTGAAAAACATTTTGTATAACGTTATTGCCTTCAGATAACGTCTATAAATAGCTAGTTAGCTATTACCTCCTGAAGGACATTACCTAGCTATGTAGCTAGTTTTCTTGTATTGTATTTCTGTAGGAGCATTTAGAGAACTTCTTGACATCTTATTTTTGTCAAAGTGCTAGATACTTAATGTGTAGAGGAATCATAGCTGCACAATGTTTTAACAACATTAACACTCAAACAAAGACCAACTGATCTGTAACACTGGTTTATGGATATTTATACAAGAGTGAGTTTTCTTACTTTGATTAAGTTAACAGGAGTCTGCTAGATAGCCAAGAATGCTATCTACTAGCTACTTAATGCTACAGTGCGTAGGATGTTTTGGTTAAAAACAAAAAAATGTGGGGGGTTTTTGAGTAAGGGGAGAAATATATACTCTAAAATATGATGTTCCTGAGCTGCTGTGAGTCACCCTGGAACTCCTGTAATAGTAACTCACAGTAATTCATAGTCAGAGCTGGCGTGCTCAAATTGACGGGAAATTTTTAACACACACATCATACGCCAGCTCAGATACGTCAAATGTCATCACACTCGAGCTTTCCGCATGAAAGAAGTCTAGCTACGTGGTGACAGGTGGGAGCTGGCAGCCAATCAGGAGTCAGAGAGCGTAAGAACTTGAGAGTGTAAACAAATGGGAGTGAGAGAGTCCGGTAAGAGGGAAAAGGATTTAGGAGTGACGGAGTTTAGCTTTTTTTTCTTACTGAACAGGTAAGGCCGTTTTTGTTCTCTAATTTGGGAAGCTTGTGAATGATAGTCAGCCGATTTATCCTTGTTGTGGAATTTGTATCGTTACCTAGTTGTGAAGTTGTTTTGGTAGAGAACTCATGAAAGCCCGCTAGTGACTAATGGGAGGTGTTGGTGAGTTTCTCTGTATTTTTGTATTCCAAACTCTGTTATATTGGGCAAGAGTGAGTTATTCGAGCCCTCCGTGTGTATATTATTCACTGATATAGTGTCTTTTTATTTTCTGGTCTGGGTTTTAGCTAGCGTGCTTATACTATCCGGCTTGTGCCAAACCTTTTTTTATAACAATTTTATAACAAAATTCACAGAAAACACATATCGGGCAATAAAAATACGCACATCAGAAGAGACCAGACATGATAATTTTGTTCTCTACACTGTATTTTAGCTAACTAGAGTTAGTGGGCTAGTTCGCATCTATTAGCCACGGAGATCCATGCGCTGTGAGATTATAGCGGAGCAACCATTTTCCCTTCAACTGGAGCATATATTTTAGTTCACTAGCTAGATGACTAGTTTGTTCTGTAGGTTATGTGCTGCAGAATGAGCACAGTTACACCGCGGCTTCATTGAGACACAGGCATACTGCTGTAGGTTCAGGCAGAGCCGGCTAGTGCTAGCTAGAAGACAAGCTCTTGTTGCAAGGTTTTGCTCTTTCATCTGGTACTCAGTAACTGTGACAGTCACAAGGATGTGCACAATACAGTTAGTTTATTCTCATAACACTGCTGTAATACTGAGCAAACGGTGATAACAGCGTAGATAATTATACTCTCAGTGTCGCAAATCCTCAGCCCGGGAAGTTCAACTTTGGGATAGGACCTGTTAGAGTTAGCCTAACCGACTTTGTTTTTGGGCTTGTACCTACTGGCCCAATGGTAGCTTTTGGTTTTGTTTTATGTGCAGAAACCCTTACCCTTTACATCTCCTTTATGTAAGGCTACACTCCGGTTTTTGTTAGAGCCAGTTAAAGAGCTCTTAAGCCATTTGTTTATGCAATCCTGTTGTTCACTGCCAGGGCAGGGAGGTTAGTATGGGGTGCCCCCTGCTTTGCACCATGTAGGAAGGTAATCCTGTATAGGATTTATTAGGAATACTATACTAATACTGGGTAGGGCCTCCCTTTGTAGCCCACCCGCCTCAAGGTTCGACGCATTGTGTACACCTCCTTTAACTTAATAAAACATCAGTGTTACACCCCTTCCTTTAAAGGTGGACGTAACAGTGTCATTACTATTTATGCATACAACTTTGTGCGCACTATGCGGTTTGCATTCTCTCTGAATGTGTATTGACTTGGCACTTGCAGCCGTGAGATTAACCCGCGTGGTGGAGAAGGGCGTAGCACATCCACTTTACGAAATGTTCTTCCACAAGGGCGAAATTCCAAAATCTTACATGCATAGCGGGAGTCACATTGGTAATTTGCTGCCTTTCTGTACTAAACAACTCAGTGTTAAAATGATATGTGCTTTTTTTTAAAAGAAAACAGACACTTAAACATCAAGCTTGTGTAATGTTTACATTTTTTATGGTATTATCAAAAATTGCAATGTAATAGTTTGCTGACTCTTTTTTTTTTTTTTTTTTTTTTTAACAACAAACTCTGGATGCTGTAAATCCTACTTTAATTTTCCAATCATGAAGCTTTTTGCCGTAGTAAGAGGTTTGGGTGAGCAAAACTCCTATGAGCCCTTAAGTTTTAAATAAATTAAATGAAATGTAGACAGAAATGTCTTGTGATTAATAAAATACAACCCAAATTCAGCCATGATCCTAGCTTTGCTATGGCTGGCTAGAAAACTGAACAGCATAAGTCAAACACAGTAAGCAACAACCACAACTAAGCAGCTGGGCATGTGACATTTTGTAACTCATTCAATCAATAAGATATGGCACAATGGGGTCAGACCAGGGCAAAGAGTTACACACGCAGCGTGGCATCAAGTCTGCATTGCACTCAGAATATGTTTCCAACCCTGCTGTGCTGGAGCAAATTTCATATTTGGCCTGTCATGGTTACTCAAGAAGTAGTTTTCTCAAAGTGGCTTAGTTGAACATTTTGGCCCTGTCAACATTTTGAGAAGTGCTGCCAGGTCACATAGTGGAAGATGAGAGTAAGCTTTCACAGAAAGGATATTTATACAAATGTATTGAATAAACTAAAATGTAAAATAACATAATGGGAAAGTACAGTGTTATAGAAAACAAGAGCTTGAAATAATCCCTCAGCTTTTCACAGATGTACAGCACAGATCCAGAAAAATGCAAAGGAATTGTTTATCCAAAAAAGATTAACACAATGTTCCCCTTACCCCAAATGTAGTCAATCAGCCAAGGCATGTTTTGTCTCCGCAGTTTGCTTTTTTAGTTTTTCATTAGAGCTATGAGGCTAATGTTGCTAACAAATTAGGAAAGCTGACAGCTGCATCGTGCAAACTGTCTAAATCACACACTCTCCTCGAACCATAGAGTTGAGTTGTACAATATTTCAAACAGACTTGCTTATGTGGTTTCTGACACTGTATAACATATTTTTTTATATGTTATCTATAAAAATACACAAACCTGTAGCCAGGTTTCTGCATCTCATGCAAAATTCAAAGAAATTCTAACGAGAGAAGTCAATTTAACTAAATAAAGCTAAAAACAGTAGTAGCGACCATAAGGAAGCTAGAATTACTTTCTTCCTCAGCACATAGTTTGGTGTCACTCAGCACAAGCATCAGACTCAAAGTTTGTAGGAATTGTATGTTGGAAGTGATTCAGATGATAATAGTTCCAGTTAATGAGGACCTACTGTGCTATTTCATGAAACTGTTTATGCACAAATGCTCTGCATGCAGTTTACATGTTAGCCTTGTAGCTTCAGTGCAAAAATGTAACCGAGAAACTTAGCTGGTCAATGGAAATTAGTATCACAAATGAGCAATGATGACTTTTTCATGGCATGTCTCAGCAAGTGGAGATGGAATGTGTGTGTAGAGGGCATAAAATACATTATCCAAAATTTTTTAGGATTAGCATTATATCATTTATGTGCTGCTAACAATCCCCTTCCCTGTTTTAGAAAGCTTTCCTTCTCTAGCAAAATATAAAATTTTATTTCAGTTCTTAGACAGGGTTGCCAGATTGTGACCATATTGTTGCACTGAATCCACATACTGGGGGCTATTTTAATAAGATTGGGCTGGATAATGGCTTTGTGGGGGTTGAAAGTTACAGTTTAGGCTGGCATATACTGAACTAGGTGGCTTTTAACCCATAATTTGACTAGAAGCCAATCTGTTCTTACATGTGATAAAATTTTTAGGGGTGGTATTTAATTAATTAAAGTCTTTGATGCCTTTATTGAAATACATAATTGAAATAAGGGTATACAAAAAAATTCACAGTATCAGAACAGTACAACTCAATAGTGTGGTTTTCAGTACATTGCGTTATCGTCCATATAACACCTCAGCAGCAGTGCAAGAATTCCTTAGCTGTAGCCTTCATTAGTTTCTCTGATTCTTTAAGCTCTCAAAA
>JAOUQW010000001.1:15787274-15798161 GCA_028565825.1 Olivaichthys viedmensis
GTAGAATAAGTCTGTAATGTAATGAAACGTGGAGAAGGTGAAAGGGGTGTGCAGACTTTCCGGCTTGACTGTACCTAGATAATTTTTAGACACTTGCAGCAATCACTTATTAATGGCAGCTTTGGAGGTGTCTGTCAAACATTTAGTCGGTACAGGTTGTATTGCTGTGTTTCCATACTGTCCTCAAATGGAACCCTGTCAGAAAGAAAAAAGAAAAAAAGCCTCACTTTATCTACACGTATGCCACTGTATCATGCAAGTTTAAGCTTGCTATAAATAAAAGAATATATACATATGATCATATGACCATGTGTGATGTAAATATCTGGGTTCATTTGAAAATAAACCTGGTGGAAACATATAGAAATTTATCTTTTATTATTATAGACATCACCCTGAGAAACTAATAGTGTCTGAATAGGACTTAAGGAAAACTTAGTCTGTCAAACACTTAAACGCTGAATTGGACTGAATGACAAAATAAGAGTGACTAACCCTCCACAGACATCCTAAACATCCTACTAAATGAGAATAAAATGTAGTGAATATTCATCCATCAACCTATTGCTCAGTGTTAAAGAAAAAAGTCTGATATCATATTTGACATAACTCTCCTTACTTCCATATCAGCTAAGGAAAACTTGCAAGGGGCTAAAACGCTGACACACAGGAAAAAACAAAACAAAAAAACAACAACAACAACAGTGGACTGGTCTGAAACACAGATGAGAAGTCTGATCAGGACGGATCACAGCAATGGAAAACCGGCCTAAAGTTCAGCAAGACTCGACAGCGTGAAGCCACGAGACAGAATGGGCCTCATCAGGCGCGAATTTACATCACACAGACTAGACAAGACAAGACTATGATGAAGAACCAACACTTTCTTCATACGTCTTCAAAGCTGTGCATAAAAGAAAGTAGTCATAATAATAATAAACCCACTTTTATCACAAAGCATTGCGAGTAAACAGGTCTAGCTCAGGATGATATTGTTGGCTTATACTTGAATGTTTACGCAGCCTAGTGAGTTTGTTTTTGCAGGAATTTATTAGTTCACATCGATTTAGCGACAGACAGCGGATGGGGGACTCACAACCTGAAATTCACGCCGTAGGCTGCACCCTCACTCCAAGGCCCTTAGCACTCTGAGGGAGACAAACACATATTGGACATTGAAACAAGAGCTCCTCTGACAAAGGGGGGGTAAAGTGATTAATTCACAAACAGTTATAAGAAAGCAAGAACAGAATGTCAGAAAATAGCAAGAAGCAGAGAAGAGGGTCAAAGATGCCCTCTGATAATAATATGAGTAAATGTACTCTTGCTGTTAGAAATGACTTGTTATTGAAAATATGTTTCTGATATTACACCTTTAAACTATGAGGAAGGACATATTGTATAAGGGTCTTGCTATTTAGCATTATGTGCAAACATTTGTGTGCGGCTGTGCCATGGTGGTCGCCATGACAACGAGTGCCATGCGTTCGTGTTTATGTTGTCTGTCTGATTTGCGCCCGGTCCTGTCTGTGATTGATCCCACCTGTGTCTCGTTCGTCTGTGTAATTAGTATCTGTATAAAAAGCCCTCGTGTCCCAGTCCAGCTTGTCTTTGATTGTTAATGTTGTGTTTTCCGTGTATTGTAGTTAATGTCTAAGAGTTTAATAAATGTTTCGCATTTGTGTCTGCCTACCCGTCTACAAAGCGTGACATTGTCCTATGTGATTTTATTAATTAATACATTGAATTAAAAAAATCCAATAATTAATAAACCTTTATGCTCCAAATATGACTGCACAGTGTGGTAAATGGCGTCTTACAAGAAAATGTAACTAAAAGTAATAAAACGATAATTAACTAATTTAAGCAATTACAAGACTATGTAGTTATGTAAATAGCACACTACGATATCTCATATTGTCTGTTATCGGATTTTTAAAAATCTGATAAAGACATCTGGATTTAAGCACAATAATTGGGTTATTCAGTGCATGTATACCGTTAATCTAGTATCTTTCGTTTTTCTACAACTGCGCATGTGCCCAAATGTAATTGGATAGTGAAGAGCTGCACTGGAAGCACTAAACACCACAGACTGAATGGCTCAAAGAATATTTACCAGTAAAGCGATTCCAGTTTTTAAAAAATTATTGGTGGGTTGCAGAGCGACACATCATGCGCAAGTCATGTATTTAGAAAGAAATCAGATTATTGACTGACTTGCTTGTGTAGACCTAAAGTTTTCCCATTGCCAGAATACATGTAGTGCATGTAAATGCATTGGATAAATTATTTGATAAAAACTGGGTTTTTTTTTGCAGTTATTAGATTGTGTACATGTAAACGTACTCAGTAACTGAGTAAAGTCTGTTTAACTTTCTTTCTCCTAAAGTCGGAGTCCACCACAAATAACTGTTTGAAGTTCATCTTTTATCAAAAACTAATAGAATTTTTCATAATTCTTTATTAATAAGTCCAATACAGTGTGTTGTTATTGTCTGAATACAGAAGGGATGATGATACACTAAATAACACACTAGATATCAGGAGTTGGTTGTGAAAAGTTGACAAAAATTTACACTGTATGTTAAGAACGGTAATGTTCCTAACACTCAGTGTTAATTACTGTCACTACAACAATTTTGAAAAATTAAGCAAATGGTGTCTCTGAATGGGATATTCAGATGCATTTTGATTTCAGATGAGGGCAATTAAATTAAATATTAAATATTCTTGAATAATAATCAACAGAGTAAAATGTAATATTAGTTTTTGATTAATTAGAAACAGGTCTTGCTCGTGGACTTTTGGACCCTAGTATACATGTCGTGTTTAATTTCTGGTCTCCACAATTGGCAAATTAGTCAATTGTACTTGGCCTATTCCTTATCTTTTGTTTTCATTTAGTTTAATTTCCCAGAGGGCATCTGAGATGAGCGCACACAGAAAGTCGTCACTCACGCCCAGTGGGAACAGCAGCAGTGCTGGTAGGAGAGGAAAGGGCATTGGACAAGGACATGTGACTAGGACTAGAAACATTGGTTACATCCTGATTCTGGCTGGTGGTGGAGGACTGGCGCCTCAGTGCCCCCTGAAAGGAAGTCCCGCTCTTGAACGTGTTCACAACATCGATCTGCAACAAGGGTACAGACAGTACATACATCACATAATCCACTTTCAGTACTGGTTGAGTATTAGTCTCAAAGGCACAATGTTCAGAAAGTGACGTGACACCTTTTCACAGAAGCCATTGTTATAAATGTAAAAATGCTTTAAATTGAGCTGAAGTCCTTTACTTTAAACTGCAGCTTAAACGATCAGTGTGATGATGCCATAAGTGTCCAGTGGTGTTCAAGTGGTGTTCAATACCTGCCATCTGAAGGAAGCGCCACTAACTTCCACACACATGAGGAATTAACAAAAGCAAAACCAAATGCATATGCCATGTCATGCGCATATATATATATATATATGCATGATAAGTTCACATAAAAATCCATTGTTTTTCAGTACTTTTGAGTGAATTACAGGATTGCCAGGTCCCGCCCAAGGGAGGCTGAAAATATTTCAAAATTTTAAGTGTTCAATTGCAAATGCTTGTAGAAACAGTCTTTTAAAAGAGCACCTTAAAGCACATGTTTAGTATTGCTTTTAATTATTTTTGTTTTGTTTTAAATCCCATGCCAACTGAATTTTAACTAAGCGCTTTTTTTCTCTGGATTTAATTCTTCTTTGTATTTTAATTATATTTCCTTACTACATTTGTTTTATTTGTCCTTTTTTATTTCATATGTTTTAGACATTTTGATGTTATTTATTAATATACTATAATTGTTACTCAGACAGTTACATACAGAATTTATTATAATAGCCATACAGTTGTGTCTATAAACTAGAATTTTTTGCCTTAAAATCATTTTTATTATCCCCTTTGCCTTGACATCCTACATCTTACTATAGCTCTATGTATCTCACACAATAAAGAACAAAACAAAAAAAGGAAAAAAGAGCAGGTTCTCTCTAATATTTTCAGATCCCAATCAACACTGTTTAATTGTATGTTATTACAAGGACATGTATCTACTCTTTTTTGATCACTCCTCACCTCTACTTTCATGTCCTTTTCTCTGCTGTCCTCTCTTCTCTTCACCTTTCCTGTCCTCCCCTCTCTTGTCCTCCTCTAAGAAATAAACTGCCTGTGTCAAATAGTGTTGTGTCCTTTTTTTACGAGCACCTTTTTTTGTGGCAGGATGGGCAACCAGGTCACTGTGGCAAGCGGTTATTTTTAATTTACAGTATTTGCAGCATGTTGAAACGTTTTATTCATTTTATCAACCTCTTTTCTCTCTCCTAGTCCTTACAGTATATTCTCCAATATTTTCCCGATTTACCTCGCATTGTCACTGTTAGCACTAGCTAGCCAACATTCACCTCACCTTGTGTGCTGTTGGAAAACCTGGAGAATCAAGTGAATAAAAATAAACCCTGTAATGTCGAAACTAACATAAAAGAAACTGAAAAAACAACAACTTGAAAACACAAGCAATACAAAAATAAAATTAAACTCAAATTATCTGTCTGACATGGTTGCGCGCACACACACACACACACACACACACACGAGTGCAAACATGTAGATGTAAACTAGCTACCAATGACATTAATGGGGCCACCCATTTGTCCTCTCCTCTGTCTCGATGCCAGGATCAATATATATTTATGAAGGAATTCATTTTAATTTCTACTGTCTGTCTGCAATCAAACCCTTGTGGTGACTGCCTTAAATTTTGAAAGTAGCCGAAAAACTTGCACAACAGCAACTTCCAACTACCCGCGAGTGCATTTTCAAACTTGCCCAAGTTGGCTGGGAAAACCGAAAACCTGGCAACCCTGCTGAGAAAGCAATATTTTTTCTATCTTAATGAGACCTACTAAATACAAAGATCAAATATTATTTTTGCTTAGTAGCGTCTGGCTAAGCTGTAGGTATTTATTTAATGGTTGCATCCAATTTACACAATGAACAGGTACATTTGACTCAAAACAAAGACTTAATTAACTGCTAAATTAGATTCCATTCAATTTTGACAAAATGAAACAAAATTTAATATGACAAAACCAACACTTAATTATATGATTTACATAGTATAAAATTAAATCTGTTTTCATGCAAGACAATGTTTAAGCTATAATCCCAAGTATACAAGCATATAAGTATATTTGAAGTTATTGCCGTGTCTCTATGCCTTGTACCTGAGTTTGGATTCTACTGAGGCCGCGGAACCAGAGGATTTGTCCTCGTCGTAACTCCCTCTCAGCATGATCAATTTCCTCCTGATCCTCATTTAGGTCCTCCTCTGGCGTATCGTCCTTCTGAGTGAGCTGACCTGCTCCTTTCAGGAACCTCAGCTTACTGTTCGGGATCGTCGATATCAACTGAATCACAAGGGATTCACATGTATTCACATGTATTATTTTTTATTTCTACTACTATACAGTTTGTATATCTTTCTATTCTATCTTAATAAAGTAGGGTGCAAAACAGTGTAAATCTTTTTCCAATATTACATCTTTAAACTGTGCAGCGTTTACTGTAAAGCGTTTTTATTTATTTATTTAAGTCATACTATTTGACAACATGGAATAAATCTTAAAAATCTAATCTACTTTTTTAAATGCAACTAAACAAAAACAAAACCATGACTACAAAATATATATGGATATATATATATATATATATATATATATATATTCATAAAGAAAGCTATACTTTCCAACTTAGTTTTTTTTATTTAACAAAGACATGGATAAAAAAATAAATAAACTGCATACATTTATTAGGCCATTACCTAGAACTAATTTTATTTAATCAGTTATCAATTTTGTTAAACTATGTTTCTCAATCAGGATTCCATAATTTTTCTCTCATACAAGTCCAAAACAGTGTGTTGTTGACTGACAACAGTAGGAATAATAACGCATAACACACAGAGGACTGTACTAACTGAGTGAATGACAGGTGTTGGTCATTAACACCTGACAACAATTAACAAGAGATTACAATATTTACATCTATTGGTCTATGATGAAAAAGAAACAGGTCTTAGTAGTGGACAAAGACATTTCGACCCTACTGGAGGTTAAAAATCTCTGGCTCTGACTGAAATAATGCCTCTATAACTTAGACAGTAAGATACCTGTCCCCAGAGCAGCTCTCCGAACCCGAAGAACACACACCACATCCACTTTTCCACATCGAGAGGAGAACAACTGAAGGGTTTCCCTCCAAGCTGTACAATAACAATCTGAAACATGGAATAAAGAAATCCGTCCAATCGGTTATAAAGTTTTGTCACATAAGCCTTTTGTTTGAGTTCTGATTATCTCTATGTTTACTTCCTGAGTTCCCCCCTGCTCCAGCTCTGTTCTCAACACCCTCTAATCAGTGTTTGCACCTGTTTGTCAATATTTGTGTTGTTGCCCCTAGTAGTCTCTGCATTTATACCCCTGTTTTTCTATAGGCACAATTTCACCAAGGCTCTGGAACCTTATGAGGAACTAAACGCTTCTTAAACCGAGAAGTACACATTTCATGGATGCGTTCCTATTCTGTGTTTCCACCACACTGCAGGAACAGTGACCAACAGAACTGTGCAATGCTAACAATTTTAGCACGTGGCAAAATAGAAAACATATATGATGTTTAGTTGTTTAGAAGTTGTGTTGTTCTTTATCGTTTTTCTTTGCTGTGCAAACATTAATGTGGCACAAAGCCCAATTTCTTGCTTTGAGCCGCTTTTGCTACTTGCCGTGAGTGACATACCACTAGAAGCATTTACAAACCATACTCCTGTGACGTTTTTGACTCGCCATTCATAGAAAAACCAAACATTGTGAAAATTTAATGCTTACCAGTCGTGTCATTCAGTACAGCAAGCTCCACCCCAATAGTTCCTTGTCCACAGAAAGTACCTACTCTAAACTAAAAAGGTTCCTGGAACTACAGCCCAGGAACTAATTTTGGCCCTGGTTCCTCTAGGGAAAATGGCCTAAAGTTCCTGAAAAAGTCCCTGAGTCCCTAAAAAAGGTTCCTTCAGTGGAAACAAACCTTATGTCCTTTTGAATAATTAATGTACCCATAAGGGTGTCATTTTAAAATGATTATAAATTATCTATGTAGAATAATAAATTGTTTACTATGCTTTTTAATGCCCAAGAAACTTCTAAAACTTTCCTAGCACCATCTCTACACTTTTACCCTCATAATGCCTGGATGTATAAAGACATATTATGTGCAAATTGGAAACGTGTCCATTGAAAACATTCCATTCCAAAAAGCTAGCCGGCTAGTTAGCTGATAGTATTTGTCCCAGGCTGACACGAGTGGGATTTCAATATCAGTCTTAATTTGCATTGTCATATTCTCAGCTATCAGAATAGAACAATCATGATTTTGTTTATCCCTAACATTAGCTCAGCTAGATAGTTAGCCAGCTTAGCACATAGGTCCGGTACCACATATTGCTCTAATAATTTGCATATCACCCTAGATGGCTTCATACATAACGCTCCCTGAATCAAGTTTTTGTAATTAAATTAGCGCTTTTAGTTTAACAAATTTAGTGCAATTTTTTTACAAATGTGACCCAAATACCAATCTATACAATTGGAATCAGCCATTGAAGAGGAGTTAACTATTTAAAGATAAAATTTTTGAGTTCAGGTGTACTTTAACAATGAGCTGAACCCAGTAAGAAGGCAAGTTATTAAAAACCTGACTTTTAAAGGGAACTATTTCATGTTAATAAACTGTTCACTACATGTACATAAACTATACTTGTGTTGGCTGAAGTTGAACTAGCAACTACCTGAATTGCAAACGTGCCCAGAACAATACTGCAGAAGATGGGGTTTCTGAAAATGCCATCAAACACATTCCTCTCGCCGTGAATCTTGCGGGCGTTGATCTCGTTGAACAGCTGCATCATGACAAAGGTGTTGAAGATGATTGTGTAGTGCTCGGATGGAGGCGAGTGCAGAGGTGCGTTCCTGCCACTGTCGATGTCAAAGAGCTGCTCGCCTACACAAATGTGGTTATGCAATCAGCAGGGGCAAATCTTTTTTTAGTGCAGTAAAAATGTTCAGAATTACTGGGAAATGCTTGAGTACATCTCCAAATTGGTCAATCATTACAGGTGGTATGCCCTTAAAGAATAGTCTGGTCAAAAATAAAAAGTACACAATCTCTATGAGAAAGACATACCAGCAAACAGCAGAGTGAAAATGATGACAAGCTGGTAGATGCCGTGGCCCAGGATATTCTTGGTCATGGTGCTGGAGATGAGCGGCTTGTTGCGGCCGTACGGTTTCCTCATGAGAAGCGATTCAGTTGGAGGTTCCGTGGCCAGAGCCAGAGAGGCGAACGTGTCCATGATCAGGTTCACCCACAACATCTGAACAGCTTTCAGTGGAGAATCCTGATAGAGAAAAGGAAAATATAGTCAAAAGACAACGATGGCCGTTACTCAGACGTTATTCAGAGGGGATTATGCTACCTTATTCAATAATGTTATAAATCATTGAGAATAATGTTATAAGCTATAAAAAAAAATTTAACCAACATGTCAACAAATAGAAGAATCCCATGGGAATCTCGGCAAGGAACATCAAGATGGAGCTACAACAATGGCCTTTATCTCAGAAATTTATATTTGGAATAATCTAAATCATTGGTCCATAAATATACTGGAGAGTTAGTAGAAAGACAGTGCCTAGTCTCGAGATAAGAGTTTAGCTCCAAGACAAGCACAACTGATCTGTCTGATGTTAAGAGCATCTTCAAGAGAACCTAAATATTACAGCTAGCTTTGTTATAACGCCTTTACAGATTTTGGACACTTTGGGAATCCCTGATGAAATACGTTTTCATAATATTTTAAAAAGCTTTTTTCTCTATTATTATTTTGATTGTTAGTATTGTGATTTGCTCTTTGACTTGCAAGGGTGTGTAGTTTAACTGAATGCTTGGATTGGATTTTGTCTCACTTGTAAGCATCTGCAAAATGGATAAATGTAGATGTCCTGAAACTGGTATCTTAGTAACATGGTGTGCTGCTATGTTACATGACATCAACTGTGTCATTATGGGATTGGAAAATATATTTTTTAATGCTCTTCTGCCATACAGGTGTAAAATGCTTGATTAATAGCATTAAAATCCCACTTGATGAATAGCGCTACCAAATATTATTATATTATATTATTATTATCTTGGAGTCCCCATGCTTTGCATATTTATGTATATATGATTTTATGTTGTCTCTTTCAGGTTTTAAATACATCACTAAATGTTAGCCATACACTTACTGGACTCTTCATTAGACACACCTACCTTTTGGTCCACCTAGTAAGTGTGCAATTAGAGACGATGGCTAATCTTTTCCCATGCACAGTGTCCATTAATTATCCTCTAGCCTTCATGAGAGACAGTTTCTGACCACAGCACTACTGCTGGTTGGAGGTTTTTGTTTGCGGATTGTTCTCAAACCGACAGTGGCATTAAGGTGTTTAAAAACACCACTGTATGCTTCTTCACGTGATACATAGCAGCACCACACACTACAATGTCATTGTCACTGCGGTGATGAGAACAGTTCACCACTTAAATAATATCTGGTCAGTGGTGGTTCTATGGTGGTCCGTGTCTATTAATGAACAGGGTAGGGGGGCTGACAAATTGTGCAGAGCAACAGATGGGCTACAGTAAATAATTCTGCACCTATATCTAAGGGTATACCTGATAAAATGGCCTGCAATAAACCTGCTACTCAGTGTACAGTAGAAATAACCTTTAACTTGATTTTATTAAGCTAGTGTTCCTCAAGGAGATTGAAAAAAGTTATCATAGACCCATGGAATTGGGTCATTGGTCTTGGCCCAGTAACATTATCGTTTCAGTTCCAGCAGCCATGGACATGTCCTTTAACTTTAATTACAGATTATAGATTATATGAAGGAGTTACTGCAGTAAGAAATGTAGAGGTTAAAAAAAATTCAAAAGTACACAACATTTCGTAAGAAACAGCATATTTTGGAAAGTCCTCCAATTTTTCCAATGTTGTCTACAGTCTACTAGTTTTACAATGGTCACTGGTAGATACAGTTATGCTTTCACACATTCGGTGCATTTTCATGCCAAATGTTTTGCAATATGTTTGTGATCAAATTTATTACTGCATGTTCAGCAATCATCAATGGTTTACGAATTTTTTTTTTTTAAAGTCAGCACTATTGTAGGTGAAGGAAATCTGAATAAGCGAATACTGATATGTAACGCATATTGGCATAAGGTGTATTGCATATCAGTATAACCTGTGTAATGCAGGCTCCAGTAAATGCCACAATCACGGCCACCACGTTAACGGTGAGCTGGAACTGCAGGAACTTAGAGATGCTGTCATAAACGTTGCGTCCCCACATCACTGCTTTCACAATACTGCTGAAGTTATCGTCGGTCAGGATGATGTCCGAGGCCTCCTTGGCCACATCTGTGCCTGCAATTCCCTGTCAAAATGAGGATATTTTTATATTAAGAAAACTTCATATTACATTTAAGCAATTTTCCAGATCAACAAGTTTTAACTGAGATTCAAAATACTTGGAGGAATTGGAAAATCCTTGAAAACATCAAGTCCTCCAAATATCTCCTGTCACGATGTGTTCCGGGTGCGCGGGTGCGGACACAAACGCGTAGCCGCTCTGAATAATCAACATCTTTATTCTACAAATATCGGGGAACAAACAGACTGAAACTAACACTGTGACAGGCGTGCTCACACACAAACAACGAAGGACAATACTGGACGGACACAGGCGGGTACTTATACA
>JAOUQW010000001.1:15798261-15818994 GCA_028565825.1 Olivaichthys viedmensis
CATAGTACATAATATTAAAAGAAGACAGCACAGTACAACAGAACAATTCTAGTCATTTAAATATTTTATCTGTTTATATGTCGTCATTTCCTGTATTGTGTACTCACGCCATGACAGAATCCGATCACTTATAATTAACATAATTATATAATAATTATATAGACCAATATAATTAAGAGAGAATGTAGATTTTCTCACCTTTAACGAGTGTGTGTTTGTCTGTTGGAGAGGATCGGGCTAACACGCGCAGTTTGGGCCAAACCTTATCAATGCGCTCCTGTTCAACCTACAGACAACATTCACACAATCAGCCATAAGGGCAGTCTGCATCACTGCAAATGTAAATGAAACATTAACCTGTCTGAGTGCATAAAGCCATCACCACGGTATTACATGAACACAGCCTTTACTTGTTAACACATGCATGAGTTAGGCTGCTTTCACACTAGGCATTTTTTTCTAAGAAAAAGCGCTGTCCGGAGTGCTTTTTGTGCTGATATATATATTTTTTTTAAACTCATGCGACGCGCACACTGTAACCATAACAACGCTCTTACCAGTCCTAGCTAGTATTGGATAGCTTGCTATGTAGATTATATTTATTATCATCAATGATAAAGATTAAATAAAGATTGGTTAAACTATGGCAATGAGGAGGTTGCTTGCCTTCGCTGTGGCTTTGGAGGCAAAAAAAATCAAGAGAAGGGGAGCAGCATGTGCAGCTTGACAGTGTTTGTAGCCACAGTTAAAGTGGGACCGTCACTTCACATACCGGTGAATGTCCCAAAAATAGCCAAGTTGTTATATTTAGTTACATTGCAACGTTGAAATATTGGCAATGAAATCTTTTTGAGTCAACATATAGTAAATCTCCGTAGGCCTATATTCACTCACTAACAAGACAAATGTTTCCACTGGCATGCTGTCCTCCATGTCTGGTTTTTTTTTCTGCTTGCCCCCTGAGCTACGACCTAATTGGTCGAGAGGTAAAAAAGCGCTTGATGTCACTCTGTGGTTATTTTACTCGCTAATTTTTAGGGGTGTAAAGAATCATGCTCCGATCTTAATAAGGACTTTAAGCATCAATGGCAGTAGGGACGACTATGGCAACCAGAAATAAATCTTTGCGTAGCTGCGGAGACTAAAGTCACTAAGCAACAACTCTAACACAACAGTGGTGGAACAGTGTGCTTGACAATTTATGCTGACTATAAAAATGTTGTTTAAAAAAAAGCAATATATGAATGGCTTTATGCATGAGAAGATAAAATGATCTCAGAAGAGTGGTTTTTACTCTTGTAACATTACTGGTCACATCAGGAGGAGCTGACATTACTTTGGAAAAATTGATTAATTAACGCTTTGAATTCATTGAAAGTATAGCGTCAGTATCTAATGTAAATAAAATTGTAATTCAACACACAATAAAAACTTAAATTTAACTCAGCAAGCAGCAAGTCAAATTCAACGTAGGACAGGTTTATTTCCGGTTGCCTATATCTGTCCGTCGCCAATATTTTAAATACAATCCAGTGTGTACTGGGGAATTTTTTTATTATCTGCTAAAAACCATATATTGTATTAAATGAGATTGTATTAAAGTAGAATTATCATAATCATCAAAATGTGAAGGGACCCACTGTAATTTAGCGTACACACAATGTAGTCTCTCTCTCTCTCTCGCTCATAAGCGAGTTGTTTATTCATGACTACTAGATATTTTTTCTTGCAACCTGTGTCAAAAAGTATAGTAGTATTAAAATAAAACTGTTTGCACAATACTGAACCACACTGCATCATATTGCACTGTATCGCACCTTTATAATAGCAGCAATACATAGTACCTGTATATGGTATAGTTTAGTGCAGTGTTTGTCCTGTTAGTGTTCCCGTAGTTCAGTACTGTATTGTCTCCTGAACTGAAGCCTTTGCCTACATTCCTGATCTTTATCCCTCAGTCAGGCCTGAAAAATATCTGTCCATTTTTACCAAGAGGTCATTACACAGAAATGTTTAATGTTAAAACCTCATCACTCACTTTTGAAGTAGCTTTCATTTTCTCGGTCACTGCTGCTACGATAATGCTAATTTCCCATAGTGCGGCTATGGGATTTATTTTAAATGTTATGGTAGTACCAAACTAGGCTAAGATTCTGACCTACATCTTATTGTTCAGAAAATACAATAATTAACTGGCAAGAACCCAGATGAAGCCTAGCCCTGGATTTAAACACTTGTTCAAGTTCTGGTCATGTGGGAGAAATATTTGTTAAGATGCGATGAAAAATATTCTTATTGCTGCCTGTAGTGTTAGAAACCAGCTGCTTGGCTCTGATTGTGCAGTACCTCTCCCTTCTCATTGCGAATCCTCCTGTTGAATTCTTTGCCATCAATGCACAGGAAGTCCTCTCCGGGGTGGATGATGCCACACTTGATGGCGATGGCTCTGGCTGTATTGATGTTGTCGCCGGTCACCATACGCACCGTGATGCCAGCGCGCTGACACTTACGGATGGCATCTGGGACCTGCAGGCATAAAGTGGGCAATCGTTCAGCACTATACCAACTATAGTTTACACAGATACAGTTAACACAGCAAATTTATTTTCCATTTAAGTGAATTGTCTTTCACTTGTTTGTTGATAGGCAAATTGTATTCATGTTCAGTCTAACCGCAGCTCATTGCGGTCAGACGGAATAGGAAGAGCTTCATTAATAATGAACAGTGGCAAAGGAAGGTGACGGGTAACATTAGACCTTTAACTCAAATGGATTTGTTTACCGATTCTCAGGTATCTGATGGTTTATTAGTGATTAGGGGCGATCCTGAAGGCAGCCTGACTGCAGTTATACCGTTCATATTAGTTAATATATATCAGTGTTTATGATTATGAAACTGCATTTAAGTTATTTTGATGTCATCATGTCATCAATCAGCTTTGTAAAACCACAAGTGAAGAGTTATTTTAAAAGAAACATCAACAGTTTCTTCTGCTATAATAAAGCACATTATTAGAGTTATACAGTAGTAGTTCAAACAAACAGCCAAATAGCTAATATAGTCAATGCTTTTTGACGCTACAAAATTATGTTTAAAAAGATGTTTTTAATGTGTCATATGTAACCATAATTTTTATTAGTTACTTTTAAAAGGAACAGTTATTTTCTGATTAAAATAAAATAAATAATACATGATTAACCCTTGTTGAGTTTTTGTGTGACTAATTGTCAAGATGGATTTTAAATATATATTAAAAACAAAACCTATTTAATTGCACGGATAGTCATGAATGACTTTTAGACTTTTAGAAAAAATGCCATTAAATCTTGTTCGGGGTAAAATGACCTATTTTACATTTTTACAAAATGTCAAATAGATGATATTGAGGTCATATAACAGTAACAATGATAAATGATAGTGTTAAAAATCACTGGTGAAACAAAATGGTGATATTTGTAGCCGTCCCTTTTCCTCTATCTCCCTGATTCACATTTCCACTTGTGCACACACACACCTGCCATCAGAGGGTCCCCAAACATGGGAAGAGCTTTTGGGGCTCCATTTCCACCAGAATTCTTCATATTACTAATCACTAAGACGAAGATAAGATTTGTGATTTTAAGATAAACGTTACAATTGTATTGCTATCAAATCTAGAGATGATCTGGGTCAATGGGATACAACATTGCTAAGTAGTGAACAGAAGGGTTAAGGGCAGTATAATGAGTAGAGCTGGCTGTCTAAACCCATCAGGGCCAAACTATTCATGTCGGGTTTGGACATTATTTCTCAAATATCTGTAAAGCTCGGGTTGTGCCTGGGCACAAAAATGACTGGGTCAAAATTTCAGGGTCGATTAAAGCTCTAATTATTAGACATAGGAAAAGTCTGATCTTTTGTTTGTGTAAAGTTTATTAAAGCCACACTAAACTTTGTAAAACATGTGACAGGAAAGTGTTGTTGCATCATAAAATATAAGAGCCTATTATGTTCTAATATGCAAACGCTGGCCATGCAACATCAGTTTAACAGGTAAAGGTGGTGCGTATGTGTATGGGGGGAACTGGTGTCCAATTTGCATATTTCTAGAATCTGGATTTCTTAATGAGGTTGCAAGTGTAAGAACTTCTGTGATTTCTGTGTGGAACTGCCACATCAAACAATTTATTATTCGATATAGGATTATATAGATTCAATATAACAATATAGTTTCGGGTAATTTTAAGATCAGCAAATGTTCTAATTAAGACATTTTCAGATTGTTCAAATTCATTGACTGATGGATACATTTGTTACAGTGGAATTTAAACTAATTTTTGGATGATATGTGCTTTTGATGATCTGAAGATGGCTGTCATTGTCACTACAACGTTAATGGGTGCTATCATTAGGAATATCAGATTTTATTCGGCCTCCTGGTAGATCCAGTTCGGATGGAATTTTGTCAAGCTATGGTTGGGTTTAGATTCAAAGCTTGGTGGGTCAGGTCAGGCTCGGACATTGGTTTTGGGCTATACTTGGGTCATATTCAAAATTCCAGGTCTGATTAAAGGCCTAGTACAAAGGACTCCAGAACATATTCAAGGTCACATAATCACAAATTCGGTGCTCTGGGCTTTCTTGTAATTCTGTTTTATCAGCAGTGTTGTGTCTCTAAGAGGTCTTCAGCAAACGGACAATTACACAGCACGGCCCTAGAGACAAGGGGAGAGAAAGCAAGAGTGGGGTTTTATCCAGAGAGATAAAAGCCAGCAGTTGAATAATGCAGTGGGAGCAGAGGGTGTCTGTATTTGAAGACAGACTTGCATAGTCTTTTAAAGGCAAGAAACAGTGAGTGATATCTGATTCAATTCATACATTTATACTTATCCTTATATTTCTTCCAGATAATCACCTCAGAGAGGTGTGATCTATGTCACCAAAGAATTAAATCATTAAGCTTCAGTGGAACACGCAGCAAATACATGTGAACATCAGAAAACTATGATAAACTAAAATAAACTACTTTTATTTTAATTGGAATTCCTTCTAACAAGTAAAAATAGTCAAGAAAATCTCAAAGATCATGTCATTTGGGACAGTGAATGTAGATAGCTCATAGGCTACTAGTTAATTGGCTAATAAGTGCTTAACAAGAAAGTGCTCAACATAAATCAAAGCACACAGGATTACCAGGAAGTCTTATAAGAACAGTTTCTATATGTTCTAACGTTTAAGACGTTGCTTAAAATGACGTTTTAGCAAGAACACTAAGTACACATGATTTCTAGATGGAGCAACTGTTTTGCAATATTGACATCTTGAGTATTTAAGATTTATATTTTACATAGTCACCCAACCCTTCTGTACCCAATGAAATTTCAAAACTCCCTGATAATAATAATCTATTTAATCTAGCACAGACACACATGAAACCCACCTCTGGTCTGACAGGATCCTCAATTCCAACCACACAGATTGCAGTCAGGTCAGTTAGAATGATGCTTTCCTCATCCCAGCTTGGCTCAGGATCTCCAGGAAAGTCTCGGTAACCCACACAGATAGTCCTAAGGCCATCGCAAGCCATGGGCTCGATCACTTTCTTTACCATCTCGTCTCGGTCCCGAGGACGGAAAACCCGTGGCTCGCCCACCTCATTCATAATACGACTGCACCTAGAGGAAGGTCATCAAGATCAGCATCCTCAATATTTCAAATGAATTAGAATACAAAATTTCACAATTATTATGTCCATCAGTCTTGTCCATTAGGAAAAACAGAATAATTTTGTAACTTTTGTAATACAAAATTCCAACTGTGCAAACACACACTTGCCATCAGGAACGTCCCCAGGCATGAGAATGATTACAATACAATACAATACAATACAATACAAAAAAGGTTCTGTGTGAAACAGGAAATCAATTTATTATACTGATCACAAGTTCTGCTAAAAAAAATCTACTTGTTTCTGCAAAAGATCTACTTAGCAAAGCTAATCTGAAGCAAAATAAGGACAGGAAAACCAAATGGCACTTACTTCTTCAGGATAATCTCAGAGGCTCCTTTGCTGTACATCCTGAAGCTTCCATCGGGAAGTTTAACGACAGTACTCATGGACTTCCTGACTGAGTTGAATGTGTAGACTTTATAAAGCTTCTCCTCTGGGATCTGGTTCCTAATGGTCTGGTAATCTCGCTTTAGGTCCCGCACTAGTCCTAACAGGCCACACTCGGTTTTGTTGCCCACCTGCTTGGGCAAACCACCCTCTTTATCTGGAGGCTGAAATAAGGAACCAAAAATATATAATCAGATATCTGACCTATAATTAACAACGTAGGCATACTTGAGAGGTCCCTCAAGGTTCAATGTTGGGACTGTTAAAACTCAAACACAAACATTAAACACATTTTTATAAATTATATACATTTAAACATCACAAAAGACCATAATAGTCCACTCAAATTATTTACATCAGTAAAAAAAAAAATTCACTTGAAGTTACATAGTCCAAAGCAATCTAAATTATAGTTTAGGCACACCAGTACAATTATTCCATATTCACGTCCCTTAATAGCACAAACACTTGGACATTTTTACCCAAGTATGGCAAATAAGAAAGAGGCACAGCTATAATTTTGCTTGCCTTCAAAAAACATTAATTTACTTTGAATAAAGATTAAATGGAAATTAAACACATACTCAAATAATAGTAATAGCTTGAGGGAACATGAAAGAAATCTAAATTAAAGGCATTTTCTATGTTGCTGGAAAAGAAATGTTTAAGCCCAAATTAAAAACTTAGAATATGGAGGCTTAACATTCCCTTAAGATGTCATAAATCATTTAAATCGGATTATTACTTTGCCTAAAATGAAAAATGCTAATATTCACAGATGGTAATTTCCCATTATAATCAAATTGGTCTAAAATAGTTATCCATTACATCTTCTGTTTCTACTGTACTTGTGATATGAAAGTTGTAAAACTAAAACCAATTATTTCTGGTTTAATTGAGCACAATAAGTGCTGTACATAGGGCTTACTAATTTGTGAAGTTCTGAAGGATTTTGCTCTATAAAGTGGGTTATTCTTTTATATTTATGTTCATTATGGATACTTCAGCTATTAAAGATTACTAAATTAAGTCCTACTAAATTTAGTAAATAATGTGTATGCATACTTAAAGATGATCTGACACATATTAAGCAGAAAAACGCCTTTAAACCAAAACTATAAACTTGTTTTAAAATGTCAAATGAGAAAACCTTGCTAAGCAGTCTCTGTATTCTCTCCACTTTCTGCATCTACATTCAAAGTACAAATGATTCTTTAGTTCAGTGTTATTTATATAGACTAGCATAGTAGACAAATAGTGCAAGGTTGCGTGCACCCTTTCCAGTTTCCAAATTATAAGAGAGAGGGAGGGAAGGAAGAGGGAAAAGAAGGATGGATGGATGAATAGCTGGCTTTATTCAATTAGCAATTCAATAAGTTCCAGAGGCAGGAGACTGCACTTTCAAACCCTATTTAAATTCAACTGAACAGTCTTTAACAGTCCTATTTAGCCCCACAGGAACGTATGGGCGTTGATAAACGACTGCTAAAACATCAGTAAGGCCAGCTCACAAGGACTGCATGTTAATTTCAAGGTCATACAATCACAAATGCTGTGCTCTGTGCTTCCTTGTGATTCTGTTTCACCAGCAGTGCTGTTTTCTTTATGAGGTCTGCAACAGTGATAATTACACAGTACAGCCCTAGAGACAACGAAAGAGAAAGCAATAGCAGCTAAAATCCTATTTAAATTAGAATAAGTCAGACTGAATAGCCTGCTTTTGATCACAAGAGCCCTATTGGGTCCCACAGGAAGGTGTGGACACTTAAAAGAGATCGGAGCTGGCACGCGATGCCTGGCTGAACGTCTGTCCTCTCCCCGGGCATCACACGCTCCTGCGAGCCTTGGCATATGGCAGAGTGAGAATTGGCAGCATTACTTCCTCTTTTCCAGTGCTGCTCTCCCCAATAAGGTCATTTTCATAGCACCTCTTTGATTATCACCCCGTCACCAGCACTCAAAGTGACAGAAACGAGCCATTTTCGCCAAATCCCGACTGGCTGGAACAAGGATCGCTGAGCCTGAGGCACCTGAGAGTGATTGTTGGCTAAAATCTCAGGCCACATGGTGCTTCTGCAGCCGGAATGAGCAACTTTGCCCAAAATATAAGACAGATTTCCAGGCGACACAGTGAGAGATTTCACCTTGACACAGGGATTAGTGCGAAAAGAAGCGCTTTTGGAATCTGGTAGTATGAACAACAATGCCACCATGCACTTTTGCACTTGGCAGCAAATGCTAGCTATTTCTAGCAAATGATTTTTGTCTGTGCACTCATTGCACTCTATTAATTTATGTGCAGAATGTCAGTTCCATGTCAAGTACATCTTTTTTTTTGCTGCCAACTAAAATGTGGGAAAAATAATCAGTACATTTGATTGGACCAACATTTTGGCCAGTTTTTCAAGCTCTATTTCAAGCTCTATTCACAAAATAATTAACACTTATCTAAGGGCATGCATTGAAACTCCTTAAATTTGCACAATGCAATGCTACCAATTACTGGTGATTCTGCCTGTTGTGAGTACAAGCTGAGCTTCTGTACAGCTGTATGACTTAAGTGTGCAAAGGCGTGAAAAATCCAGCTAACAGAAACTCAGCAAGCTTGCAGAATTCCCAATTAAGTAAAGAAAAGAAATCTTATATGAAATAAGATGCCAGTGGACAAGTACCCCTATAATACCACAACCTATGTTATGGTAAAAACTGTATTCATTTGGCAGACGCATTTATCCAAAGTGAGGCAGAATCCAATCAGAGTATAGAACTGAGCAGTTGGAGCACTTGGTGAAATGGCGATGCAGAAACTAGGCAAGATCTTTCAGTGCAGAGATGAATCATTACAAATCTTTGCAAATATAGAACTCGGTCAAGCTGTGGTATGTCTAATAATGTCATATGAATGCAAAAGTTGGACAGTAAAAAAAAAAGACAGGAAAAAAATCGTTACCTTTTAAAAATGGTGGTGGTGGAGAATATTGCGTATACTGTGGACTGCCCAAAAAACAAAACAATTGATGGAGGGAATCTAGAGCTTTCCTTTGAAGCCCAAATCACTGTACTTTGAACACATTACGCAAAGTAAAAGATCACATCATGGAGAAAAACATCATGTTTGGCAAGGTTAAAGGACAACTCAATAGCAGGAGACAAGCAATGCAATGGACCCTATATCGATGATTAGTTGTGTAGCTACAGCTCCAGAGAACTATCCATATGGTCGCCATAAGTCAACACCAACTCAACAGCACTAAACAACAAGCCCATACCTAATCTTGGCTCAACAGCAAGGCAATCAACTGTACCTGAATATTTGCCCATTTGGATACACATCTTGACCTAGAGAATTGCCCTGTCTACCTGTCTAAAAACACAAGTGTTCTGCATAGATACACCTAACTTACAATCAAAAATTAATTGGGTTTAGTCAGAGTGACACCAGGGTTTCAGCTGACCTCTCAAGTCAGAGGTCACTGGTTGGGGCAACTCGAGAGCAACAGACCAGGAAGTTCAGTGCATCCAGCTCACACTACAGCTCAGAGTATCAGTGTACATGAGAGTAGCATATCCAAACCTTACAGCATCTCCAATTTCAGTGCTGAATTCCCAGTAGTAGTGTGAATATGTTTACATATCAAGTGGCAGCTCGGCGTTTTGCATCAGTGGTAGCTAATGTTTTGCATTAGTGACTTGACGAGCCAGTGTTGGTCCTTGAGCAAGGCCCTAAACCATCAACTGCTCAGCTATATGCTTACATTGGATCCTGCCTCACTTGAACAATTTAAAAGCACACTGGATTCATTGATAATTATCTGCAGGTTTTTCAAATCATAGATGTAAATTACAATGGAAAGCCAGAAAATTATCTGGATTTTTTGTGCAAAACGCAAAAATTACAGTTTTATGGGCAACTGGATTACAGTGGAGGTCAATAAAAGACAGCGTTTTTACTGCGCATAGTCTGTGAAATGCAGACAAATGTTCTATACGATGCAATTTTTAGTTTTCAGTCCTTTTTCGGCTTGAGCGACCGAGTATTCCTGTTCTTATGGAGTACTGGTATGTCGCAATGAGGGGAAATTTTTTTGACTGGGTTGAGAAGACTGCAGAGGTTTTCTAAAAGGAACGCTGGCTGCTGGGTGAAGAGCAGGTCATGCGCTGATTATATAATGCCACATATAAACATGAAAGAGGGAGAAGGAAGCTAAGAAGCTTCTGCTGACTGCAGTCTGAATTAAGCACACAGTTGAAATTATATAGATATCAAAGCCTTTCTTTTGTGTGGTTTTTCAAAGCTTTCTCTGTTCTTTCTCTCTGCAGAGATGTGTCATATAAGTAGTGCTACTAGGGCAACTCCGGGGGATCTGCCTTGAGTTTATATACTGTCTCTATAGAAAATCACATCATGACTGTTTTTAATGCCTTTTAAATGTTTTTAATAGTTAGAACTGTATTCTTTACTACTACTGTAGTCTCAAACATAGATTAATAGAAATAGACAGAGATTGAAGACAGACATACATATAATCAGATAGAAACAGAATGACACACAGATATATAGACTAAGAAAGAAAGACCAAAACAGTCTCCTTTAATGAATCATTCTCACAAAATTCATTACATGACCGAAACACAAATGATAATTTGAGATGTGAAAGCACTGAAAGGACCAAAAAACCTTCTGTTTTAATGAATCTCAGCCTCCTATGACAAAACATGCAACTCTAACTTACAAAGCAGATGGCTGGAAAGTGATCATTCCAATTAGCACAGTTTGGAATGAGGGCTGCCACGTGCAAGCCATTTCCCATGTTAACGAGGGTTTCTGTGTGTTTGGAGCGAAAGTTGCAACCATTCCATTTCTACACTTTACGGCTTGGAGCTTTTTCTTATTTAAAATGCATTCATATTGATCTTCTAATGCAATTCTGAGAAGGATTAATTAATGCACAGCTTAATTTGTGATATATCAAGGGATGGTGGTTGAAATTATCCATTTATTTAGCACCAGTGTTTATGCCTGCAGGAATTCAATCAATTCTGCCTTATTAAGGGAGTATTAAATATCCTTCTGTGGACCAGTTGGGAGATTTAACACTGGACAATGTGTCACTTCTTGTCAGGCCACAATGTATGAGATATGAAAGTAAAATTTAATTTTCTTACTTATGAGAACAGTCAATATATTTTATAATTGGATTCTTAATTCATTTAAGCAGTTTCACATCATGGCAATTATGTCACGCTGTTGACGGAGTTGGATGGACACAAGCGCAAACCCTTTTTAAACATTTATTCTTAACATGAAACATAAGACAAACATCAAACAAACACGGATCTATAAACAACATGACATTAGCATTTAACGCAAAACAGGACTGAAACACGGGGATATTTATACCAAAACTAATTAGGGGAAACAGACAGGAAACAGGTGGCTGCACTTTAGACAGGGTGGGACTAGACAAACAACACAACAGAGTTCGGCAATCGCACATGGTGCACGTCGCCGTGGCAACCGCCAAGCGCGGTAACGCACTTCGCCGCGAGGAAGCGTGTCCGTGACATAACCCCCACGCTAACACATGGCTCCCGACGCGTACAATGGCACCCAAAGAGGGTAGGGGGCCCCGGGCCTGTGGCCTCAACATCCATGTCCAGATGGTGAGTCTCTGTAGTAGTCCAGTGGTGGTGTCAGGGAACAGGGCGACGCCCTCCGCAGCATCTGGGACCTGGGGCACGCCTCCTGCGGCATCCAGGAACTGGGCAACACCCTCTGCAGTGTCAGGGAACTGGGGAATGCCCCCTATGGCATCAGGGAACTGGGGAACGCCTTCTGCAGCATCAGGGAGCTGGAGCACGCCCTCTGTGCCGCCAGGGCCGTGGGCGACGCCCTCTGTGGTGTCCAGGAACTGGGCATAGCCCCCTGCTTTGAAGACCAGGGGCACGCCCTCTGTGGCGTTCAGGAACTGCAGTGTCAGGGCACTGGGGAACACTTTCTGTGGCATCAGGGAATTGGGCAACTCCCTCTGCGGCGCCAGGGAACTGGGGAATGCCCACTGCAGCATCAGGGAACTGGGGAACGCCCTCCGTGGCATCAGGGAATTGGGGAATGCTCTCTGTGGCATACAGGAACTGGGCAACGCCCTCTGCAGTGTCAGGGAACTGGGGAACGCTTTCTGCGGTGTCAGGGAGCTGGGGCATGCCCTCTGTGGTGTCAGGGAACTGGGGAACACCTTCTGCGGTGTCCAGGACCTGGGGCACGCCCTCTGTGGCATCAGGGAACTGGGCGACGCCAGTCGCAGCATAAGGGATTTGGAGCATGCCTCCTGCGGCGTCCAGGAACTGGGTGACGCCCTCTACAGCATCAAGGAACTGGGGAATTCCCCCTGTGGCATCAGGGAACTGGGGAATGCCCTCTGTGGTGCCAGGGCCGCGGGCAGATATTCCTCGTCCTCCTCCGCGGAGCGAAGCTAAAAGCAGCTCGCTGTATCCATTCATGGTCGTTCAATCTGTCACGCTGTTGACTGAGTTGGATGGACACAAGTGCGAACCATTTTTAAACATTTATTCTTAACATCAAACATAAGACAAATATCAAACAAACATGGATCTATAAACAACATGACATTAGCATTGAACGACACAGGGATATTTATACCAAAACTAATCAGGGGACATAGACAGGAAACAGGTGGCTTCACTTGACATGATTAGACAGGGCGGGACTAGACAAACAACACAACAGAGTTCAGCGATTGCACATGGTGCGCGTCGCCGTGGCAACCACCAAGTGCGGTCACGCACTTCACTGCGAGGCAGAGTGTCTGTGACAAATTATCTACCCTTTAATCACGGTTTACAACTTTATCACAATTTACAGTATCTATGAAGTGCTGAGTACGGCTGCACTATACATTGTTAATTGGTATCCAATATTGGCAATAATGATATTTCACAGAGGCTTCAATGTGCAAATGACTCCCTAAATGTGTTATTGTGTGCTGTGACCAATCTCAGATTCTGCAGAGTTTTTATGGGTTTGGATTTGCACAGCATTCACACGATGCAACAAACGCAAATCACTTAGGTCCGTATAATGCGGATCGATCATTAACCACAAACACTTAAGCTTCACCAAAAAGGTTTTAATAGATCACATCACAATTGTGATATACAGCAATATAATCACAATACAGAATCTTGTGCATCTTGTGTCAGGGTTATTATAGTTTTATATACAAGTCTTTTTATTTTTGTTTTCATTAAGGCTTTTAATATGGTTAATAATTGCAGTTCATTTTAAAGGTGCATACAATGTTTTAGGTTTGTTTTTATTTTTTTGAAAATTACTAGTTTTAATTCAGTTTATTTCATTACAGTTTTAGTATTTATTTTAAGTGTCACAACGATGTTGTCAAACTGTGAGCCAAAACCCCTTGCTCCCTCACCTTCTCTTGACAGATTCTTCCTTTTTTAGCACTGCTCCACACACATTTTACAATCAATGTTTCCACTTGCTTGCCATGACCCGAGTTGTATTCAGAGTAATCCCAAATTGGACTCTGTTGTTTAATTCAGATTAGTTTAGACATTTTATCTTATAAAGCGCAGGTATGCTTTAACATAGAAGGGATCCACTTTTTTGTTGTATCAAACATTATAGTTCTATTACATTCTATTTAGGTTTTTTTTGCAAACTTTTAAATTTATTTCTATTTCAGTTAACGATATATATATAAAATGTGTTTTCTTATGATTAAATCCTTTTAGAGAAATTTATTTGAATAGACAGACTGGTCAAAGTGCAGAAATCATCAGCAATTTTACTTTCAGGAACAAGGAGCTGAAAATCTCATTGGAAAATCTGAGTTAGTCTTGAATGTGTGAAAGAGAAAGGTGTTATTGCGTCTTAAAACATAAGAGCCAATCATGTTCCCATATATAAAAAAATGCAGGTCATGCAACACCGGTTACACAAGGAAAAGAGAGGGGTCTGTGGGGTTGGAGGGGTTTCCAATTTGCAGATTCATACAATCAGGATTTCTTGGTGAGGATAAAAGTGTAGGCCTTTTACAGTTGCCAAAGACATTTTTTGTGTAATTGCCACATCAAGTACTTTTTTATTCAATATATAAAACAATTATTGTCTTCAAAACAGGTTTTGGGTGACTTTAAGACTGTACTTAAACCAGTAGAAGGACAGACTAGTGTCTTACCAGAATTTTCGTAGTATAAGCGCTGTTGATGGATATGGCGTTGATCAGAACGTCAAGAGTTTTTGGCGGGAGGGAACTCGGATCCGGGATTGTTTTATAGTTAACATCGCCCACGTATAGCTGCACCGCCGTCATTCTATTAGTGGTCAACGTGCCTGTTTTATCCGAGCAGATAGCCGTGGCATTGCCCATGGTTTCGCAGGCATCCAGATGGCGTACCAAGTTATTATCCTTCATCATTTTCTAGAAACATACAATGCCACATTAATTAAAATTCAGGGCACAAATGCAAGAGTGCTATAGTACATGCAACATAAAACAATTATAAATGTGCATATACAAGCACATTTAGACAGATAGATAGATAAGCACACAGCAATGACATGTCAGCGTTTAATTGAAAAGTCTACTGTGAGTCTAAAACAGATTGTGTTGAGACAGGGAAGAGAAAATAACCACATATGTCCACAAAAAACAAGCATATGCCAAAGCACGAGGGAAAATATGTAAACAAATGTGTTACTAAATGCTATACCTTGACAGAGTAGGCCAAGGAGATGGTAACAGCCAGTGGCAGGCCTTCAGGAACGGCCACCACCAGCACTGTGACGCCAATGATGAAGAATTTCACAAAATACTGAACATAAATCGGAGTGCACTCGGGGAGCCATGGCATCTTCTGGAGCACAAAGTTGTCAATGGCAAAGTAGAGCACCAGGATGATGACCGTGATGGCAGACATCACCAAACCTAAAGAATGTTAAATCAACCAGCCAATACATTATCCATTCCTTATCATTTTTGGTCAGTGACTTTAGAGCTTATTTGCAATATATTGCAAATATGGTAAACTCTACTATAATAAATGTGTATTGTCCATAGTTACAGTTGGGTCAAAATGTCCAAGTCCCCTACATAGAACTGTTTTGTATTTAATCAATTAAATTACAATACACAGATGTCCAATTATATTTCTCAAAGGTAATAATGATGCCCATAATGGCAGCGATCACCAAACCTGGGAAAGGACAATCAGCCAATACATGATCACTTCTTTGTAAATAATAATTAGTGCCAGAGTGATTGACAGAAAAAGATACAACTTACAAATGATATATCTCATTCATATGGTTCTTGTCACAATATGTTCTTCCCGTTTAGTTTGTTTGTTTTGGTTCCTTCATTGTTGTTTTGACTTCCTGTTATTGACCTATGGCTTTGCCCGGATTACGAAAATGGATTTGCCTATGCTACGTTTATCTGCCTGTGTTCTGACCCCTGCTTTGCCTCACGACAATGATTTATGGATTACCCCTATAAATAAACACACCGAACGTCCGCACTTGCGTCCTGCCTCTTCTCCCATGCGGTACACGTTACAGAAGACTTCGCCAAAAGAGGACGCAGCGATTCGGTGTGTGGCACCAGCGACATCCCGGGAAATCTCGCCGCGAAACCGAAACCAACGGCGCATTGCGGCTCAGCTGAACAGCTTGTTGGGCTCACTGGGCAATGTGGAATTAAAGGAGGGGGACTACATCACCTCGATGGAGCTAACCGCACTCCTCAAGGCAGGCATTCCGGTGAGGTTGGCCGCAGAGATGGCCACCGCAGATGCCGCCCCGCGGCGGGCACGTTCGGGCCGAAGGAGACGAAGGCGTAAGTCCACTCCGATCCCGACAATTCCAGTGCCGGCTTTTCCTGTGGAGTCTGCTCCAGTCAACCCCGCCTCAGCCAAGCCGGTCACCAAGGAGGCACCAAACTGGATCGAGCTGGCTCGAGGGGTCAAGGAGCTCCAGCAGCGACACGGCTTCCTTGTCGCCGCTGCCTGCAGCCCTGATACAGTTGGCTGGGCCGAATGGTGCCGTGAGACCGAGGAGCTGAAGAGGCGGATTGACTTCATTATGGCCATCCTGAAGGCGTTCCCTATGCCACCACAGCACACCCCTCCCGGTCACACCGCTGAACCCGCCATCACAACCGTTCGGGGCATACAGCGTACCGACCTCCCGGATAACAGGGAAAAAAAGCAGCTGGAAATTCTTTGGTTCCCGCTCCTGCCAATGATGTCGCAGCGCAGCCGCCGCCAGCTCCCGCTCCTGCCGATGGCGTCGCAGCGCAGCTGCCTCCCGCTCCTGCCGATGTCATCGCAGCGCAGCCGCCGCCCGCTCCTGCCGATGACGTCGCAGCGCAGCCGCCTGCTCCTGCTCCTGCATCTGCCGATGTCGTCGCGCTGCCTGCATCCGCCGATGACGTCATCGCGCTGCCTGCTCCTGCTCCTGCCTCCGCCGATGGCGTCGTCGCGCCGCCTGCTCCTGCTCCTGCATCCGCCGATGGCGTCGTCGCGCTGCCTGCTCCTGCATCCGCCGATGGCGTCGTCGCGTCGCCTGCTCCTGCTCCTGCTCCTGCTCCTGCCGAGGACGGCGTCGCGCGGCACCCCATCAGGGTTAAGGTGGACGTCTCTCCGCCTTCTGACACTGGGGCGGGCGTCCCGCCACTTCCTGACGCCTGGAAGGATGTAGTCTCGCCTCACGTGCGACCACGGCCTGCAGTCACCCCGCCGGACACAGACTTTCTGCCCACAGGCCCAGGGCCCCCACCGGGAGCCACGCGTAGAGGGGGGGGTTCTGTCACGATATCCCCGCCGCGGACTCCCGCTTATAGTGCGCGCCGCAGTTCCTGGCGAGCCGCGCACTTCTGTGTGTGTGTCTATATCATGTGTTTTTGTTTTGTTTGATTCACGTGTCTTGTTTGGGTTCTGTTGACGCCCCCTCCGGTTTCCTATTGGACATTCTATAATTGATAGCAATTATCCATTTACCATTTATGTTTAAATACCCGCTGGTTGTAGTTTTGAACCGTGAAGTCTTGTCGTGTTTTCTAACCGTCATTCCGAGCGTTTCTTCAAATCTATTTTCTGTGTTTCCAGTCTCGCGTTCCACACAATCAACTGTGTGTTAGGAGTGTATGTGTGACCATTTGAATACAATATATGACATCGCAACTACTTATTAAAAAATTAAGCAAACAGAATATTTAAATATATTGATAAGATTTATCAAACTGCCAAAAATAAAACATTTTATTAAATGTATTTTTTCATCTGTATAATTTATCTGTATTGTATTAGATTTTTTGGACTCTACCATAGTTGAACAGTTCATTAAAAAAATTAAGCAACCAATTTCATCATATCTGGAAAATTTAAAAGCACCTGCTTTGCCGATCTGCACAGCCAGCTTTGTCAGCTTGCCCTGTAGGACAGACTTCTCTTTTTTCGATACATTGGATTTCTTCTTCTCCTTTTCGTCGGCTTCTCCACCCTCTGCACTCTTTAGCGGCTGCATCTCCATGGCTGCTGCTCCATCCTGCTTTTTCACTGTAATAATCAGTGGGGATGAAACATCATGCGAAGGTCAGAATGGTCTGCAGTACTACTGTGTCACGGCTTTCCTGATTATTTTAACCAGTGCATGTAGCTTAATGTGGCCTGTTAAAGATAACGTTAACCAGAATAGTTTAAATCTGTAGATTAGACCATAATTAAGGTTTAGAGCTTTAGACATCTGTCCATTTTTTATTTTTGTTTGTAAGAAATACCAATTTCAATTAAACTAACTTTCATTAAAACAATGCAATCAGAATTTTCTGCTTTCGCTAAAATATTGAAGCTAAATTGTATTATATGAAACAGAAGATTTTAATTTCAATCAAAATAATATGATCAACACTTTCAATTTCAAATAAAATAATGAAATTTTAAATAATTTAAAATAATGGGTCAGGGAAAATTTCCCTGAAACAGTTTACACAGTTTTCCCCTGTAGTCAATGTAGTCAATCAGCCAAGGCACAACATGTCCGACGTTTGCTTCTTTAGTTTTGCTCTGTAGCTACGAGGATAATTAAGTAAGTAATAGAAGTCTATCTCACCCAAAATCTTTGCTGTAAATACATGTACACATGCCTCAAACCACTTCCAGTTTTCAAGTAAGGTAAAAAATTATATTACATAGCATATTTATGGCAAAGATTCGGGGTGAGATAGACTTCTATTACTAGTTAGCAACATTAGCCTTGTCTCTCCAATGAAAGGCTAAAGAAGCAAATGTCAGACACTAAACATGTCTTGGCTTTGGAGAAGCTAACATTGTATACAATGTTTTTTTGCCAAACCATTCCTTTAAGAACATTTCAATGCCAATGCTAATATAGATAATGCTTAGATGGCCTATATGCCAGCCAGTACGGCAATCATTTTTGATAAAGCATGGCAGTGACAGCTGAAGTTCAGATGAGACAACTTGAAGCAGAGAAGCAGAATTCTTAAGGTGACTTCAGTTCACTGAGCTGAAATAACTACAGTATAGAAACGCAGAGGTAAATGTGAAGCAATTCAAATCCATCCACAAAAGTTAAAACAGGAAATAGGTTATCAGGTCCTATCCTAATAATACACTCTCAGAAAAAAGGTACTAAATTGTACCTTTCAGGGTACAAATGCCTGTATGGGGGTTCCTCAAGTGTTCGTCTTTTGTACATTTAGTATGTGCCTTTCATCTGGGAAAGTCAATGTAATGTAACTTTAAAACTCATTTAAGATACATAAACAGACGTTAAAGACCACTGTTGTACCTTTGGGGGTAACATTAAAAATGTTTGTACCTTGGTGAACACAAATGTACCTGTAGAATACCTTTTGTTCTAACAATGTACGACATTGTAAAGAATCACTATAATAGAAGAATTCATATTGCATATCAGAAAATATATTGCATACATTTTCTGTTTTCATAAAGATGAATAGCTTCAATTGCCTTGAAAGTACGGAACAGTCAATGCTAACATAAGTTACAATATAATCTGCACAAAATGTCCCTACAACCATCTTGTACTTGTAAAACAGTCTTGCTGCAATATCATTTTAATGGCTCTATGCTTGGCGTGGATTCTGCTTTATAAAGCAATCATTCAGCCAAAATGTAAATGTACACATTGTTCCCTTACTTCAAATGCAGCCAATCAGCCAAGACATGTTTGATGTCTAAAGTTTGCTTCTTTAGTTTTGTACTAAAGCTATGTAAGAGTAACAAAAATTAATTGATGCAGATTTGATCAAATATGAGCCGTGTTCATCGTTTATCATCCCGTTCTGTCTTTCAGCATTTATAATTCATACCACAAAACTACTACTAACATGCAGGTGGTCACACAGAAGGCTGGACGTAATACATATTCATTGATAAAAAGAAAGGCAATAAAATATGACTTATATGACTAGATGATTTGATCAATTATTATTTGATCAAGTTTTTTTTGTTAACCCTGCATTATTTTATCATTTAAGTATTTGTGTACCTCGTTCATCATTTAGCCTGGATAATTATGTTTATATGCAGTGTCGCTGTCTTGCCTCGGCCAATGACATCTGTTCTGTGTATCGCTCAATTAACATTCATGCCCCAGAACCTACTACAATTTAAAATAGTCAATAAAGTCGGAAGTAACAAAAATTACACACGCTAAACAACAAGGTAGACCAAAATGATTGCTTAAATGATAAAATGACAGAGGTAACAATAAAACGATAAATGATTATCAAATTACATTTCTAATGACAACTGAGTTTTTAATTGACATGCTTTTTCATCGCCTTTCTTTTTATCAAAGAATATTTGTTACATCCAGCTTTCTGTGTGACCACCCTGCATGTTAATGGTAGTTTTGTGGTGTGAATGATAAAATGCTGAAACATAAATGATGAATATGACTCATATTTGATCAAATCTGCACTGTTTTAATCGAATCATCTTTGAACTCATCAAACCAAATGGCTCTTCATCACTTTTTTTATTTTTTATTTACCTTGCATTTTGATCAGCTAGTTTTTTTTACTTCACATTTTTTTCATCAAATCCATTTTTATCAATTCATTTTTATTCCTTTTGTCAGGCTGCATAGACGGCTTGACGGACACAAGTGCAAAGTCGTTGAACATCAAACCATTTACTGAAACATCAAACACATACAAGTATGACATTGAACACTAACATTTACAACAGAACAGAACCAGGACTGGAACATGAGGGCTTTAAATACAGAGACTAATCGGGAGACACAGGTGAGTACATTTAATATGACGAAACAGGGAGGAGACATCAAACAGGGACTAGACACACATGGCTAATGGCGGCCGTCACCATGGCAACGGGCACGCGCCGCCTGCTAGGGGTTCCCATGGCGGGGAGACCGTGACAACTTTCACCCCACATACAGTCAAGCCGGAAAGTCTGCACACCCCTTTCACCTTCTCCACGTTTCATTACATTACAGACTTATCCTACAGTAGATTGAGTTCATTTTTTGCCTCAAACATCTACACACAATAGCCAATAATGACGAAGTGAAAACAGGTTG
>JAOUQW010000001.1:15847494-15859703 GCA_028565825.1 Olivaichthys viedmensis
GGATTTCTGTAAAGCTGCTTTGTGACAATGTTCATTGTTAAAAGCGCTATACAAATAAAATTGAATTGAATTGAATTATTCAATTTATATCAATTTGATTTGAGACATTCAAATAGTTTTTTTTCTGGCAAACTTTTTCATTTATATACAACAACTCATGAAGATTTTAATCTTATCATCACTAACTCATAATCTTATCACTAACTCATAATCTTATCATCACTAACTCATAATTTTATCATCACTAACTCATCTTATCATCACTAACTCGTAATCCTATCACTAACTCATAATCTTATCACTAACTCATAATCTTATCATCAATAACTCATAATCTTATCATCACTAACTCATAATCTTATCATAACAATCTTATCATCACTAACTCATAATCTTATCATCACTAGCTCATAATCTTATCATCACAATCTTATCATCACTAACTCATAATCTTATCATCACTAACTCATAATCCTATCACTAACTCATAATCTTATCATCACTAACTCATAATCTTATCATCACAATCTTATCATTACTAACTCATAATCTTATCATCACTAACTCATAATCTTATAATTTTTTATTGTCACTGATATTTACCTAGATTTTTTATTTTTGCAATCACTGTCCATTTATACAGCAGAATGCAAACAGTTTCCAGATGAGACTTTTTAGGTGTTCGGTAGTTATGATGTCACCACATTTTTACTATGTTATTCCTTTTTTTTACCGATAGGCCTGTCGCTGTCTGGCTGAAAAAAATAGCGGTAACAAGATCTCTGCCGGTTGCCTCGTGACAGACCTTTACTGACGCAACAAGGGTTATTTGTCCAAAAAATGCAGGAAATGCGTGTTTCATTAGGCGACTAAAAGTAGAACATTAGATCTTAAACATTTGAATGTTGTTGTTTTTTTGCTTTGGAATACATAGATATGAGAATCTAAATAGTATTTGGAAAGTAAAATTGGCTTAGACAGCCCTAATGGGAAGATACTTTTATCTAAACTGACTTACAAGTGAGGCAGTATACAATCCAAGCATCGAGGTGATCAGTTAACAGTTAAGGGTCTTGCTCATGGACCAACGGCAGTTTTCTGGTGGTCCTGGGATTTAAACTCGCAACCTTGCACTCGCCAGAACAGAACTTTAATCTCTAGGCTAGCACTGCACCTAAAAGATCATTTAAGTGAATTTGTTTGATGAGTGAAAGAGGCACTAATCTTAAATTAAGGTGTCATTAAAATGATCCCATTCTGTTATTATTTAATGTAAGGATTGATGTCTGTAAAAAAAAAAAGAGTCTTATTTATTGTAGTGAGTTTTTTTTATTAGACTGTTAAGTAGCTATAAATATAAAATGTGGCCACAGGCCAACAGCAGCCTTGCTGAAAATGTACACAGATCACTACTTATTACTTGACTCATTACTTTTCTTGCTTCTGTGCACTGCATGATTTCGAAACACAAAGTCCATAATGGCCAATAACAAGCTAATATACAGAGAGACAGAAAGCATTTAGTGTCATAATTGTCAAAATGGTGAAAAATTAGTGGTTCGGTCATAGCCCTTCTACCATGTGGATATGAGCGAATGAAGCACATTACAAACCGACCCTGTGTGTGTTCATTATGTGTGTGTACTGCAGTATGGTGTGCTCTGATCGTTAAAACACCTATAGGACACTGTAGGACTTGTGCTTTAAAAGGCATTTCAGGTATGCACTGGAGAGACAGAGTGATGGGGGTGAGAGAGAAAGGGAGGGAGAGACAGAGGGAGACGGGAGGAGGAAGAGAGAAAGATGGAAAGAAGTAGAGAGGGGGATTGACTGACTGACTAGAGAGAGGAACAGAGACAAAAAATAGGAAGAGAGAAAGACTGACATATATGGTAAGAGAAGGGAGAGAGAGGGAGAGCGGAAGAAAGGTAGAGCCGATAGGAAAGTGAAAGAGATTGAAAGAAATAGCGAGGGAAAGTTAGAGAGAGAGAGAGAGAGAGAGAGAGAAGAAAAGACAAAAATGATAGAAATAGAAAGAGAAGTGGACAGACCAATGCGGGAGAAAGAGATAAAATTAGAAAGATATAAGGGAGGAGGGGGGATTTAGAGAGGAGAAGACAGAAGATAATAGATAGAGAGGGAGAGATTAATAGAGGTAGACAAAGATTAAAAGAAAAATAGAGGGAGGGAGGTCAAGAGGGAGCAAAAGAGAAAGAAGTAGAGAAAGGAAGGAATGGAAGGACTGATGGGGGAGAGAGAGAGAGAGAGAGATATGAAGTGAAAAAGAAGAGAGGAAGGCTGGGAGAAAGAGGGAGAAAGAAGGATGGAAAAACAGTAGGAAAGAGGAGGAGAGCGATGGAGAAGAAGAGATGAAGACAGACAGAAAAAAAATAGAGGGAGAGTGAAAGGGAAAAGAGAGAGAGCAACAGAGAGATGTTCCACAGTTAAATGAGAGACATGGAAATGTGTAAGTCAAGTGAGACTCTGCGCACTCGCGGGATATGTGTGTGACGACAGTACACCCTCATTAATTGGGGTGTAAAATCAGGACACCGTGATGGACGCCAATAATGAGACGGAGAAAAGGGAATACGCTTTTATAAAGTACTGAGATCGCTTTTGGCCTATTAGCTCACATTAAACGCAGTCCAATGACGGATTATTATTATTATCGTGATAAATTACGCCACACTATGCATTTCACAGGTATTATCAGTATTTTAAGAACGCCGAACAACGTTTCATATTTTTAAAAAAGAAAAGAAAAAGAAAATAACAGATAGCCTATTATCAAGAACTGTCTTAATAACCCGGCATAATACCACGTAGCTGATTTAGCAAATAATGGTTTTTTTTACCAACTGTCTGATTTTGCCTCATGTTCCTTAGAAAAAACTTTATTTGTGAAAATACTGAAATGAATTACTGTTTGAACTATGTGGCACTACAGTTTGACTGGTGTGTTGTGTCTGTTCAAAAAATTGTTATCAAACCTCAGAAGAAAAAAGATATTGTGATAAAAAAAATCAAATAAGGGATTTAGACCAACCACAGTGTGCCAATTAACGACTAACGGTATTACACTCTGAAATTATCTGCTTGGCAAGAAGTAGTTGATTGGATGTTAACAAATATTGCCCTTTATTTTATGATTGTTTTTTTTTCTTTCATTTATTTTACCAATTTTTGGATTAGGTCTTTTGTTTCTTAGCAAAGATCATTTTGTGATCATTTGTGCTGATTTGGTTTTTGAGATATCTTAGCATTATACTGTATGTCAATGTAAGTCAATGGCAGAGAGTGATGTCACAGTGATCCATATATGTAATATGAAATATAGCCGTTACAATATCTCAGAAACCAAACCAGCACAAACAGTCATTTCTACGACACAAATCAGCATAAACGAATGACATGTTTTATTTCTTTTTTGATGGCAATGCCATTACCTTTTTTTTTTTTTAAACAATTGTTTGATTTTGTCTTCTGTTCCTTAGCAAACAGTTTATTGAATTGTCCAGTCAAACAGTAGTGCAAACTATTTAATAATCCAGAAAAACTGAATATTGTCATTAGAAATATTAACAACAAATGGTGTTCCAGTCTGAAATTAAAACTGCATAGCAACAAGTAATTGATTGGCTGTTAGCAAACAATGCTGTTATTTATTACTAGTTTGTTCTGTTCGTCAGCAAAGGCTTTATATTTGCAAATACAGAAATGGTAAATTGTTTGTCTGTTCCAAATTGTGTTTGTTCTATGACTCATTAAACCTCAAAAACATTGTGATAAATATTAATATTGTAAAAATGTCTTTAAGTATCATGATATTATAATTTCTTATAATAAGTTTTATATAGTCATTTTTGGCATACTGCCCACCTCCTAGTTTATCCTGTATTTACATGAACGTGTATGTCTTCCTCTACCCACATCCTTATCCAGCTCAGTACAATATTAACAAATTGCACCTCTAGCTAATGTGAAACTGAACATGATGCCGTTGGTGGAGACAGAGACGACGATATTGCATATTTTATCAGTCTGCTTTTTCTTTTTTCTTTTTTCCTCTTCTTTTCTTTGCCAGGGCTAAAAATAGATTGCCATGGAAACCCTACACATCGCGCAGGCTCTTGCAATGACCTCATACACACAGGTATTTCACATACACACAGGGACACAGATACACACTAGCAAAACGACCTCTGTATGTTAACGCACTGTCGGTGTATGACACACAGATCCGACGTCAGAGCCGCCCTGTTGCTATGGGATCTTCTCAGCCGCATTTTCGCTACATTGGCAGTCTCGAGTACGAGTGCAGGTATTTTCATTGACACTGAAGGAATTGAAGGAAAAGGTTTATGTGTTCCTTTTAAACTTATACACTTTATTAATGGATACCATAGATTTATAAGAGGTTTAATACGCATATAAGTCGCACCGGAGTACAACATTTCTAAATTCTGTCTAGAGAAAAGAAAAGAAATCTATATAAATGTTGCTTCATTGTACAAGTCACGGTAATGTAGCTGGCAGAAGGTTTTTACTGCCTCTAAACGGCACTTTAGCACCCCTACTGGTATAGTTTAGTTTAGTGTTTGTTCTGTTTGTGTTGCCCTAGTTCAGCGCTGTATTGTTTCCTGAGCAGAAGCCTTTCTTTCAGGCCTGCAGCCAGTTGCCAGGGTGTAAAGTCAGTCCTAAACTTTACGTTGAGAGTAGTTAGTTTAAAACTAACAATGTGTAAAATTTCAGTTGCACGTCAGACACTTAAGGCGCATCGTAACTAGTAGAGCGTAAAATTATCTTAGATCAAACCTTTGTCATACAGAGTGACATATTTCATCATCACCAGCCAATCAGTAACACGATCCGACATAAACAGGAAATACTGCATCCACGATCAAGATGCAGGAAGGTAGCGTTCACCTTTCTCAGTGTAATTATAATTCATTCAAGCAAGGTCTGTCTGTTGAAATCATTTTGCATCGTAGCTAAATGAACAAAACCTAAACGAATTGTGCTTTACAATAAAGTGGTGACTCAAATTATCCATCTCTTGCATGTACTTTATACTTGTATGCACTTTTTCTGTTGGGCTCTCGTGCAACAAACTTGACGGCATCTACTAACGAACCATAGCAACGAAAAATAACAAAGCATTTTCAAACTTAATCCGCATTTGAATACACTTAACAACAGAGTAAAGTATAACAATACATTAATAGTAGAGGCTTTAAAATGTACCTTGCCAATAATCTCAATTTGATTTATGACACTTTGCGCTAGCCGAGGAAATATAAAAATAGCGTATTTGTAGTTGATCTTATGATCCCTCCCATTTATATGCGCCGTTACGAACAGTGTATTTCAGCCAGGTGTCCACTGATCATAGACCACGCAAAAAACTTCACATCGTTATCCTCTTCACAAAATAACAAGAAAACAAAATACATTTGTAGTCTGTGCAAATGCTCTACACACAGTAGACTTGCACTGTGCACGTTGAACAGTCTACTAGAAGGTAGGTGTAAGTTTAGCTTATAACTTAAGGCTACGTTGAAACTATGTTACTTGGTGCAACCCTTAATTTTTTTAGTAGTTCGTAAATTTAGACGTAGCAGCAATTTACATTCACACTAGGCCACAACAGAGCTTAAGGTCGGCTGGTGCAGCCGGCTGCTGACCTTAATTCTTCTGTCAGGTCTGGAAAATATCAGTCTGTCCGTCCCAATACCAAGTCATTACACAGCAATGTTTAATGCTATTATATCTATATGACATATCCTTTTTGCATATGTTACTGTTTACAGTTAATCTCTACAGACAGTGCTTACCCAGTTAGCATATCTCAGCACTAGCATATTTAAATGCAAACTACCATAAGAAACCAGAACAAACTGGTATATTACAATAAGGTTAATGCAAAAATGATAATATACATATGTTGCTTTGCAGTCTGAGCACCTTTTCAGAGGGCAAATAACGTCTTATAACCTGAAAAATACTATATGTATCTTGAAATGTTCATCTGAATTAGTCAAGCTAAACCTGCTACCTTAAAGTAGATGGAATCATTAACAACAGTTTAAAAAAACTCCTTAAAATGAATGTAGTCTAGTATCTTGATTTATTTACTTATTTTGTATTTGGATAATGTGTATTAATTAGCATTGTTCTTTCCACGGATAGTAAAAATGCATGTTAATGTCTTTATTAGATCTGCTTCTATCTGTGTGTGATGGTGGGCAAAGCAATTTCTGTTTTCTGTTTCTTCTTATTGTATTATAAAATGTAATACTCCATATATAAAATGAATAATACAAATTGAATCACAAAAAAATGTAGATCATAATTACACAAAACTCTCTGCAGTCCTATATCAATATGCAGTATTTCCAAAATGCGCTGCGTCTTAAAAACTAAACCAATCAGACAAAATCGAGGCTCGGCAGCTCCTCCATCACGAGAGAGGAATCGCCCGTCACTATGCGGCAATGTGTTCAAAAACTAGTTTCCATAGCAACCGCATGGGATACGCCATATTGATTCCACTGAGTCGATATCCCAGCATGCTCTGTGTGTGTACTGTACGTCTGAGCCTGTGATATATGACAAGGTGAAACTGCGGAAGCTTCTCAGTATGCATCAGTACACTGGCTCACACATCAGATCAATCACAGAGTGGCTGGAAATTATAACAAGCACAAATGTAAGCCCAAGTGTGACGGTTTTTCAGTCACTTTGGACATCTAGTAGAAGTGAATTTAAATGACTGGACGTGTGTTATAAAACTTCAGACTTCACTTCTTTTTCTTCAGTAATGCAAGGAGCTACATCAGAATTGTTATATATACACTGGAAAGCTCATGACTAGGTTTAAATCATATGTTCTGTTTGGGTCAAAATTATGCTTTTAAAACTTTCACTTAAAGTGGAATAACTAAAAGTCATGGCTGAATTTCTGTAACAAGCAAGGAAAATCATTTTTAAAAATCCTATTTATATTAAAAAGGTGATGGGGGGTGGTGGTTGCTCCCTCCATCTCTTATTTTCACTTCACCTGTTCATGCACACCTGCCATCAGGACGATCCCCGAGCACAGAAAGGGCTTTTGGGATTCCATTTCCATCAATATTGTTAATATAAATCATCACTGTGATAAAGAAGAGATCAAGGAAAGATTTTTTGTTTTGTTTTTTAGAGACATTTTTACAACTGTATCAACAGTACACCCATTGCTAAGTAATAATTAGAACAGGGAAGATAAATTTCAGCAAAAATGACCGGGAAGCTGCAAAGTTCACCTCAATTAAATCCATTACAGCAGTGTAAAATTAAGATGCTAATTATGCTAATTTATTGAATAACATTTTATTGTCATTGTACATAGAAACTTGTGTTTGGTACAAACAGATGCTTTCTTCGGATTTTCCAACTTAGAAGGAGGTTAGGGTCAGAGCACAGGATCAGCTGTTAAGGGAAGTTACGGTTTCCCTTAAGCAGTTGAGGGTTAAGGGTCTTGCTAAAGGGCCCAACAGGCATTTTGGCAGTCATGAAATTAGATCTTACAACTTTCTGGTTACTAGCGCAGAACCTTAACCAAAAAGCTACCACTGCTCCATGATAAGCTGAATGTATTACACTGTAAACAAGGCTTCTAAAAAGTTTTGGAAAATTATACAGCAGACATCTTGTTTGACAGGCACGTCCTCCTACGTTAGCATGCCGGTCAGATCCCTGTGGGATCTGTGTTTCAGAAGCTCCACTAAACCCAGAGATGAAGATTAATCATGCATATGGTAGAACATGTTTTACTGTTGGCCGCTAGCAGAGCGAGGCACTGTAGAAACGCTGGGCTGCAATTAAAAATATCCAACTCACAATGGATGAGTGTGCAGTCTATCTGCTCCCTGAAGTGCAGGCCAAACGCACACAGGAACAAATATGCACATACACACACACCCCAGGTGGTGACGTGGCGGAACCCGGTGCGCGCAGATTTCCACAACACACTTGCCACCGTTGGGCATTTAGGGCAATAGTCGCATTTGTACCTTGTCTAATTAGAGTCTGCTTGTTATTTTGTCACCTGAGGAGGTATATGTCGCCCTGGATGTCAGAGATGCACAACCTCCAGCAAACCCTATCTGTTATGAAATCGAAGGTTTTACAAAATGAATGGCAGCAAAATAAATATTTTGTGGTATGTGTTGGGGTGTAGCTGGGTTGGCAAAGAGAGAAATTGCATACGGTACTTTCTGGACTATAAGGCACCCTTTTTTGCCCCTAGGTGATGCAAATTTTTACAGTTAAGTGACATTTATATTATAATTTTGTTCGAACTGTAATATTTGTTACTTTTTCACGATATTTAATTAACAGGTTCTTTACACTCGTTTGTTAGACTAGGGTTAGATATTTCATAATGTTGTCTGCTTTTTTTCAATACACATAAATACAAAAAGTAAAACCAACCACTACAGGTAGTCGTTTCATGCAAGTGTAGTTCATTTGCATAAATAAGTGATATAACTATTATACTTAGCGTTGGAGGCTTCTGTGTAATTGTAGATTAAATTCACATTTACAGGATGTGTAAATTATTAACATTATTGTCTGACAGCAAAAAGGTAATAATGTGTTACTGCAAGGCTGTTTGACTGAAAATGGAATGAATGTACTGTAACATTTCATTATTGTTTACCACCAAATAATTAACAATAAGCACTGAATGGCTATTTGATTGAAAACTGAATAAACAAAAGGGTGCACTCTGACTTTTGCACAGTACTGTGTATATATATATATAAATAATAAGTTTTATGATAAAATAATAAATAATAAAAAATGTATAATAAAGGAGAAATGACTATACATAGATAATTCCAGTATATTATTTAAGGATCCACTTCAAGATTTGATCACCGCTTTCCAAAAAATGAGGCATTCTGGGTATTAATGTTTATATTAACATCACTCTTGATGCTATAAAACTTTCATAGTCATTTTAGAGTCATGATTCTGGACACATGATGTTTTACAGCTTTCTACAAATGATTTGAAAGCTAAAGTACATAAACACTAGAATCATATTACAATCGTTTTATAGATGAATCTGAAACTAAATGGAGTTTATATCACTGAAAACACTGATTCCAAACTTTTGAACTCTAGTGTACATACTACTTAATTAACATCTTGTTGTGCTAAACAAAGCTCTTGATGGTCACAAAAAGACTGTTAACAGTGCAATGTTTTGGGGATTAGTACATTTGTTCAAAATACATAAAAGAAACATTTCCAACTCAGTTTGAGTTGGAATCATGGAAAACTGGCTTTAGTTCATCAAGACTTTTTAAATGTTCTGTCTGTATTGATTCATCTGAGTCACTGCTTCAAGAACTGATTCACTTGCACATTTATTAACAACCGCAACGGTGTGAGACGTAGATAGAAAGAAAATATAATATACAAGAAAAATCCCACCCACAAACACAAATACATTTTCATATAGGTGAAATGTGTGAAGAGTTTATTTTCTACCAAAATGTAGCTAAGTCTTAGATATTAGGCACAATAAAATACTCCAGGCTTTCTTGGGAGAATTTCCAGTTTTACTAAAGTGTCATGTATTATACCACACCCCAATTTAAGTGTACAAGTGCTATCGGTTTACAATGATTTGGGCTACATCACATTAAAGCTTACAAAGGAACATAAACACAAAGCAATAAAACATTTATTAAAGTGGTGACCAAGCTCACGCACAGTTGTTAGCATGCAAAGAGAACATTAGCAGCAGCCCTAAGGCATATATACATAATAAACAATGTTAGACTTCGAGACTCACCCTCCATTAGCTGCCAACCCAATGCGTATCTTCTTCACATGGTGAGCGGTGTCCAAATACTATAATGTAAAAATGTGGTGTTGATAACTTTACCCACCACATCTACACTTATGCACCTGCAATGTTGAAAACCTGTATGACTTTGGGTCCCTACACGCCCTGCTCGTCAGCCACATCCCATCAGCGCTAATCTACGTGTGAAAATAACCGAACCGTATTCGTTTTAACATAGTGATTGTAATTCATATTTATGTAAGACAAAGTATACAGTGCAATACACCTCACCTACACATACCAGTAAAATCCAGGTTTCGCAAACATAAAAACTAAATCTGGTGCAAAGTTGAGTATGTTCCACCGAGAACAAGTTTCACCTGAATGTCGGAGGTGTGTTCTGCCTTAAAATAACTACCTGACTCATGCTGTTCAACGAGTTGTATCTTAATTGGCAAAAAATAGTTCTACTGCCCTACACTCACCCCTTCCTAAACTTCATGAGTGCCCTATTGATGAGTCTAAAATATAACCACCTGCTGGACTTGGGGAAAGTCTTGTAAAAAATTGCCCTCAAAATTCCTGCGCAGGCTTCTTGAAGTTGGATTGCACCTACAGCGGTAGATCCACTGCCCCCCTCGATGGAGATGCACGGTTGATCTTGGGAGCTTGATTGAATTGGATGAAACACCAACTGTTCTCCTACTTGAGGAAAAGGTTCAGGAATCAGGAATTTCCCCCGGCTCCGACATCTTTTCCAGTATCCTTTTTTCTAGTATGTTCTTCCTCCAGGGGGGGCACGGTGGCAGGTAGTGTTGCTGCCTCACAGCTCCAGGGTCCGGGGTTCGATCCTGAGCTCGGATTACTGTATGTGCAGAGTTTTGCATGTTCTTCCTGTGTCCCCTCTGGTACTCCGGTTTCCTCCCACCTCCTAAAAACACGTCGGTAGGTGGATTGACTGCTCTAAAATTGCCCCAGGTGTGAATGAGTGTAAGTGTGTGTGAGGTGTATTCCTGCCTTGTGCCCAGTGTTCCCAGGATAGACTCTGGTTCCACCATGACCCTGACTAGGATAAAGCAGTGCTTTCCGACCCTCTTTTAAGATTTAAGATTCACTCACACATACCAGGCTCAGAGTCCTTATCTTCTCTTTCACTTTCTGATGTTTCAATGGGTCCTCCTCCATCCTCTAAACCCGAGGTCCACATGGTCTTAATTCTGTATAATGAAGTATGGTGAACATTTCTTGAAGACTTTAAAGAGTTCTCTGGGGAACACAAAATAAACTGGATTTCTAGGATCTGGCTTGACAAGAACACAATGTGGAATACTGAGGCACATCTCTTTAATCTTATGTCTGCCAGCAAACTGTCAACTACTTACTTAAATACACTAGCTGGCCTGTCTGCAATGTAGTTCTTTTTGTTGGGGGTCCGGCTTGTCCTGAGCTCTCAGGCTTCTCGTAAGCAGCTGGCAATGGCAGTTGTTCCTGCACACGTTTATTTATGCCTCCTTGAAAGTCCTCCGCCTCCTCCTCCTCTTCCCTCCTAATCCCGAGAGGGTCTGAAAATGTGTTGGAGGAAAGTGTAGTGGAAGAGATGTCAGAGTCGGAGGAGATAAAGGATGATGTAGCTAAACCAAAAAAAATCTGTGCAGAAAACTTTCAGACCAATTTTTGTTCTACAGCCTCCACTTGATTATAGCCCTGATTATATAGGTTTATGTTACAACCCTATATACATAACTTATGCTCTAAAACAGTTTTTTAACCTTGCTGAAACAATCCATGGTCAGCAACTTTTGCTAATGAGGGTTCAGTTGTATAAGTAGGGCTTGATGATTGGGGCCCAAACAAAATGTGCACAGCATTCAGAATAAACCCTAGACTATCACAGTGGAACGATGTATATTCTAAATTACTGTACAGTGCCCTCCAGAATTATTGGCCCCCTTTGCAAAAATGAGCATAAATGATTGTATTAAATAAAAATTACACACAATTATTCAAATTTTACACTCAAACAATAGAAGAAACTACTTACCTTTTCTCTAACAAAAATCTAATACTGTTCTTATTCTAATAGGTTTTTGTATTTTATTTATTTTTTAATTATAGTATATTCTCTCAAAAACATATGTGGCACAATTATTGACACCTCTAAGGAATAGTTATAATAAATGCAAACAAATTGGCATCCTCAGAAAAAATATACTACTTGTAAATTGCAGTGGGGCAGTGGTGGTTCGGGCACTGGGCTACTGATCAGAAGGTCGTGGGTTCAAGCTTCAGCACTGCCAAGCTGCCACTGTTGGGCCCTTGAGCAAGGCCCTTAACCCTCCCTGCTCCAGGGGCGCTGTATCAT
>JAOUQW010000001.1:15859803-15870840 GCA_028565825.1 Olivaichthys viedmensis
CATTCTGGGTATTAATGTTTATATTAACATCACTCTTGATGCTATAAAACTTTCATAGTCATTTTGGAGTCATCATTGTGGACACATAATGTTTTACAGTTTTCTACAAATGATTTGAAACCTAAAGTGCCATAAATACTAGAATCATATTACAATCATTTTATAGATGGATCTGAAACAAAATGGAATTTATATTACTGACAACACTGATTCCAAACTTTTGAGCAGCGATTCCAAACTTTTGATGTACTGTGTAATTAAAACTGGTAGCCAAGTTCTCCAGCAAGCTATCTAAGGTTAGGTAAACTATTTTACTGCGCAATTATCCATTATTTTATGTTAACCAGTACGACGAGCCACAGTAGTGAAAAGCTAGTGGTGATGTCATATGATCCAGATTGCAATTTGTTGATGAGATTTAACTTAAGCTCTGCCCTGGCACACAATACAGTGGAATACAGATAAGTTATTTAGCAATTCTAGAGAAAGTAAATGGTCAGCATAGAGGACAGGTGTCCAAGACTTTATTAGACATATGAAACATCTGTTAGATTCTGAATTCGAAGCGGCATCCCTGCTGTTTGAACTTAATTAGACAGCTGGTGGGGGGTGTGTGTGTGTGTGTGTGTGTGTGCGCGCGCGCGAGCGAGTGTGCGCATGTTGACCTGAGTGTCGCCTTGCAAGGACGGACCTCGGCTGCAGTAACTTCAGCTCTCTGTTTGTTAACTTCCTTCAATCATCTCTGGTCGTGAGGAACAGGTGCACACACACAAAGCTGTGCTTGGTTGACTAGAGTAATCATAGTGCACTTGGGAGAATTGTGCGTGTGCGTGTGTCAGTGTGTTTCTGTATTGTGTGTGAAAGGGATGACTACGGTGAGATGTCTGTCTCAGGTTACTGATACATGGCCCGGATGTTTCCCAGCCACAATGGCGCCCATTAAAATGCGGAGGAGCCCCTGAAACTCATGAAAAACTTACGATGAGCGATGATGAGGAGTGCTTTTGAATGCTTTCTTTTAAACCTTATACTGCTGCTTATTCATATTAACCTTTAAAAAGTCTTAAGAATAAGCCATTTAATAAAATACATTTAATGGCCATTTATGATCTTCATGAGTCTCTTTCAAGCACTGAATTAATCACATCATAGTGGCTTACCATGTTATAAAATAGAATGATCATGCAAGCAAAATTTTTTTTTTTATTGTATTCAATCAAAATTGCAGATTTCTGAGGACAAAACACAATTCCTTGTGTAACCTAACATGTAGAACATTAAACACACAGTGCTCATGCTGTTATATAAATGCGAACGCCACTGAATCACTATCATGCTGCGTAGTCAAATATCACAGATTCCCACAAAGTAGCGTGGAGTAGGATGCGATCGAGGCTGACAACTTTTTTACATCTAAAACAATTCTGCAGAATACAAATGACTCTCATGATAGTAACAGTAATGCGTTTAGGTGTTTTTTTGTTTGTTTGTTTTTTTCATTTTTCTCCCAATTTAGTAATTGCCAATTCCCACCCACTAGCTAGTTCTCTCCTTTTGCACGACAGCCACCAACCGGGGGAGAGCGAAGGCTAACACGTGCTTCCTCCGAGACACATGAAGCCAACAGTCACAGGGCATCACAGGGCGTCACAGGGCAGTCCCACGCGCTCGGAGGAAAGCGCCAACTGCCCTCTTCCATATGCATGAGCTCAGACGCCCATGATTGGCTGGTGCCACTTTGATCGACAAAAGAGAAATTGTATTGCCATCCCTCCCACCCAGAGAGCAGGGCCAATTACGCTCTCTTAGACTCCGGGCCATGGATGACTGTGGCATCATCGGGGCTTGAACTAGCGATCTCCGGATGATGGGGCCAAAGATCCTGGACTTTGGAGAGACAAGTGCCTAATTCTATTTTGTTAACCATTACATAATGATTTCTCAATATTAGGGCTGCACAATCAATCATATTTTAGTTATTTTTGGCTTCCTCATTGAATTAATCATAATCGACTGTGATACTGGTAAGCTTAGCTAATTGGCTAGCATTAGATATCGTTTTTATAACCTCTGGTGCAATCATTCATAAGTTTTATTTGACCAATCACATCATGTTCTGGCCATTTTCCAGTATCTCCTTCCCAAAACACAGTAAGAACGCAAAGGCACTTTGGTTTGGCTACAAAGGCACAACTAAAGATCACTAGACATGCTAGGCTAGAACTCTGATTGCCACAATTGCACACTACAGTGGCTATTTATTTATTTATTGTCATATTTAGAATTTAAAAGAGCCGCTTGATTAATGTGTAGGACTGCACGATTCTTAATGAAATGGGAATCATGATTTTTTTTTTTTGCTTAGAATTGAGATCAAGATTCTTTGACACACTAATTTTGTAAAGAACAATGTGTATATTTATTTATTAATTCTTACATTGCACCAGCTCCACTACTGTAGCAGACCATGGAAGCTACATTTTCCTAGCGGACGTTTGTGAATGACAGCATGTCTGCATTTTGAATTACTAATGTACTGGCACATTTGCACTGCAATAGCCTAAATCCTGAGAAAACAATGCTATTTAGTATAAAACTTTAAACAGTGTGTCCTCCCAAAGTTAAAAAGAAACCAGCAATGTTAACGGCTGGTTAAATAATTAGTCATGGGAATGTTTCTGTTCTTCTGCCGATAGCAACTAATAATCCACTTGTGGGCAAAAATTGGTCTTGATAAACGCGCTCTATACCTAATGCATCAAGTTCTGAGCGAGACGGCCCGTGCAGCCATTACTCACTCACACCATTCATTCATTTTATACATTTAGTCGCTGTTTGGTTAGTAAATGGGAATTTAATATTCAGTACATAATATTAAACATTTGTTTAGGACAAAGTTGTTCCTTCTCACTACAAGTGGGCGTTTGGGTCATTTTCACTCACAGCTTAGGGGCAATAGTGGCTTCTGTTTTATGCATTGGAATTGCATTGAGAAATTAATCACAATTTTAATACGATTCTTTTGTGCACCCCTATTAATGTGACTAAAGAGCAGTCTAATTTTGTTTCAAAAATGTAATACATGTGAAGGAATATGGGATTGTAATGTACAATGTGAAAGAAACGGCTGTTTCATGGTGATTCAGACAAATAAATTGCAATTAAATTATTTGGCTGAATAATGCTAATAAAAAATTGTGACTTCAATATTGAGCAAAATAATTGTGATGATCATTTGAGACATTATCATTCAGCCCTACTCCAATGTCCATTCATTTGAGAGTATATCATGTGTAAATCATGATGCTAGCTCTATGTGTCATTTACATTTATTAATTTGGTAAAATCTTTGATCCAAGGTGACTTATATGTGAGGCATAATGCAATCCGAGCATTAAGTTGAGCAGTCGAAGGTAAAGGTCTTGGGATTTGAACTCACAACCGTTCGGTCATTGGCACAGCACCTTAACCAAAGAGCTCCTGCTGCCCTTAGTTTTTTACCGCATCTTCAAGAAAAATGTAGAAAAGTTGGTATATTAATTGGTATATAACTGAAATCTGTCGCAAACCAGTGGGCCACAGACCCTCCTTACTGTAGTGGTAAGATTACCCTCATGAAGCAGTGCTTTACGAAACCTCAGAATTTAACCAGCAATAATCCAGAGAATAATAACAAAAGGTTACTGCATAAAACTGATAAAGTTGCAATCACAGGAAAGAAGACTCAGAAAAAGACGTCAGTTTTCTTACTAACGTAAAGAAACATCAGTTTGATTACTGACGTAATGACATTACATCCCACATAGAATTGACACTATTTATATTCTAGAGAAATTACATTCCCATGACATTAATGGAATTATGGGAGAAACAATTAACAGCTTACAGTACAGATGAGGAACTGAACAATTAAATGAGTCAAAGCCAGTACAAGCCTACAGAGATATCGCAGTCATTAAACAAAAGATATTCTGAACCAAATGAGCTGACTAACCCTAAATGATCAAATGACCATTCTCAGATGCACCAAAGCATTAATTAAATAACGCAAAGGTCATTTAAAGGTTCTACAAGCACAAATTTACTCTGACCTGATCGCCTATAGCGTTAGTCTGAAATACAGATATGACATAGAAAAATGAGCTGTAGCCCAATGTAGCCCCGAAGCTTTATTTGGCAACGTCTCATTCAGAGAGGTCATAGGGCCAGTGCTGACATCTATAAACAAAAGTGACATGGAGAACACTGGGTTTGGGCTCAAATTGATTTCGGTCATATGAGAAGAAATATGAGAGTGCTAAGCCGAGGGTGGGGGAAGTTACTCCCCTGCAAACATTTTCCCAATAAATCCATCAGAGCAAACATAAAAGACGCAGCCATACAGACTGACACGGTTGCAAACGCTTTCTAGGGAATCAATGACTGAGAAGTGCTGGGTCTCCAAATTATTGTCAATTTAAAATAGCTTTTTTAACAGTTAGATGATTTGGACCATATAGCATTTTTGTATCAATGTATACGAGTAATAGCTTATGATGAGAGTCCTACAACAGTGAAGTAGCCATTTGTTATCATGCTAATTCCTGTCGGGGAAAGAGCTACTTTGTAGCTTCATAAATAAAAAAAATCCTTCCTCACCTAGCTTGTTGTTTCAGGCATGATATGTCCAAGATGTACAAGACATGCAGGCCTAAATTAATTAATCCTCAATATTTCTTTACCCTTTCTGTTTAAGGTATAATGACCTTGTGGTGTCCTTACTCAAATTCAGCCCGATTCAGAAATATTAGTTTTTACAAGTATGCCAGTGTCATCCATGATCTCAGAAATGTAGCTTCTCTTCTTAATATTCAGCTGCTCAAATACTGCAACCAACTGCAAATACTGTATGTGTCCGCCAAAGCTTATTTCCACTGTCACGCAAGCTCAATTTTACAGCAAGGAACAGGAAGAGACTGCATCAATGCCGCGCACCATGTTGTGCACACACCATTATAATGGGGGGAAGGGAATGTCAAACAAGCTAGCACCAAAACAAGAAAGCAACACGTCTTAGTCAGCAAATGCCTTTCTCTGGCTTACAGTGCTCGTCAGGCATCATGGCGGCCCCACAGAGCCAGAGTGACAGATGAGGAGGCTTAAAGCAAAGGAACGGTTAGCTTGATTCGTGAATCATCAGCTCAAAGCGGGAAGTAAACTATCGCACTTCACAAGGAGCAGTACACCTGCCAAAGTCGCCGTCATGAAAATTACACGCCTGCCTTGCTAAACAAACGTCCACCTTGAGCCACCGAGCTCTGATGTGCTGTGAACGCAGCCTGACTCAACAAAGGATGCGTTGGGACATACACCTGGGCCTGAGCTCAAATTCAGGCTCAGACGGAGTTTAGGATTCAGCGTTATGAGTACAGATGAGTCATGGCATTTTATAGCAAATCACAACGGGGATAAACTGAGCAAACGCGACCCTTCTGCAATGCAGGCCTCATTTAAAGGGTTTAAAAGATGCTTTACATTTGTGGTTTTTCCTTGTTTAGACCCCTTTGAAATGAAATATGAAATCATACCCTCCTACTAATATTGTCTGATAAAGAGGTTAATAGAGACAACTGCAGAATTAATGGCACCTTTCAAAAGAATGGGCACAAATAATAAACATTACACACAATGAGTCAAATGCGCAAACATTTGGTGAAGCTACTTACCTTTCATCAACCAAAAATTATTGTCATCCTGTCAATACAAAAAAATGTATTTTAAAAAATTAGTTCTCGGTGTTCAGAAATTCTTTTATTGTCTTTGATCAAATATGAATGTCAAATCCCTTTTAGCTTTTAACACAAACAACAAAATACAGATAGTTGTTTGGCTGCATCAGATAATGAATATAAAAAAAAAAAATCATAATACAATTAATCACAATTTGGGCCATAGTAAAAAGTTTCAAACGTATGGAACAGTTGAAAAATTTGCAATGAAGTGGACATATGAGCATACTGTCGCCATATGTCACGGTGATATATTGAGCTTAAACGTGTTATTTATTTTTGCTAATTTTAATGAAGAGTGCCAATAATTCTGTAACTAACTGTATGTATACTGCTATATTCTGTTCACAATTTCTGTGTCATTGTCTGACATGACTGACTCGAGCTCCTCTCCAAGGTCATGCATTCAGGAGTCTGTTCCTTGGAGGGGGAAAAACGGTAACATATAATTTATAACCTACCCTCAAAGGGAACGATTTCTCCTTTTAAGAATGGTAGCTAGAATAAGGGCAGCATTACTAGTGAGCCAAAAAAGAGTGTCCTTATTAGAGGAGATTGTGCTCCTTCAGAGCAATTCCTAGTGGAGCCCGAGATTAAATAGGATGTGTCAGAGGGGAATGAGCACATGGGCAGGCGGACTAGATTAGCATGCTCATCAAGGGTGGGTTTGGAAGGGGAGGGGGGTGTCAGTGCAGCATTGCTGAGATGGGATGCTGCTTAACAAGCCATGTGATATGGAGCCAGCGAGAATGGTGGGATGGAGAAAGGTAGCGGCATCAAGCAGCTTAGCCTGGTTGGTATCATTTTCCTTGGTCCACAATTGTGTCCTTCAACACAGTTTGAGCCCAGATTTCAGTCCAAATGAGTATTCCAGGGGTTCACATGTTTAATCTTGGTTACTCATGATCAAGTGTGCGCGCTGCAGTCGTGTTGTGTTTGGTACTCTGTCTCTAGTGTTTTGCCAGCTCACTTTGACCTTCAGCCCCTCTGTCAGTTTCACTGTGGCATCGGATTATGTTGATGCGCCTTGTTCCCAGTAAACCCAGTGTATCTCTCTTTTTCCCCTCAGTTCTGTTTAATTGGACACGCAGCTGCTTTTCATGTTTGCTCCTCGGGTGCCAGGACGGTGATGCTAAAAGAATGCAAGATTAAAGTCCAGCCATCTCGTTTCTATTCCGCTTTAGACTCAGATGCAAAGGATTCACTGTAACCAATTTAAGCCTCCTCAGCTCAATTATGAAGGAATTGGTATGCCCAGGACACAAAGACTAAAGAGAGCAGTGGGACTCGGAAGACAAAAAAAAGTGTTGGTTACTTTTGTGCGCGGGGGAAAGGATATGCTGCTGCGCTGGAGTGAGGTGGGCCATCAGACAGAAATAGAAATGAGAGCAAGGGGAGTCATGGGGGAGGACAGCCATGAATGAGAACAGACATTTCTCATGGTTTTGCAGCTGGTGCCAGGACACAGCACGCTAGTAACATTAGCATACAATAGCCATCTCACATCCCCTGGGGACCTTCTTAGGCAAATTAAATTGTTTACCGAGGTTGAAGCCATGACAGAGATGTCTTTTTACCCTTTTTCCTGATTCTATGGGTTGAGCAACTGACGCCCCCTCAGCAAAGTAAAAATAGGATTGTTTTTACAGTTCCTTACATATTATTCCTGCTACTCAAGGTACTTGTTTCAAGACATCATGGGACATCTTTCTTGAACGCATGCACTCGCTAGACCAATTATCAGAAATGTTGTCAACCGGAAAGAGATGGCCAGGTTCTTGCAGATGCTTTTCCAGTTCCTAGCTGTCATGAACCTTTGAGGTCCTGGAAAAATTGGAGCTCTGAATGTGAACAAGGTGGCAATTCTGTGGTACCCAGAAAAGTGCACTCAGGATTCAGTTTATAAGAGTATACTGCAGTTTTTAGACACCAATATCTTGTCCCAGTCCACATTTCTCCAAGTGTCCATACGATCTTGCTGGATTTGTTGGTAGTTTGATCAATGTGTGTCAGTGATCAAATTAATTAAAGAATTTGAGCATGTTTGGTTAGCTTAATGCCACAAACAAAATGAATTATGTTGCATCCATAAGGTCTGCAACCTTTTTCTTTCTTCCTTCCAGTTTCTCCAAATGGCTACTGCATTAAATATTTATATTAACTCCAGATTTTACCCATGGATATCTTTAAAAGGTCCCTGTGAGGTCTTGCATGCCTGTGATAAAGATGTTCTGCTAGTTTTTCTCCCCAATTAATTAATAAAATCTCACAAGTCCAATCTGCACATGTGTAACATGCATATCAAATTTTACCCAGTCTCATGCTGGAGACGAGAGATCAACCAAAGGTGAGAAAGTAATTTGTGCCCCATGGAGCTCTTAATTAGAAGTAAAATCAGGTACGTCATGACGATTTAGGACGATGACACTAAATGAGGCCAGGGTTACTGGGTACATGAAGGTGACTGTGCCCTGGGTGGGGAAAATGCAGAAAACGTGCTAGTTAACAAGGCTAGTCATTTGTCTTTATCATCCCATTGCACTTGGAGTCTCAGCCCAAGTCACTCTATCACCTCCTCCCTCTGAAAACGCACAGGCGGTCATGTTTGCAAAGAGATGTAGGACTCGGCTGTCAGGGACGGATGCCGCCTGCACCAAAGCCTTTCGCTAAGACATTTCTACTTTCTTTGAGAATTGTGATTACAGATCACAGTTTAATCACATCACTTCAGCCTAACCAAAGGAGTCTTTAGAGATGCTCTAAGTGGGGTCTGCTTTTCAGGACTATGTCCAACTGATTAATAACTTATAGTGATGAAATTACAGATATATCATTTTACATTAGCACAGGGTATATGATCATAGCAAATCACTCTTGCATATCATAGCATCACTCTGCTGACAGTCAAACCTAAAGAGGGCATAAACTGGGGAACCCAAATGCTGTCCTATTAAATGACAGATGAGCCGTGACGACAACAGCATGCCAATTGTATCGTCCTACACTGAGGCAAAGTAAGAAGAACTGTTTTCCACTTAACAAGAGGAATTTGTGACGCAAAGAAACGCTTTGGGATTCGACTGAAGAAAATTCAGGTATCACAGAGTCAAACTGTACCCTGTAGCGATGCCTTTTTTTTTTTTAAAGGTAGAAAATTTAGTTTGACCTCTGCGCTGTTGCCTGGGAGACATTTGAGTTAATAACTCTGCAAGACGACCAAGCAACACAATTGTGGGGGAAAAAGAGCAACTATTCTTGCTGTCCCCAAATACAAGGCATGAAAAAAATAATCAATAAGTGTTAGAATGAGTCACCAATGTTTGAGCGTACATGGGGAAAGAGTGAGGGGTGGAAGGAGAGGACTGTATTTATTTAATAAAAAGAATGGAGACACACACTCACCCTCCGTCTGTGAGGTTTTAAGCCTCTGGCACAGTCCAGTGATGTCTCCATAATCCTCCTGAATTTTGACGACTGCCTCGGTGCCTCGGAGCTCCATGAGCGAGCGCAGATCCATCACAGAGCAGCCGAAGCCACCTGCCTCGTTTCTTTGGTTCTTGGCGTAAAAATCGCTGTTCCTCATGTCCCCCATGGTGGCGGAGTATTGCTCGATAGCTTGATCTGAAGCGGAGTTAAAATCGGTTTTCAGGAATCGAGAGACTGGCACCGTGGCGCACGAGCCTCTGGGGAATGAAGATTATCTGAACACGCTGTGACAACAAAAATTTGAAGAAGAGAGAATGTGAGAGAGATAGATGGAGAAAATAAAAAAATAAAAAAAATCTTTAAAAAAAGAAATCCTGTCCAGTGTGCGTGACAGAGGAGAGGATAAGCGGGCAGAGTTCCTGAGTTTCAGCGCGGCTGTAGAGCGGCGTCGCTCCACACGGCGTTTCCCATTTCAGCCCGTCTCCGCTCAGCTCCTGTCTACATGGTGATCCTCTCCATTACTCCTTCAGAGACAGAGAGAGAAGGAGAGAGAGCGAAAGAGGAGGAGAGGAAGGGAGAGAGAGAGAGAGAGAGAGAAGGGGGAGGGAGAGACAGAGAGAGGTGAATGCGAGTGAATCTCAGAGACGCATGCAACACAAAAGAGAGAGCAGAGAGAGAGAGGAACAGCTCACCGACTCTCAACCTCCAGAGGGGAGGAGGAGCAGAATGGAGCTGTCCGTCTATCCATCTCTCTGTCTCATCTGAGCTCGAGAAATGCTCGTCAGCTAAATACGGAACACGGTGAATATTAACCCTTACATTACTCCAAGTCAAAATGACCTATTTTACAGTTTTACTAAAAGTGGATCAATACTAAAAATGCTTTTGTCAAACATGGCTCAATTTCTCTAATGAACATGAAAAATACATTTTATAAATCCTATTTATATTACTCAGATTATGCTCAGCTCATTTTAACCTAAGGTGAAATAAAAATAGCTGGTGTTTGTAAATCTGGGTGATTTTAGTAGCTGTCCTTTTTCCTTCAATCTCTTATTTACACTCCCACCTGTCATCAGGAGGATCCCCAAACATAGGAAGGGTTTGTATTGATCACTGAGATAAAGATAAACAGTAGTTGGGTATTTTAATAGAAATGTTACAATAGTATTGCTTAAAATCTAGAGAGATGGACAATCACAGGGGAATCACAGCTAGCATCAAAAAGAGCCCAGCTAAAAAATAAAAATAAAAATAAAAGAATATTAACATTTAAAACAATGCAGTGCTTAGCTGGAGAGAACATGTGGGGAGATGAATGCTAAAAGAATTATGCAACACAATGAGGCCAAAGCAGCTGTAGAAGATCAATTCCGTTAACTGGAAAAAATGGCCGACATCAGCTACAGCATGCAACTGACAGGCTTAGTGTTGGCCAAATGTCATGAAAACTGGAAGGAAGGTTCAGGTATGGACCTGCTACCAAACTATAACATTGCAACAGAATCTGGACTGTTGATGTGCTAAGACAAAAGTTCGAAATATTGGTCATACCTTGAAAAACAAACAACAACAAAAAAACAACAATAAAAATTGGCATCTGATGCTACACTATATGGCCAAAGGTATGTGGGCACCCCTCCTAATTATTGAGTTCAGGTGTTTCAGCCACACCCAATGCTAACAGGTGTATTAAATCAAGCACATAGCCATGCAATCTCCATAGACAAACATTGGCAGTAGAATGGGTCGTACTGAAGAGCTCTGTGACTTTAAACGTGGCACTGTCATAGGATGCCACTTTTGCCACAAGTCAGTTCGGGAAATTTCTGCCCTGCTAGAT
>JAOUQW010000001.1:15884998-15895424 GCA_028565825.1 Olivaichthys viedmensis
TCACGTAATTTTTTTCAAACGTGAAAAAAATTACGTGTGTGGAAAATTTTAGCACTTTCCTGACTCCATAGATATGCCAGTCATTGGATTCCTCATTGCACTGGTAAAATCTAATCTGTGTAAATGGTCCTGTGCCATTTTCCATCCTGATTTAGATTGTTTCTATAAAACCCTTTAACAATATAGCTGGTGACCAGCAGTCAAAGCATCCATCAGATTCTGAAGCTATGTCAGAGCCGCACTGTTTACAGTCTTACAAGGTGAATTTTGCTTTCATCCGCTTCTATCTTTCTTCTCATTTGTCAATCATGCTAATTTTAGCAGCACTTCGTGATCACACAGTTTTTAGTAAAAGGCATGAGTGGACCATGACTAATTCTTAAGCCATTTGCTTCTCAGCTTCCACTGGAGACATTGGCATTTCATTAATTTATTTAGTCAATTTTGTAGAAACAGAAATCCATGTGGAATGGCTGTAAACCAGCCTAGATGACCGAGGGCACCTGTTTCCCAAACATACTCAGTTAAATCACTTTTAGTCATTTATGTCCCACGTAAATTGGCAAGCTAGCAAGAAAACGTCCCTGAATGCATCTTAATATTAACGTAGCACAAATTCAGCACATACTAATAATTAGTGCTGGCCCGATTAATTTGAATACTTGAGTATTCGATCAATAGGTTGGTATTTTTTTCTCTATTTAGTATTCGGAAGCTTCGTCTGTTTTAAGCCACAAAATGTACCCTAAACTACAATAAATTTAATCAGCAGAGGCCTTTAGATAGAACAGTTATTGTTAAATATATGGAAAATGTTTAAAAATAAATGATTTTATGGTTTAGTTGAATGCATAATAAATTCATGCTAGGCATCGTCACCTCGCCTCAGAGCACAACAAACTGCACTGCTTTCCACGTGGCCAAAAAAGTGCTAAAAATGCTGCTCCGCGAAACTGTTTATTTTACGACCGGTGGAGGCTTGCGCGTCAAGTACGTTGGGCGTGGAGCATTTATTTCTGTGCTTTATTTCTTGCATTTGTAAATATAACCTGCAAATATATGTACTGACCGTCAGAAACATGCATTACCACTGTATATGATCACATAAAGTTTGTTAATCCAATAAGATTTTCATTGCTACGCTCTGTGGCAGTTAGAACTTTGAATTATAACCTTCGCCAGATCGTGTGCTGCTACAGAAAAATAGCCCATATGCTGTTTAGATTATGGGCAAACACAACATAATATAGCAGCAATATTGTATTCTGTATTGTTTCTAGCTATAAACCATGGCTGTGTGGCATGAATAAGAAATGCATAGCGAAAACGCTTGGTGCGCCACCGCACGCGTCCGGTGTAAAATGTGCCATTGATTAACATGGGAGCGTATTGGAAGTGGTGCCACTGCGGTGCTGGTGTAAAATGGGCTTAAGAAATCACATGTGTGGGAGCATCTTGGCTTATTATTATTATTATTATTATTATTATTAATACATTGTTGTCGCCTACTGAATATATTTTGAACTGCAGTAACAAACATATTTAAAATGATGGTTAATTATTAAATATACTGTAAATATTCTTGTTTTTAAGGGTGGTTTTGAGAATGAGTATTCGAAGCTCGAATGCTGTTCGGGCCAGCCCTACATTTTTCATAGGGTTCAGAATGACATTAGCAACTTTATTGTCCCCGTTCAAATTATGGTTAATTATGAAACATACTGTAAGTATTATTGTTTTTTAAGGTGGTTTTTAAAACGAGTATTTGGGTACTCATTCGGAAACACAAATGAGTATTCGAAGCCTGTAAAATGCTGTTCGGGCCAGCCCTACTAATAATATTAGCACTGTAGTCATTTTTCTAGTAAGACTTTTTCCATTTAAATCATTATAAATAAATTAAATTAAAAAAAACATATTTCCAAAAGAAGTCCATTGTATGTACATTGGTAAGATAGCAAGCAAACTTCCTCTACATTTTTCAATAACAGCTTAATATTATTGTAATGTAACTTAGTACATCATGGTGATGTGAACTTTAATGGCTGTGTCCAGTCAATAATTTTTAAAAGGCACTTCTTCAGTTTGCAATATTGAATATAAGCCTGCATAACATGACAATCAAATTCTCAATCTCATGTAATGTTTCACTTTAGCTTTAGAGTGTATCTTAGGATGTATGCAACCAGCGCATATGATGATAACCACCATATTAGAGGGGATTATTAAATAATATTTTAAATTTTAGTATGTCGGTCCAAGTAGAATGCTTGGATAGCACAAAAAACACGAGTTAAATGAGAAGGTAAGGTGATGGCACGAGCAAGGTTTATGACCTGATTTCAATTTTGCTACATCATTAATAAAATAGACAAAAGCCACACCTGCTAATATGAACGCGTAATCCAAGGAAATTCATCTTGGGCCTGTGTGTCAGCTTAGTTAAATGGATGCGGAACCTAAACAGCTGTTAGGCTACATTAAGGACATCTTACAAAAGAGTGCTTGCAAAGAAGCTAACAAAAGCAATGTTCTTAAACAGAGCTAAATTTAGGCTCGGGCTGAAAACATGGTTCTCATGCAGGGCACCTAACACTGATGCTGCATGTTACCAGTCAATGCTGAGACTCAGCAGCAAAGAATATGAAGTATTCTTCATAGGAAACGGCAGGGCTAGCATGTCATGGTCTAGATTTATTGGATCACTAATATTAGGCACAAAAACCTTGGATTTAGCATGTTTTTTCTACAAATTCCCTTCGGCAAAGAATCAAATTTACATTTAGAATCAAACAATAGTGTTGTTATTAAACTATTAACAATAAAGACAAACACAATAAGCCTTTAATATAATTGTGAAAGCCATTGTAAACATTCATCATTGTATAGTAGGGGTGTAATGTGTTATGCGATGCAAAAATGTGACGATGTGCATCATGGAGATCTGCGATATCAGGTGTATTCTATTAATTAATTAATAATTAAAAGTTTGACCACCAGAGTCTCAATAAACGTAACCCACACCAGCACGTCATACGTCATGTGACACTCCTAACTTTAGCGTCGTTATTAGAAACAGGTGAAGGTGAGTGTGAGACGGTCCATCGTCTTTTAAATCCGAGAAAATGACGAGAAATCGGGTTTTGACCAAAATTTAGTTTATCTGCCTGTAATATACTTTGACACCTCGACTTTAAGAAAACACAAATATATTTCACCAACACGACATGAAAATGGTTTTATTTTCATTCTAACCCTGCCTATATGCTACAGTCTGCCTGCAGAGATCACGTTAGGTAAGGAGCCAGTTTAACAAACGCGGTGGTAAAAACAGTCAGCCTGCCTCAAGATGTTTAAAACCTTGTCAGTTTTCTAGCCAAATGTGTTTTCCTCACACAGTGAATGTCTTATGCGTTGATCAAGTTGTTGGATAGCTACGTGCCATAGCGAAACTGACATATCACTAATCGATTAAGTTTGTAAACAGAGCTGTTAAATTGTCCGCGATGCACATACGTGTCACCTCATCATCAAAACAGAGAAAAGCGCTTTTACACTCTGTAGAAATGGCAGCGGACAAAGTTGTAAAAACTTTGAATGACCTAATGTTTGTTGTAAATGCTCAAATATCCCAGCTTCTGCCTGAAAATGTGGACATGTTAATATTTCTGAAAAGAAATCTGTCAATATCCTAAGTTAGGAATGTAGGCTAATCCTTGAGTGTTTGAAGACAGATTGCTTAACTCGAATTTTCAATTTAAGATCACATTTTTGTATGTATACAAATATGGTGAAGCTGCTATAACAGTACTTTTATTTTATTTTTTAAACCTCTGTTCCTAGTATTTTCTTGGATTACTAAATATTATTTTTGTTTACAAATATATAGTTAAAAATGCACATTGTTTTGCATTGTTTATGCTTCAGAAATAAATTTAAAAAATTCAGTAATTTTTCTTCATTAAATTTTTTTTCAAAATATTTTGAGTATGAATACAAAACAAATCGTGAACCCAGTATCGTGAATTGAATCAAATCGTGAACAAAGTGTATCATTACACCCCTATTGTATAGCCTACTTGTCTGTATCAGAATGGACTCTGGTGATTTATTTATTTATTTATTTCATACTATGGTGATTTTTTTTATGAACGCTAGACTTATTACAATCATTTAAGGATGAAATAACGCCGTCTTTGCCAGATATAGACTGGGTTGCACCAACAAAAATTTTACTTAAACTTGTTTTTAAATCAAAGTTTATCTATTAATCCAGTTGCACCAAACTTAAAACCTTGTTTAAAAATAATCATTTTACAGTAAATCTAGATTAACTTTAATCCTGTTGTGCAATTACTTTACAGATGAAGTGGTTTAAATTCCTGAAATGGCAGCATATATTAAATGGATTGTGGAAAAAAAATTATGCTAGTTTTCACTCAAAAGGGAAGAAAAAAGTATTAATAACGATTAATTTAAAGAGTGACATTGTTGCAATTTGCTATTTTTTTTTAGACTGGAGAATCCATCATGGTGGATGTAGGTTAGTAAAAGTAAAAGTTGACAGAAACATGTATACTCAGTAGAAATCTTTTCCAAAATATACCCAATATACCATGTTTGCAGATGAAGCATGCTACATCAAATATTTTAGTGACTCAAGTGATCTAGTAATGCTGGACAATTGACCCGCTACAGCCGCAGGAAGCAGTTTTTATTTTTAGTACACACCTGTTTTTTTGTGTGTAGTTATTGATATTATGCAATGACAATGCTAGCACATACAAATATACATTAGCGTTCAAAAGTTTGGAATCAATGTTTTCAGTAATATAAACGCTATTTAGTTTCAGACACATCTATAAAATGATTGTAATATGATTCTAGTGTTTATGAACTTTGGTTTCAAATCATTTGTAGAAAACTGTAAAACATTGTGTCCAGAATGATGACTAGAAAATGACCATGAAAGTTTTATAGCATTAAGAGTGATGTTAAGATAAAAATTAATACCCAGAATGCCTCTTTTTTTTGGAAAGCAGTGATCAAATCTTCAAGTGGATACTTAAATAATATACTGAAATGATCTATGTATAGTCATTTCTCCTTTATCATTAAACTTTTAAAATTACTTTTAAATAACTTTTATAACCCCAAAATACTTTATATACCAAACAAAACCTCTAAAAACACCTTTTGGTGTCTGGTTTATAATAGATATATTAAATCTACTACATTGTATAAGAGTTTAGTGAATAGAATAATGTGTAATTATGGTAGTGTAATTATGGCGAAAAATAAACTTTACACAATTTTCCACTTACCTTAAATGTAGTTGATTAGCCAAGACACGTTTGCTTCTTTAGTTTAGCTTTAGTAGAGCTACAGAGCTTATTGTAGCTAAAATGTAATGGAAGTCTATCTTTTCCATAAATACATGCCTAAATTGTTATATACTTACTTTAAACTACACCGTTAAGCTACGTAATCTCATCTTCATTCAAAATCAATTTAAATATCAGGAATAGTCCATATTTACAAATATAAGTTCAAAGTGAAACTGTATTATCATTTGCATCACTTCCAGCTTTCCGGTACAGTTTTGTCTTCAAACTTTGGAGAGGTGGGGCCTCGGGGGTGGAATGACACATCATTAATTAACTTCCATATTCACATGCGTTTTTTGTCATGCTGTATTAGTATTTTATGCTACTGTATGAAAATAATTGTATTTGAAATATGTTTTTTCTTTCATTACTTTGTAGTATTTGTTCAAAAGCATAAATAAAATGCAAAGTAATAAACTTAGGCCCTGATTTACTAAGATCCCAAATAATGAGTACTAATTTGCGCGTGCAAATTAATGGGCATGTTACAAAGATGAATTGCGGCAAATGACGTCAAATGCAAAGTTGGGGGAGAAACAATATGTAAATCAGGTTTTTGTGTGCGCTAATTGTTCTTGATAGCTTTAGCAAATTCGGATCTCCTGGAAGTGTAAGATAAAACAGAAATTATAACACTGATTAAAAGCAGTGAGATGCATTGAAAACCTGTTTAATCACACAAAATAAAAGAGTGTAGACAGGAGTGTGTATTCTGATCTCAAGGTTTATGTGAATGAAAACCTTTACAAAGGCTCTGTTAAAATGCTGTTGGCATAGAAGGTGTGAACATGCTGTGATATACAATATGAAACTAACTTTACCGGGGTAACAATAAATCATCATTTTGTGAAACTTTTTGATTGTTTTGAGGCGTAATTTTCTCATTATTGAGACTTAGTAAAAAGTATAATTTTGTCTTCAAATGTCAGAAACGGGCTTCCGCAAATACCTGCCTTTGGGTCGTACTAATTTGCGCGTGCAATCTCAGCTACCGAAGTAACTTTCAGGCTTAGTAAATTGTATTGCGGGTGCAAAGTGAATCAATTTGCATTGATTCCACCCTGTATTTTGCACCTTTATTTAGAAACGCCCCAAATTGCATATTCATTAAGGCAAACGCGCAAAAGGGACAGCACGTGCAATTTGGCTCATGTGAAAGACGCAAGCCAATTAATTTTATTATTTATTTATTTTTATAATAATAATAATTTAAAAAAAAATTAAATCAGTTTTCAGCTCACTGGGTCGTGAATTTCGGCTTTGGAATTTCGTTTTTTGTTTTTTTCATTTTGGTGCATCATTACGTCATGTCAATTCAAACTGCCCCCTTAGATTCTTTATGCTATGTGATTAATTGCTGTTTTATTGCAATTTTTAATCATAAAAATAAGGCAACATAAACCTTTTTTAAATCAACAGCATAATATACGTCATTTGTTTTTTCAAATATTTCTAAACCAATGCAGAATGCAATTCCAGAAATGATGAAGAAGCATCTGAGCCAGACAGCAGTGGTCAGCCCACACAGAAATTAGATAAAGGGCTTGCAAGTCAGCTTTACACAGGGGTTAAATTGGGGTTTAGGAGGTGGGGGAGCCCTACTTCTTTCATCGGTGCCAACAATGTGGGAAGAGTACCATTTAATTTTTGTGTTATTATGGAGTTCAAAATATTGATATCATGGACATGTGATAAAGACAAGTTTTTAATATACACATTTTTTGTCTTAAGGGCTTAATTGAACTATTTTAACATTTTTTTCACTATTTCTTGTTTGTCATTTTTGGCATCAAAATAATGCCATAATGACAATAACTTTCTGGCAAAGATACAAAAAAGAAAGCTCTTGTCTATAAAGTACTGTGAAACTCTACTACATCATTATTATCACCATTATGCCATGCTGTGATTTCCATTTCCATCAAATTATAGTACCAGAGCTCAGCAATGCTTGCCGTCCACATAAGCCAATGGTGTTGGAGCTCTGCCTCCCTGCCTTTTCCCTTAATTTAACCCCTGGCTTTATGACAAAAAGACTTGTACTGACTGCTGTTACACAAGCATGCAAAACCAAGAGTATTCCAGAGGAAGTAATAAAACACAATTTTCAAGAAAAGGCACAAAGAACAGGCTGCCAATTAAGAGCTCAAAACCTGTTAGATTTTTTTCACCTGTTTGAGCCGTTAATTACTTGAATTACTTGATATCCTTTTTATTTGTAAAACCCTGCTTTCTAGGCGGGAAGTATGGTTTATTCCACTCTTCCTCTGTCAATTACTGTGATGCCATCCAATCACAGAACAGAATAAACAGAATAGGGAAGCTCCCCTCGTGGCATTATCAGTAGCCCTATGATGTTACATGAGTAGCAGCCCTCGGATGTAGTCTTCACCCTCCCCGATTGGTAGCTATCATGTGATAAGGACAGACCTAATTAATCGGGTGGTAATTAACAACAACTTTGTGAGAAGATTGGGTAAAAGAAAAAAAAAAGATTTGAATTGTATGGGTAAAATGTTTTCATTTCATGATTAAGTGTAGGCATTAACTGTCACTGCGGAATATCAATCATCAATCTAAAGAAAAAGCAGGTCGAGCAGGTCTACTAATACTAGATTGCTTTAATCACTAAAATCTTTTATTTAGCATGCTTCATCTATAAATACCCTTAATATTTGAATTATATGGGTAAACAAATGTCATTTAGCTGCAGGCATCATTTGTCACTGCAGAATATCAATCATTAATCACCATACACAATATCACTATCACTAAGCACAAGAAATCATGCTTATACGGCAATAAAACAAATTCCTCCTGTAGGTCTGTATTTAAAACACTTCAAACTACACGTTTTTTACAGTTTTGTGTAATCATATCTCAATTTAAGACATAAATACGTAGGACTACCCTCATTAATGTATTATGGCTGTGTCTCATTGCTAACCTGTCGCCATGTAGTATTTTTAGCCCAGTGTCACGGTAAATGTGTAAATGATTCTGTGCTGCGAAACGAACATTTTTTCTCCATGTCTGTACAAACAGAGACGCTTCTTGTCACATCTCATACAGCAGTTTGTCCCAGTTGTTGAGCTTGTCAAGGTAAGCGGAAGGTAAAACTGTGGGTTGCAGCCAACTAACTGTGTGGCGATATGATAAGGATACAGTTAACTAGTTAAACATTAAACATGGTTAAATCAACGCCTTGCGAGGATGTTGTAAAATGAAATTAAGTTTAAATGTGTAATGTGATGGCGCGTGCTGGCTTTAGCGAGTTTAAAGTGTCACTCACTGCAGCGGATAAAGGCTTAATGTTTTGTGCCATAGATTGCTTTTTCCTGCATGTGTGGGCTGCAATTTGAATATTATGCCAATAATGCCTTAAAAAATTCAAATAGTAATTTTGTCTGAAATGCCCATCCTTATTACCAATCTGGAATATCAATCATCAAACACTATGTAAAGAAATTGTATATAATAGAATTGTGTATAATGTAAGAAGTATGCTTCCCACAGATCTAGTGTGTCATGGCCTAGCAGTAATTTTAGTCACTAACATCCAGGATGTAGTATACTTTGTCAATAAACACTTTCAAAATTTGAATTATAAGTACATAGAGGCTGGCTGTTCTTCAAGATCTCGTAATTTTTACCCAACACACACACACACTACGGTGCCCACACAGCCCTGTCGCATTAAAGCCACAATTCTGGAGGTCAGTGCCATGCGTCCCTAGCGTCAAATGCTACATCCTAATCCGGTGACGGAAGTTTCTGCAGTCTCAAAACACTCATGTTGGGCTTGTCCCTGTCCCAAGAACTGTCCCTGCAATTCTTCATTCATAAATTGGAGCCTTGCTCAAAATTACATTCAAGTGTAATCTGAGCTTACAGTAAGAAAAAGAGAGAGAGAGAAATGGAGAGGACGTAGTCTTCACACAAGTCACACACGCTCTAGGACAGCACACCAAGATTCCAAAATTCGTATGAAGGTTTGCTGTCCTCTGCACACACTCGCTGCGACTCCATTAGAGCACGAGAAGGAAAAAGGGAGGAATTATTTTTAGGGACGCAGCCCAGTTGGCACAACTAAAGCTGCCACATTCCTCAACTGTTGTTTCCACCTGCCGAGGTGCTAAACCTGAGCGCATGAAGATAGTGTTGTCTCACACACACACACACACACACACACACACACACACACACACACAGAGCATACCATTTTCTTAACACTGCTGAGCAAAAACAATTTCATCCACAACAGAAAAAAAAAAGGAAAAGATTGAGGTCCAACACTGTATATGGTAAAAGAGAGACAGAAAGTTTAACTTACTCAGCTTGACATTCATGTCAAATCCAAACAGACATCGATCACACTGAGGAGTAATCACTGTTCAGCATCAGTACAGACTCAGTAAGCCCGGCACTATTGCAAGAGACGTTGCACACACAGCCCGTACCATGTCAGACAGAAATGAGGGGGGTGGGAGTGGGGGGTGAAGAAGATGGACTGGTGGTAAGGGCTGCATGAATGATGGGGGGGGAACACTTTATGTGTCTAATAATTGTTTTTGTCCTTCATAAAAAAATTGTAAAGGAGGAAATCGAGACTAAAAGAGAGACGGCCAGAAAGCATTCTCACTACCACCACCCCCCAAACTACACCCCACCCCCGAGCGACAAAGCTTCCAGGAAAATCAGCAAGAAGATGCCATTTGCGTTAAAAGTGGGGAGGGGACACCTTCTCATTCAGGATGGTTAGTGTCTACCGGGGCTGAGCTACAAGTTTTCAGACCCTTTCAAGTTTTCCACATTTTGGTATGTTTCAGACTCAATACTCCACAATGACAAAGCAAAAACAGGTTTTTGAAATGTTTTGTAAATTTATGAACAATAAAAGACTGAAATATCGCATTTACATAAGTATTATGTAAATTATTATGTATTTATTATGACACTCGCAATTGAACTCTGGTGCATCCTACTTCTTCAAATGGTCCTTGAAATGCTTCTACAACTTCATTGGAGTCCACCTATGC
>JAOUQW010000001.1:15951111-15961826 GCA_028565825.1 Olivaichthys viedmensis
ATGTTTAAACCGTTTTTGTTTCATACTAAATAAATATGTTTAAAGAAAGCGGCTTCGTGCTTGCGTCCGCGCACCCCTGGAAACACATCGTGACAACTGCTGTCCAGAATTATGGGACGGCCTTTTCCAAGTAGGACATGTGCGATGCTCCTTTACATTTTTCCAAAATAAGGAACCTTTGGAGCACCAACGCTGGCCAAAAATGCTGCCTACCCAGGCAGCCTTTCCCCAAACGGAACATGGGGTAAAGATTACATTTTTAAATGTCCACGATAACAATATTGTAATTAATTAATATGTTAAATATCACAATATATTGTATCACTGTTTATTAGCACATGCCTAAATGGAAACCAACAGTAGTACATTGTTAGCTTCTTAGTGTTTCTTCCTTTTCTTCTTTTTAAAAAACAAAAAACAAAAAAGATTTTTCAAGTATTGTTAACCACTGCTGCAATAGCGAGTGGCTCAAGAAATTTTTTATATAACTCAAAAATAGAGCTTTATGCATTTTTGAGGACAAAAAAGAAAAAGAAAAAGTAAACTAAAAGTGAACTATGCAGTCAAACAATGCTATGGTCAATTGAACAGTACATTAAACAAATGTCAAGAAAGCAAGTAATATATATATATATATATTTGGGTGTGCTATGGTTTTAGAGATGCATCCCTGCTTTATTTAAATGTAATAGTACATTTTGTGCAATTCCACCACTGTAAATGTGCCAAACTATTGTATTAGTCTCGGATGCCCTTCTGCACTCCGTGCTTGAATAAGTGAATAGGGTTTTTAAGGATATTTTATATTTTGGAAAGTAGAGAAGTGACAGATTGGAGCTTCTGTGTCTCCTGAGACCTTACATTCCCTTATCACACACACACACACACACACACACACACACACACACACACACACACACCTCCGTTCAGTGGAGCAGAACCCCTTTGGCAGGCACCGGTTTCTCGCTAGAGGCTAAATCAACAACCATAGTATAAAACAGATAAACAGATATTAAGCTTAAAAAAATGAACAAGTGAAGAGGACGAAGAGAAAAGAATAACTTCCTAATCCTAATTTATATCAACCATTTGAATGCATTAATATTACAATTACTATTATACATAAGGCTTTGCAAGCATTTTATAGCATCTGTAAAAATGCAAAAGAAAATATACACAGTACTGTGCAAAAGTCAGAGTGCACCCTTTTGTTTATTCAGTTTTCAATCAAATGGCCGTTCAGTGCTTATTGCTAATTATTTGGTGGCAAACAATAATGATGGCAAAATGAATTTAACATAAAATCACACAAAAGTCTTCAACAATAAGTACAGTATGAAATCTGTAAATATTTCATTTGTAATATTGAACTTCTGTTTCACCCTGCCGCTAATTCCATTCATTCAATTTCATCAAACCAGTCTGTTACAGCTGTTTCATGCAAGTGGAGTTCATTAGCCTAAATAAGTGATAAGACTATTATACTTAGTGTTGGAGGCTTCTGTGTAATTGTATATTAAATTCACATTTACAGGATTATTGACTGACACCAAAAAGGTATTAATGTGTTACTGCACGGCTGTTTGACTGAAAATGGAATGAAAAGCTCTGACTTTTGCCCAGTGCTGTATGAATAAAAGTAAATAGGCATAAAACGGAAAAAGTTATTTTAATAGGAAGTACAGAAAAAAAAAGAGTAAAAGTTGGAAAAGAAAATATTAATGTGGCGACGGTCACGCGCACCGCTGTGCACGGTGGAGAGTCCATGACAGTTATGTTATAGTTGAAGTAAAGGTGTATTAGAATATTGAGGGGTCAGGAGTTCCAGATTCTTGGAGCATAAAGAACACCACATTGTTTTAATTGATTAAGTGCTAAAGCATAAAGATGGAGTTGGAGCTGTGCTCACCTGCATGAAACCATTCAGAAGAACATAAGTGCTAGAGTGTGCGTCTGGAGGCTCCCTCTGTGGGAGTGCATCATAAATTACCTGAACTGACTGTGTGGAAATCTTCACATTAATGATAAATAACACACAGTGATGTAATTACACCTTTCTCTTCTCTTATAAAACTATTTCATGCCTCCTTATTTTTTTCTCTCTCTCATTCTAATTAATTATTTATTTTTCTTGTCATGCACACCGCAGCGTGAGCGCCATGGCAACGAGCACCACGCGCTCTGTGTTGATAATCTGTTCCCGGTCACGTGAGTCATGTTGAGTTTCACCAGCTGTTCCTCGTTTGTCACCCCTACAAATATCCCTGCGTGTCAGTCCCGTGCTGTCTTCTGTTTTGTGTGCTTGCACGACTGTCACGGCGTGTCTTGTTTTGTAAATTCAGTTGTGTTCAAATAAATCTGTGTAAAAAGGCTTCGCGATTATGCCCTCCGTCCAGTCCATACAAGTCGTGACATTTCGCTCATCCTTTTTCCTGTCTTACATTCTCTTTCTTTCCAGTCAGCCTTTCTATTCTTTTCTCCATTCTTTCTTTTCCTTTTTTCTTATTCCTTTCCTTCTTTATTCATTCCACATAGTTATTTTTATTTTCACTTTTTATTTGTCCCTTTTTTCTTTCTTGGCATTTCTATCTCTCTCTTTTCCTTTTTTCCTTCTTCTTCCTTTCCTTTTTTCCTTATTCTTTGTTGCTCATTATGTTCTTTCTCATTATTACCTCATTGTTTATTTCTTATTTGTTAAAAAAAAAATTCTTTCTTTCTCACCATTTCCCATTGTTTTTTTATTCATTCTTTCTTGGATTTATTTATGTTTTGCTACCTCCTTCCTTTATCTTTCGTACTCCTATTCTTTCTTCACATCAATGATAAATTATTTCCCAGAGTTTCTTGGGTATTTTTTGCTCTTCCTTTCTTTTTCTTTCCTTCTCTTCTCCCTTCCTTCTTTCTACAAAACTAACCTTGAGAAAGGCATTAAATAAAGAGAATTAGGGACATTTCTTTTTATTATGCACTGGAATCAGCCTGTTCTGTAGAATCCATCTATGACCGGAGCTGGGACAGGGACTGCATAATCGGCTTCATTCAGAAAACCACAGAAGTGGCAAATTCTTAACATTTAACTCAATATTCCCATAAAAGGAAACAGATTATTCACATTTCTTTCAAAAGCGCTGTCTCTGCTCAACAAACCAGCCAAGACAGAAAATGACCCCGTCCCCAACCAAAAACGCACTTATGAAGTACTATTGTGAGTAATAGTAGACTATATAATACTATACTAGACTGCAATAAGAGTACTTATTGTGTGTGCAATATGCTAATTTTACTTACAGTATGCAATAGGACAAATCCCTGCAACTGTCACTGTTGCGTTACATTCATCCAGTCGCACTCACACACACAATGTCAGAATGCACTGTTTGCATGTGAGACATGTGTCGTATGTGTACGGCTTATGTTGCGTGTTGTTGCATGGATGTTGAATTGACTAGTAAAATCCCTGTGTACGCTGTACCTTTGATCATAAAGAGGTTCTTCTTTTGTTTTTTAAAGCCAGCCTTACCAGTTGTCCCATTGAAAACGGCCAAAGGAGCGTTGTTGAATTTGAAAATGCTGCGGCAAACCCTCTTAAGCTTCTCCACGTCCAGTTTGTTGTCTCCCTTGGGATTTTCCAGCAGAACCATGCCCTCTGGGGAAAAGAATAAAAACAGTTAGCCTTATGTGGAGCCTTAAGATGACAAAATATGAACATTGAAGATCATGGTCAGACCAAAAAAATGTTTTCTTAAATGGCATACACGAAGTTTATTAGGCCCACCTACCTTGTAGCTGTACTTATTGGTCATTTTATTAGGTTCACCTATCACAGAGGTGCAGTTTGTAGGTATCCAATTACTGTCTGTAGCCCATCTGTTGCTCTGCACAATTTGTCAGCCCCCTCTCTACTCTGTCCATCAATGGACTATTCCAGTACCACCTTACCTTGTTGTTTGTTGTTGAGATTGACTCTAAGGTTGACGTAAGCGCATGCAGGGTCAGTGAGAGGCGCTCTGGAGATCTCTGCTCCTTTAATGATGGTCAAATCCAGGTCGGAACCCTTCAACTACACCCAAACACATCACATCATACTCAATAATCCGATCAGAATCATCACCATATACATTTCAATGTGTTCTACAGGTCTAAAACCGTATGGTGATGGAATGTTTGAGCGCTCACTTGAGTTTTCTCTTGGACGATCACCCTGGCGTTTTTGGGAACGGGATAGGGCTTCAGCGGCGCCTTCGTAGTGCCAAAGATGAAGTCCGTATGAGCCTGGATCACTTTGTCTAGGTAATCACCTTTGGGCTCAGAGCTGTAGTGCACGGTGATCTCGTCGGATGGAACTAGATGACCCTTGACAAAGACAGATAGACAAGCCATCACGCCAACGCCAATGATCTCTTGATAGGGGGTGGGGCTGCTGTGCAAAAGTGCAAAAGCAAAAGCGTTTTTCCAAAATCAAACAATTAATAGATGTAAAAACTTCTTGCTTGTATAATGACATGTTACATATTGAATGTCTCTTTAATTCAAGCACGTTTTAAGCGCTTCTTAACAAAAAAGGCCTATTTTCTAGGTTTTTCAACACTTTCAACACTGCACAAAGCCTAGAGAGAGAGAGAGAGAAAGAGAGTGCGATACATAGGGTATTGTTGGCTCTTAAATGCTACATCTTAAAGGCAGGAATATTTATATTTTCATTATTTTACAAAAAGAATACAGAATACAAGCACTTTAAATTCAATTTATTTCAATTGAAATGACTGAATGCCTAAGCACCTTTAAAACCAGGCAGAATGGTAGTGTGCATTTTGGAACTTGGCACTTTAGTATCTTCAAACACTACAGTTGGCTTCAACACCAATAAACACAGAGTTGTCTTTTTCCTCGAACGTTCTGCAACACTCGACCCCCACTAGTTTCTGCCTCCTTTAAGGAAAGGATAACAAAAACTCTAATTCCCTCCTACGGAAAATTCTTCCCGTTTTTCAGAGTTTCAATAAGAGAGGAATTCAGGCTTGGCCGGCTGCCAGAGACCCCCTTCCCCTTCGCATGTACATAACATATATGGCACACACCAGGCAACGGGCTGGAATGGAAAAAAGTTTGTTTATTAAGGAAGGGAGAAGAAAAGGAGGGCAGAAGGAAATCCGTCTTACTTTCCTGATTTCCATAACACTTCAAAAAGCAGCGTATGTCTCCGAATGGACTGGGGGTAATTAAGCTTATTAAGCCTGCTCTGCTCTGTGCACTCGTAATTCTGGAGTGGAAAAAGTTTTTTTTTTTCCTCCTTCTCAAATAGCAGCGCTCCGAGCCTGGGAAAAGCAAATGAGCCGGACCCCAAGAGGGAAGAAAAAGGCAAACAAACGCTGGGTGGAGTGATGGAGGGACGCCAGAGGACTGAAGATGAGAGCAATGAGCAAGCCTGACTCCGAGCTAAATTCCTCTTGTGACATTCAAACAATTATTCGCTTAATTTATGATCAATGTCATAAATTAATATGGTTTTCTTTCTGAGGTTAAACCCTGACAATGATGGATTTAATGAAGAATCATCGTGGTTCGTTACCTTCTTGCGCAGTTTCTGAATGCGGTTGATCACTTCTCGAGCCACGCCTTCATCCACCATGGACTGATCAGGAGTGATGTCTAAGAGCACCAGGACCTAAAGAAACATCGAATATCATTACACAAATTGAATCAATACCTAGACTGGCGTGTCAGCTCACATACGAAGGATACCGCACCCAAGGTTTGCTTCGTTAGTATTGCACTGAAGTTACGAGGCTAATGTAATGAAGCCTACCACACCCAAAATCTTTTCCTTAAATACCTGCCCCAAATCAGCACTGATATGCTACATAATCTCAATTTTAAATAAACAATTTTATAAGACCACAGTGATAGTCTGTATTGACAAATTTAAAGTTCAAAGTGGAACTATATAATTACTCGCTTAACTTTCAGTTTTGAGGTACAATCCTGTGTACGTCCCAAAAAATGTACACAACGTATACGTGTGGTGCAATACCAAAGTAAACGGTGGGGGCAGTATAGTGAAGCAACGCGCCGATCGGTAGGATGAGAGAAATAAACTCTCCGTTTTCGCGACGAGATCGGTTTAATGGCTTGATACACCGTCTACTTTGGCGCAGATTTTCTGCCGCAATCTTCACTGTTTACTTCCTTGTGCAAAATCAGGAAGTGGTCGAGGAAGATATTCCTGTGCTGCCGATGTTTCGGCTCTGACCTACCCCCTAGTGGACAAAGTTTTAATCCTCCAGATCTATGGACGTTACGGAAGTGAGTATGTGATCAGTGACGCTGGCGTAGCTGTGGCGTCCGCACGCGTACACGTAGTCATGCAGCAAGTATAAACCGGCAGTTACTGTGTCCGGGAACCCCACCGGCAAGTCTGTGTGGGATTACTGAAGAACTGGATATGGTTTGAGGGAGATATTTATGGAAAAAGATTTTTGGGTGAGACAGACTTCCATTCCTAAAGAAGCGAAGGTCCGACACCTATATGTCTCGTTTAAATTTGTTCCGCAACCATTTGTTTAAGATAATGTTATAAAATTTTGCTTAAACAGGATCCAATGGGATGCTATAAATCAGGGAGGCAGAACGTTACCTGGCCGTCTGAATGGGCTTCATATTGCGTGGCCGTGCCTGATTTCTGATCAAAGGTGTACATGAGACGCAAATCCTCCTCATGCAGCTCGTGTCCATCCACCATGATGGAGCCTGGAGGACAACCAGAAGAAGCTTTTTCAGTTATTTGTGATTGTAGAAAAACCTGTGCGCTATGAAAAAAAGCTATAAAAGCTGTGCGCTACACCTTTAATGCTAAAATACCTAATATACCTTAATATAACAGTCACCAAAATTCCTATGGGTGACATCTGATTGAAACATATTTAAAATTAAATGCTAAGGAAAAAACAATTGTTCAAATACTTCACATATCTAAATAATTTATTATATATTTCTTGACATGTCCCTTTTTTTTTTTTTTACCTCACAGACCTAGAGAAAGATGTTTACATTTCCTGTACCATGCCTGTTAGTTACACTGCGTGATATTTTACATTAAATGTTGAATTAAAGTTGATTTTCATTTTTTAAGCATATTCCTCTTGAAAATAAGGTAACCATAAAACATAGCATCCCTCACCATTAATTGAACAGAAACTATGCATTTTCATTTGATGACCTGTAAAATGAGGCATCATGTCAAGGCCCAACACTGAAATGTGTATGTGAGTTCATACGCATTTAAAATCATGCTTGAAACCACACAATACTTCAGGTTTTAGTTCTCTACCTCTTTGTTCCTCAGAACTGTGCTCTTATCCTGCTCTGACCCATTAGGGTCATGTTTCATAGCCTCGTCCCACGTTCTGCCTGATGACAGCGCTGATGTTCTGTATAAGAGGTGTGAAAGTGCTTTTGAAGCAGGAGTGTTGGAACACGGCGATCAGATCCTCGCACTAATCAGAGATCTCTACGCTTGGTTTTGCTCTTCTTTACTCTTTTGCTCTGATGCTCACGACCAAAGGAAGCGGAACGGCAGGTAACATGGTTTATTAAAAACTACCACCTACTTTGGATGGGGATTTTGATAGCCTTCAGCTTAAAGCCCAAAAACCTGCTTTCTACTTAAAACATAAAAACCACAAACTGATGAAATTCCCACCTGCCCCTGGAGCACGAACCACCCTCTCTGGTAAAACCATTAAAATGCAAGGATGCAAGCAAAAAGGCCTAAAAAGAAAGACTGAGGCACTGAGGTGCTTTCCTACTACAATGTACTATTATATAGAATGCTTCTCTGTGCCGGTCAGTCTCAGTGAAGGAGGCGTGGCCTCTGTGCCTGTCAGTCTCAGTGAAGGAGGCGTGGCCTCTGTGCCTGTCAGTCTCAGTGAAGAAGGCGTAGCCTCTGTGCCTGTCAGTCTCAGTGAAGGAGGCGTGGCCTCCTGAAATAATGTATTCTTTAATAATAAGGACCAACTGAGAATTTATATTAGTTTTTGTTTACTGAAGAAATAAAAAGATGGTCCTCTGGACCCTACTATATGTGCGCAGCATTTTTAATATACGTGAATCTTTAGGGATGCATAACATTATTGCTGTGTATTGCTTAAAAGTGCAGTTTGGCTAAAAATTATATTTACGCAATATTCCCCCTTGAATGTAGTAAATCAGCCAAGACATGTTTACAAATGTAGTAAATCAGCCAAGACATGATTAGAGTCTTTAGTTTTGCACTGGAGCTACGAGATGAATGTTGCTAACAAGTAAGGGCTGTTTCACACACACTACTTCTCCGTGGCGTGAGCGATATGGCAGCGTGACTGCTACAGCTTGTTGGCGTTGCCCATTCACACATGCAGCGTTTGCGCTGCAGAATGATACAGCGGGCTACCGGAAACTGTCACCGCTTGTAACAAAGTTTTAGAATGTAGAATGTTTATATACCTCCACAATTACCCTGATCTCGTCCATTTTGGTAAAGAAGATCACGTTATACGTGCATGGATCTGTTTATACTCGGCAGTTTTGTGACTTGTGATTGGGCAAGCGTTTCAAACCTACAGATCTACGGAAAACATTTATATAGCACAAAATATTTAACTAGTATTTCGTTTGATAACATATAAATTCCAGAATTCGCTTTTAAGCGTTTTATTGTTTAATTTTCATTGGTTTTCACAGTTTATTTCACTGGATTTAGCTTCAGGGCCGCGTCTGGTGCTCTGCCGCTCTGCCGTGCGGGCTGTGTAAATGGGCCACACCTCTGATGCTTGAATGGAGTGACACCAAACTATGAGCTAAGAAAAAAAAGCAATTCCAGCCTCAAGATGACTGCTACAACTGTTTTTAGCTCCATGACCTCCCTTTTGTCCATTCATTTTATAGATAACAGTGTCATACAGTGTCAGAAACCACTGAACTGAGATACTGAACAACTCGATGTATGATTATTTAGGCATGCTAAACTGGTGGCTATAAGCCTTCCTTTACTTATCAACATTAGCCTAGGTAGCTCCAGTGCAAAACTAAAGAAGCAAACTTTGGAAACCAAACAGGTCTTGGTTGATCAACTACATTTAGGGTAAAAATTGTGAAAATTTCACTTGTGTCTTTTTTGGGGGGGATTTTTTACCCTATTTTCAATGCCAATTCCCACACACTAGCTAGTTCTTCCCTATCGCACGACAGCTACCAATCGGGGAGGGTGAAGGCTCCTCCGAGACACATGAAACCAGCCACCGCAACTGATATTTAAAAAATAAAAAAAAATTCCCCCCAATTTAGCCAATTCCCACCCACTAGCTAGTTCTCCCCTATCCCATGACCGCTGCCAACTGGGGAGGGTGAGAGCTAACACATGCTTTTTCCGAGACACATGAAGCCAGCCACTGCATCTTTTCAAACTGCTGCTCATGCAATGTCACAGGGCAGCTGAACACACTTGGAGGAAAGCGCTAACTGCCCTCTTCCGTATACATGAACTCACAGACGCCCACGATTGGCTAGTATCGCTCTGACAGGAGAGAGAGAGAGAGTATTGCTATCCCAGAGATCAGGGCCAATTATGCTCCCTTGGACTCCCAGCCATGGATGGCTGTGGCATCGTCGGGATTCAAACTCAGGATTTCAAGACGATAGAACGAACGCTTTTCTGTTGCGCCCCTCAGAAGCCCACATCAGGAATTTAACAGTGTGGAAATTATCTTGTCTGATAATGTTCTATTTCATTTATTTTACTTGATTTATTTACCCCCTAGTGTTTGCTGCTTCATAATATGAAAGAATGAAAATAATGGTGTGTGAACAGGATAATCAGATAGATTTCAGTTTCACAAGGATTTCCCAAACAACATTCAAATGAGTTATTGTTCATGCATTAGATATATACTACATTAGTTTAAACACTCGGCTGTTATTTTACTTGGTAATGAACTGTACAATGCTTTTACGTCTTTAAATGGATGTTCAGATCATAAACAATAAACTATAGTCGATATAAAACCCTGTGTGATTACAGCACTGAGGATGCGCAGTTTTACATTAGCGCCAATACACACCGGTTTTTTGGAAGGCCTCCAGCTGCTCGCTCTTCAGGTCCTTGATGGCTGCTGTGACGGATTTGAACGCGCCTTTCAGCCTCTTTCCGAGCACCATGTGGTCAGGCTCGGCACGCAGCCGGATGCCGTATTTATCTTTATCCGTGGAGAGGGTGAGCTGGCGCACGTTCAGCTCCTGCATGTAAAGAAAGCGCCCGTTAAGAGCGTGATTCAGTGCATTAATATGAAGCAGGTGAACAGAGAGTGCAGTGGCAGTACGAGGTTGTAGATATTGTTTTACAGTATAGTGCCTTGTGCTGAGGCTTTTCACTTATTGATCATTATAGAATACTACATTAAAGAAATAAGTGCGTTGGCTGATTTTGCTGATGCAGTACAGCATTAAAATGTTTAAACTTTAAAATGTTTGCCCTTAACATAGCATATCGATATCACTCAGAAACTGGACGAAATGTACAATAATACACTCACCGAATACTTTATTAGGAACACCTGTACACCGGTTTCATGCAATTATCTAATCAGCCAATCGTGTGGCAGCAAAGCAATGCATAAAATCATGCAGATACGGGCCAGCAGCTTCAGGTAATGTTCACATCAACCATCAGAATGGGGAAAAAA
>JAOUQW010000001.1:15963790-15974964 GCA_028565825.1 Olivaichthys viedmensis
TATGTATTGCTCTTCTGATGGTGAGGTCACTTTTGGTCTGTGCCTGATCGTGCTTTGGATACGACTGATCCAGTTTCGGCGAAGCGTTTTAGAGTGCCATACAGTGGCAATAAAAAATGTGGTCTCAGACTTTTGGACGCCACTGTATTTTTCTATTTTTTTTACACTTCTACACTTCCCAGGACCGCACTAATATTTCCATCCCATTTATCTGTTGTTTTTCTTTTCCTAGGTTTTTTTCCATGACTGGAAAACTAGTCCAAAGATTTCCAGGTTGTCCAAGTTGCATGGTAACCTTGAAATACTAAACATATTCGTGATACATGATTCAACAGCCTTAAATAATTAAATAAGCATTAAATTAACAGCGATTACTACAATTATTGTGTCTCTTACGATTACAAACTTATACATTGAAAAATGTAAATTTTCAGCCAAGCCCTAACATGGGAAAATAATAAAAAAAATAATATGCACTTTATATAACGTTCCAACGTTAAAAAAAGACCATTGCATTTATGTAATGTGTTGCTGCACTGAATGAAGGTTAGAGATTCAGAGGTTGAAATGTATGAGAGATGTGGACTAAATTACCTCCAGAATGTATTTCTGCAGGGACTGAATGTCTCCGAGAGCCTCGGGGTCCTGATGGATGACCACCACCTCCTTGAGGGGATACTAAAAATACAAAGCAACATCAAGCATCCCATCAGAAGGTCTCCAAATTTAGACTTGAACGATATAGGGCAGGGAAATACAAAGATATACGTCATTACTATAAATTGGACAGGCTTCTTATTTAAAAGTTGCACTATGTTAAAGAGGGAGCAGTGAATAATAGGGACGTACCTTGACAGGTAGAGTTTTCCTGTCCCGGATCACTCGGCCCAGCTCAATGACGGACTGCATATGGGACACAGCGCTCTCGATGCGGTTGTCGATCAGCGACTCTCTGAAAGTCAGGAAAAGGGTTCAGTTAGGACTGAAGAAGTTGGTGAAAATTTCTTCTAAATGATGCGTACCATGAATCAAACTGAAAAAACAAAAATATTTAGTAGACATCGATAAGGTCTACTAAACGAATGATGAAACACCGGAACAGAGGATCATTACCTGTGCACCTTTTATGCTCCTCTGATCTTATGCTAAAGAAAAATAATACCAGGTTCTTCATCACTAGGCTAGGCACTAGACAAACACAAGTTACCATATACTCTGGAGCGGTAAAAAAAACATTGCTTCCTTAAGTAGCATTAATGTAGCTGGCATTTTTTATTGTCCGTAACGTTTGTACTGCCTCCAAAAGGGCACTTCAGCACCCCCTACTGGTGTAGTCTAGTTTAGTTTTTGTCCCGTTGTTCATTGATGTATTGTTTCCTGAGCCCTTGTACGTTCATCCAAAGTCATTACACAGAAATGCTAAAACCTTGTAATTCACTTTATAGGCAGTTTTGATTTGTCTGATCACTGCAGCTATGATAATGTTCATTACTACTAACATGGCTATGGGATTTTCAATGTCATGGCACCAAGGTAACGATACTATATGTGTTACCGTAACTGCTGGAGTAGAAGGCCTACTGTAACAACACTAACAAACATCGTATTACAATTATTATTATTTTTTTATGCCAAAATATAACATACACCACTGTCCTGTACGAGTCGCAGCATCTTGTAGAGGACAAAAAATAGTCATATTTTAACAACATACAATTTTGGTGTATGGGAAAATGATAGTAGATAGAGTGATAGTTAAGACGGTTTCCAAGTTTCACCACACACACTCTACATGTTTCACTAAATGTAGAAGTTTTGCATAATATTCTCCATATACAAAACAACGTATTATGATACAGTGATGCAGAGAAGTTACTTAAAACTGTATAGTGTTACAGTATACCAAGTCTACAAATACAATCGAGTCACCATACAAATAATGAACATAAGTCACAGCAGGAATAACCAATTTTTTCAGATTAATTACACAAAATATAACACTTTACCCATCATTTCAATCATAAAGAGAATTTGAAGTAGTGGATAAAACAACACTGTTTCATTCGCTCTTCTGCAACAGTCATAGTAGAACTGTGTAGAGGTTAAAACCGACATGAAGTGAAAACGGCTAAAAGCAACCCTTTGGAGGCCTTAAATACACGGTACACCAAGATTCCCTGGACTGTGCTTAATCTAAAATAAAAAATAAATACATTTAAAAAAACAGAGTACACGCGAAGTGAATCAGGCTTTAATTGAATGGAAAGGTCAGCTATTGATGGAAACAAAGCGTTCAAAACAGAGAACATCCTGTCTCGAAAAGGAGGAAAACAGGGCTCGTAGAAAATTTTGAAGCACTACTTATTGCTGTTTAAGCCCTGGTGAGTACTCTTTCATACAATTATCATTGTCACATAGCATGAAAAAAATGCTGTTATTGGAAGTTGCATAAGTAGATAAACAAACATAGTCATTTAAAAAGGTTTTATATTTTATTTTTATGGACTGACTTTTCAATAATAAACTGTTTTTTCATTACCGTGTAATTTTTTTAATTAAGCATTAATTAATGTTTTTCCAATTTTAAAAAGCATAAAAATACATTACAATTTATGCAACAGTACAAAAAGCTAAATCTTAATTTAAAAAATAATAATAAATTAAACATCATCCGTGGCCGGGATTCCAAGAGAGCATAATTGGCCCTGCTCTCAGGGTGGGAGGGATGGCAATACTCTCTCTCTCTCCTGTCAGAGCGACACTAGACAATCGTGGGCGTCTGAGTTCATGTATACGGAAAGAGGGCAGTTAGCGCTTTCCTCCAAGTGTGTTCAGCTGCCCTGTGACATTGCATGAGCAGCAGTTTGAAAAGATGCAGTGGCTGGCTTCATGTGTCTCGGAAAAAGCACGTATTAGCTCTCACCCTCCCCAGTTGGTAGCGGTCATGGGATAGGGGAGAACTAACTAGTGGGTGGGAATTGGCTAAATTGGGAGAAAACTGTTTTTTTGGTTTTGGCCAAGAATTTTCAGTGCATCCCTAACATTTGGGATTACCACATACTGATAAAACTGTTTAAATAAAAAAATGTCAATTTTCTTAACACTTGCCCATATCAAAAAAGGTACATGTTTGGAGAGAATCCCTTTTCCTGCTATATATAATAATAACCTGATTAACTTAGCATTATGTTGATTTGCCATGTTGTCTATATCAGCTGCTAGGATACATGGAAGGGGTGATAACTGTATATTTTAACCAAGTAAAGCAACTACCTGAACTTCTGAATCATTTGAAACTTCCAAAACCATGGAATACCGTGGGGAGTTTAGACCCAGTTTATCTCCCCAACCAGAAAAGTGTGATTTTATTGACGTCCTAATACGTAATGTCCTTATATTCAGACAATGATTATCACTAATGTTTAGCAACTACTTCCTGTTTAGTTCCCCTACAGTATCATTACCAGTGCACTCAATATGCAGTAAAAATTCACTCAATGACAGAAGTTTCAGGAAGCTGTAGAGGAAAAGGAATGGTACCAAAGACGACATAGAGGACGGGTTCATCAGTTCAGTCCCGTCTGCTAATGGTGGGTCACCTCCGCAGAGCTCCAAATACTATTTTTCCTTAATAACACACTCGCCCTGCTCTAATGTGGGCCACTTGACGAATTTGCGAGAGCTGACGGGAAGAGGCCCCGGCATACAAACTAGCGAGCGTCCATTAAAAGAATTGAGGTAAATGCACTTACGGCCGGACGAGAAAAGTACATCTGAAAGCGGTCCAGAGATGTTCAAGGACAATCTAATCCTTCATAGAAAAAGTTTATTTCCTAAGTGCATCATGGGGTTCTGGATATGAATGCAAATCGTCCGCTTCGTTTTGTCCTCAGAGGACCTACGGAGACTAACGGAGTGTCATTTCATACATTGTCACAGTCGCAGATCCAATTTCAGCAAATGCTAGACAAGGCCAAGACTTTTTTAATATCATAGGAGACAGTTTCCAATGAAGAAGCACCGAAGCCGCTTCTGGCAAATAAAGGAAGTTATTCGTCATTCCGTTTTTATAACCCGACTGTCACGAGATCGACACCCCAGCACAGTTTCCTAACAAAGCTTCGACAGCGTTCAGATTCATAATTCACGGGTGCAGGAGGGCAAAATGCAAAGAAAACGTCCCATCCACCCATCCCTAAACAATTATCTTTCCTATTTCCTACAGAAGGCGAGTCTGCGCAAATAAATTCGTGTCATCCTTCATTATCCAGCTTTACCTGAGAACAGAAAACAACCCGACTGATTCTTGTGTGTCTTTGGATTAAGGTCAATCAGTATTTTTCGGCGAGCGCATGAAAAACACGAACAATAAGAAAATAAAGCAAAATGAGAAAGGACAGTTGAAATTGGTCCAGAGATCTGCAAGGACAAGCCAATCGTTCATTACAAACTCTTATTTCCTGAGTGCATCACATGCACTAAAGGGTTCTGATCTGAATAAAAAGGTTTGCCTGAAGGAGACTGAAGGAGTGTCTTTTGGCACCAGGGCTCTCAAATTTTAAATTGAACAACTTCTTTAAGTAGTTAACGATTAAGATTGAACATTCAAATGCATTAGAATATACGGACGAGCCTATAACGTTATACTGCCCACAGACAGAATAAAGCAGTCGTGCTATAATGTGTGTTTGTATCGCTTAAGCCACGACAGGTGAAAATTGTCTCGCTTTCTTAAGCAAAGAAATCTATAAAAGGTTTTATCCTCAACTTGAATTTATCCGATTCATTTTCACTTTCAACGTTTTCTTATTTTCCGATTTCACATGGTTAATTTTACTACTGTGGTGTTTTCAGGTTTGTGGGCTACGGCTTCAAACTTAAAAGTGACAGCATGACCAAAAACAACTGTCCAAGTCAAATGCCAATGCAAAAAAAACAAAAAAAAACAAACCAAACCAAAAAAATAAATGAACTCATGAAAAAAATAAATTGACTATTCCACTAGTATTAGATTTTTTTGAGTCTCAGTTCCTCTTGAGGTTTCTTCCGAATGCTCTTTTCTGGTCACTGTCGCCTTTGTCTCCCTCATTAGGGTCTAACCCCGGATTTCTGTACAAGTAGCTTTGTGTCGATTGCTGTTAAAAGTGTTAAATAAATAAAATTGCCTTGCAAGCTAAACGTAATATATCAGATCAGTGATGTATTCCCATTTATCAATGTGGATAAGGATAGATAACCAGTCAATGAATAATCTTTTTAGCCTTAGATCAAACCCCTGTGTGCACCGAGTCCTTTTTTCTGTTATTTCTCTTTCTTCCCATCGTTTCAATGGCATGATGTGCATGTTAATACACTGCAGGAGCAGTAGACCGATATTAGGTTGGAAAACAAAAAAACAAAAACAAAAACACTGGAGTAATGCTTTATGCAGTTCTCAAAAAAAAAAAAAAAGGTTATTTTTTCAAATGCCAAATTTAAGTACTCCAAGCACCTTGTGCAAACCGAACGCTTTTAAAATTCAATTAAATGCACCATGTGGATGATGGTTATTGGTTGTAGCATATAAAAGAACATAGGCCCAAAGCAGAAACGGTTAATGCAAGATTTAACTCCGAATCATGTCAATGATTTTAGAAGGTAATGTGTCCAGATGTTCTGGTTTGTGTGTTAATGTTACTGTGGGATTTGTGATTACTCGCTCAATCTGTGGCCACCTTCGCCAGGACGATCTTGCGCAAGAAGTTTAAATGGTGCTATACACACACACACACACTGTATAAAATTGAATTTGAAAACTTTTCAGTAAATAAGTTCATCAAATTGAATGCAATGTCATTTATATTTGAAAATAAAATGTGAAGTAGATTAATCCTTTATCTAAATGGTACCTAATAAATTCAGATAAATAAATAAATAAATAACTGTGGTACAGAATGTATAATAAATACATATAATTCGATAATTCATCCAAGTTTCCTATAATGTAGTGGGTAGTCATATTTGATATTTTCAAAAAAATAAGAACAACAAAGTAAATCATAAATATCGTACAATGAAATCAAATAATTTTAATAATAAAAAAAATTAAGGAAATTATAATTAAATTAAATTTCATTTCAATTTAATTAAATTAAGAAATCTACAATATTAACTTTTAAGACAAAATGAAAATCCAGAGTGTGAGACGCTGTACCTGACTTGGGGGAGCATCAGGTAATGAATGCTGCCCGAGTCCTTCTCCTCTACTGAGGCGGGGTCGATCAGGTGCCGCAGGTTCTGGTACATCAGCTCAGTGATGAACGGGGTAAAGGGGGCCTAAAGAGGACACAGACATTCACACTACTACAAACCGATTTAGTTCACTTCCTTTCTTTCATGCGTCGGCTTACAAGTCAGTGGAAGGGCGTGAGACTGAACACGGTGTGAAGCTAAATTAAGGCTCTGGGCTGCAGACACACACACACACACACACACGCAGTGCGACTCACCATCACTTTGCACATGGAGAACAGCACACTGAAGAGGGTCTCCAGTGCCCAGACACAGTCTTCAGTTCCATTCTCACCCTGACGGGGAAAAGAGAAGGTGAATAAATCAATTATTAAAATGTCATGCTAATACAACATACTGCTGGCAGCGCTGCTCTCTCCGTTAATGTCAAACCATATTCATTCCTTTCATTTATACCCCACACCCTCGTACTCAATTCTGAAACACGTCTACCGTCTTCTCCTGACTACAAATTACGACTGCAGACTAACGTGTTATAATTTTCACATTAGCCTAATTGTAACGTGCTCATTTGTTAGTGTTCTTTTTTTCTTCGGTAGCCCTGCAACTCCAGCAGTTTCAGGAAAAAGGTTAAGAGAAGGTACACAACTGTCAGCTTGGTGCTAACACAACATTAAAAACCCACAATCATGCTAAGCTAGCATTATCGTTGTAGCAGTGATCGTACAAACATAAACTATTTATAAAAGTAAAGGTTGAAGTTTCAGCATTAAGGATGAATTTACAGACTGACATGTTCCAGGCCTGATAAAGGGATTAGGATCAGCGCTGAACTGTGACAACACTAACGGGACAAACAATAAACTAGACTACACCAATAGAGGGCGCTGAAGTGCTGTTTTAGAGGCGTACAAACAATATCGAAAAAATACAAACGCCTGATCCATTAATAAAACTTGTACATTGAGACTTTTTGCCTAAGTGGAAAAAAATTAATGGGGGTAATGTTTTATACTGCGGAGAAACTCCGGAAAACACGATAGTTTATATATCCGCGCGCCATGTGAACTCATTCAACAGGAGAAAATTATTAGCCAATCATTTAAAAGGTGGTGACGATATTTTGAGTTGTTCACAAAAAAACCCCAAAAAGAACCACCAATACTTTCCATGCTAAATATCGCAATGTAATTGGGTAAAATAATCATCCCAACTATTTTGGTCAATATTGAAATCACAACTATTTCATCACAATTACTCAGTGAACTTAAGAACAAATTCATTTTTATTGTACTTCAGAATTGTATCATTGCATCTTTTCTTTCATATAAATCCGAATTCAAATAAGACTGCTTTCTTAGTCACGTTAACGATTGATATAAACAAAGTTAGACTCAAAATAAATCAAACGTGCCGCTAAAAACCAATTAGCTAACTTTAGTTAAGCTAACACATATCCCAGTTGATTGCTTCATTAACTGAAGAAGCCAAAATCTGTAATCATGATTAGAATACGATTAATTGTTCAGCCCTTGTGGAACCGGTTATCGGCAGATGCCTGGTACAGATCGAGTGCAAAAGAACAATGATCTTAAAAACTACAAAGGCATATAAAGCAAAGATAAGCAGTTGCTCCCGTCCAAATCCTTTGCTTTATGACGGAACACTTCAGATTCGGACGGATTTTGAACAAGCAATAAAACAGCTCCTGTGTCACAAACTAATACGCATGTACACTGTACAATGTGAAGGTAAATGTATTACTCAGGAAGGTTTGAAGCTTTTAATAGAGGTGTTGCATAACAACCTGCCCTCAAATCAAGTAGAGTGGGTAGAAATAGCTCACTACAGAGTGAGAGTCACACTCCAGCCTACCTTCAGACGCCTGCGGTTCATCCTCACGTACCAATTAGTCAGCGTGTCCACAAACTTAACCAGCCTAGGGACAACAGTATACAACCTGTAGACTGAGACACCACACACACACACACACACAAACACACATTTATTTTCATAATCGAGAATATAGTGTCAGGAAAGAGTTATATTTGTTTTTATTAGCTTCGAGGCTAATGTAGCTAACAAGTAATGGAAGATCAAGTCCACCAGTTTAGCACTGTGCAAACTGCATGTCTCATTTTTTGCATACACTCACCCTAAAATAAAATAGCATTCAAAAAAATTCAATATACGAAATCACATTGGAACTGTATTATCATCCGAATCCCTTTATACACATGCAATTCCACCGTCAGACTTTGGGCCACAGCTCCTGCCTGAGTCTGATGCTTGCGCGGAGTGACACCAAACTATGTGCTGAGGAAGAAAGTGATTCGGCTTCAAGTTGGCCGCTGCTACTGTTTTTAGCTCTGCATTGTCATTTTGTCCTTTTTTTAATTTATTTTTTTACAGTGTGTCAAAGTGTCAGAAACCACAAAAGCAAATCTGTTTGAGATACTGAACAACTCGACAAAGCAGTTTGAGTTGAGTGTGTAATGATTTAGGCATGCTGTTTGCACGATGCTAAACTGAAGGCGATAAGCTTCCATTACTTGTTAGCTACATTAGCCTTGTTGCTTCAGTGCAAAGCTAAAGAAGCAAACTTCAAAACCAAACGCGTCTTGAAGCACAGGTTTATTTATAAGAGGTGAACAACGGCTGCAAGTTGATTCACTTAAACAAACGTCTGATGAGTAGATTAAATCCTCCCGAGTGTCATCTGAACACGTGCTTCAATGGAAGGGATAAGACTAAAGGAAATCTGACGTTTTGTACAAAGGAGTTAACATGGTCAATGTCACACATATGCTTCAATTTGAATCGTCACCTAGAAATTAGTGCGGAATCTTGATTTCTTCTTCATTTTATTTTTGTCACAACTTTTGTTTAAAATTTTTCAAAAATTCTAAAGCTTTGTTTATTTACAAGTTTAAATGATAGAAGAAGAAAAAAATCCCAGATTTTCAATGTGGTCTCAGACTTTTGGACCCCACTGTATATAATATAAACTAGACACCAAAAGCTTTTTTTTAATTTTTTTTAGAGGTTTTGTTTGGTATTTAAAAATATTTTGGGAGAAAAGTTATTTAAAAGTAATTTAAAAAGTTAAATGCGAAAAAAAAAAGTAATGATCTACCGTTAATCTCAGGGTTAAAATGACCTGAACATCATTCTCTGTAATAGAAATATGAATTTCTAAAAAAAAATCTGCAAATTAGGTTTGGTATTGTCGCACTTCTACGAAAAATGTTAAATGGGTGAACAGAACAAAACGGTTAACTGTTAGTTTTATATAAATAAGTTTGAACACTTGAGGGCTTGAAGAGGGAACGCTTTCGAATTGCTAACTGATTTGACACGAGTGCGTATTAAAAGAACAGAACCCGAGGACGGGTTCTCTTGTGTGTGCCGCATGTGCATTAATGCACTTGCGGTCAGTTTCGTCAGATGTCTCAGATTTTTAGCCTTTGACGTCTCCTCACCTTCCATCTCGGCTTTGAAAAACTGAATGAGCGACTGCGTGAAGGACTGGATCCATTTGTCCGTGATGTTGTCGCTCAGCTTAGCCGTGCTCTCGTTATACAGGAACTCGATGTCCTCTTCCTGAACGGCAAAAAACAAAAACAGGCCGAGTTAATAAGTGCTGGTAGGAGACAATTTTCAGTCTATCTGGGGGTTTTTTTAAATTATTTTTTTAAATCTGTAATTCTTCTATTTGAAGCAGATAATATATGATAATTAAAGAAAGCTAGGTAATAGCTGCAGTACAAGTTTAGAAGCTATATACAGCCTGCATACTGTCAGCTAGGCATGTAAAAGATAATCAGTTTAACATGTACCGCGATAATCAATAATTCAATCGTTAATCGCAATATTTCATTATCATCACAATGACGGGCCTACTTGCCTCTAGCCCACCTGCTATGCACAACGCGTCAACCACCCTGTACTCTGTCCATCAATGAAAAGAAACCACCGCAGGTCCACCACGGACCAGATTTCATTTGGGTGGTGGATCATTCTCAACACAGCAGTGACACTGACATGGTAGTGTGTGCGGTTGTGGTTTGCGTAAATCTGGTGCAGCGGTGATGGTGGGGTTTTAAACACGATGTGCACTACTGTGAGAGAACCTCTAGCCTTCACCAGTGTTAGTTTCTGACCACAGCACCACAGTTGGTGGACGGTTCTTAACCCTGCAGTGATCTTGAGGTCTTTAAAAAAAAATCCCAGCAGAATAAACACTCTACCTTATGGCGCCTCTGGACGTTTTGCACGAGGAAGCGGTAAGCGTTGTACCAGGGCAGGAAGACGTCTTTGAGCACGTCCCTCACTCCCTCCTCTTTAAAGCGCAGGTTTTCTGCTCGGACCACCGGAGAGTTGATCAGGTACAGTCTAAAGAGAGAGACGGCGAGCCTGTTCATAGCCATGCCATAGAAAATCAAAAGCTAATAATATTCCTGGTATTTGTGCAGTTATATGACCATGACGATTTTCAAGAGAGATCTGATGATATACAATAAAAGCATCACAACATGATTATTCTGCAGGGATGTCGAAGCGAACATGTTACATCAGTTATTTGATTTGATGTGCTTTTTTTTTTTGGCAGTGCATTTGTGTGAATCCAGTTTCCACTCAGCTGGCATTAACAGGCCATTTATTCATTTTTAAGCCTTTCTGGGACCTTTCTGCACAAAACTGACATTACTCAAACACACGTACCATGCTTGCAGCACAGCTTCCAAGACGGTCTCGCTATTAGTTTATTTGTTATTATTTATTATGTTGTTGTGTTATATCTTGGATTATTATATATTATATGTTACTAGTATTATTATTATTAGTAGTAGTAGTAGTGTTATATATTATATAATAATCCAAGATATAACACAACAACATAATAAATAATAACAAATAAACTAATAGCGAGACCGTCTTGG
>JAOUQW010000001.1:15999172-16018723 GCA_028565825.1 Olivaichthys viedmensis
GTGTTCATTTCTTTCACCAAAGCGTGAAACTACGTGCAACAATTCTACAAGGGCTCAGTTTGATTCTCGGGTTAAGAACACACGTACCTTCACGTACTGGCCGGAGAAGTGTGTGACCTCGGGGGTGAAACAGCCTGACGAATCCACAGGGCAGATGGGCACCGAGTCTCTCTGGATGATGTTATACTCCATACACACGCGGTAATCATCCTAGCAAAACAGAGGCAGCTGTGAGCTCCACACATTTTCTAAATTCCTAAGTGAGTAAGTGACAAAACTGTGCAGACCCCACAAGAATGACAATTGCGTTGACAGTAGTGTAGGGTTTCTTGAAATCTCACATGGATTTCTCACTGAACACTGTAGTAAATAAGACATTTCTCACACAAAGTGGACGATGTCTCTTTGCCATATGTCCCAAACCCACACAGAACATTATGGTGTCTTTCTTCATCTCCAAAAACACTCTGAAGGATTAGTCCAGTTATGTGGGCAGCCATTTTCCCTCCAGATAAGAGTTGGTGTGTTTCACACTAATCTGCCAGTTCTTACTTTTAGAAGTGAAATAAATCAGTATATACATAGGATATGATGTAAATACATCATCCTGTTTATGCAAAGACTTCCACTGCACTTTAAAATGGGATACATTTTAAACTGCATTATACAGGGAGTCCCAGAAGTAAAAGGATTGTATATTAAAAAAAAAAACTCTCACTCTTATTCTCAGTTTTGTAAAATAATTCCACCTGTTCCTTAAATCAAAAATCAAAAATAATTGAGTGATAACATCAAATCATCATCATCATCAGATGTTTTTTACAGCAGGGTGGGTCTTAAAAGAAGGTGTAGCTCTCAAATGTCTATTAGTCAACTGGAATTTGAAGCGACAAGTCCTTAATGCTTAGCCACGCCCACTCCAGAAACTGTGGACCGTCACCCATCGCGACAGAACAAATTTTACTGAAGTGTTTTTGAAAAGAAACAAAAAAAGTTTGATTTAACCCTTTTTACTTGTATTTGCAACATCTATTTTCAGATTTTGCTGTACACTGCTGTGCAACTACCCATAATGCAGCAGCTGAACGAACCCACACACACACACGCACGCACATCGGAAACATGCAGATGTTTCTTTTCCGATGTTAACCACTCTCTGAGGAAACGTACTGACACAAGCTCCATATAGCACATCATAGACATTCAAAGTGGCTAATTGTGCCCTAGAGACGAAGACTTACAGCACCAAAGTAGGGCGCCTGATGAACCACTCCTGTACCCTCCTCCTCACGGACGTAATTATCCAGCACGACAGAAAAGGCTCCGCTCTCTTTACACTGCAGGAAAAAAAGAACAAAGATGATGCAGTGCATAAACTGGCATTTTTAAATATCATATGTGCAACAAACGGAAGCAGGGCACAAAGATAAGCAGTTACAGTGTTCATGCTAACTGCTGTTATTAGCCAGTGCTAGCTTACAATCTGCTTCTTACATTTTTGGTCAAATTCCAGGAACCCGTGTAAAATATTTAAATTGTTTGTATGACACTAGTTTGAATGGGGGGGAACAAGATAGAAATATTATAAATGAAGTGTCTGGTTGGGCGTGGTCCAATTTTCTAATACGCACACTAGATTGACAGCCCTCTCTCCAAAACTCCCAGCCTGCTCTACCACACCATGCTGAACAGAAAAAAGGCAAAAATCCTTCACCATTTTATTTTATTACATTATATTTTGTATATTTTGTCATTTCAGTAGTACTGTTCGTGTGTTCATTTGGGGTAATATTTATACTAATTTGTTAACGTTATCCTGCAGAAATACCTTGTTTACTACATTATTGTGTACAGGGAAGAAGCTTATCTTGGTTACATCATAAGTGTAGTCTGATTAAACGGCTTCTGTATTCCTTGTTTTCTCCACAGGTACACAAAAGTACATTTATAGTGATGTGAATGTTAACTCAGTAACATGGAATGTTTGCTCAATGAACGAGGAAAAAAGTAATGTGTGGTTGACGTTAACGTGTAAATAACGAGTTTGTGTAGCACGAGTTAACATCTGAAATTGGGAAAACCTAATGGCTAAAATCGGTTAAAGCATGTGATAATAGTATTTATGTGTTTGCCAGGAACATGTACCGTGAAAAAAAAAAAAGCAAACTAAAGCTGGAAATAAGAAATGAGCAATTAATCTAATGCCAAAAAAAACTGTAATTTGATATGTGTTCGATATATAGAGGTAAACTGTAACAGTGCATCTATATGTGTATTAATTTATTTACATCACCAGGGAAGCATGCAAGACACCCACAAAACCATGTACAACAACAACAGGTCTGGTTCTTTATTCAAGTGTGTTACAGAACTAAACCTAACGGCACAAGCATGAACAACCAGGATTGTTTAACCCTCATGTACCAACCTACCCAATTATAGAGTTATCACAGTAGGCTACTCTTTCTAGGTTAGCTTTGCCAAGAGCTATGTGGGAGAGAAAAGCACCATAATCTTTACCCAAGATTAGCCCCACCCACTTGACATCAAGAAACAAAAAAAAAAGAAAGAAGATATTTATACATGATTGGAGTCCCCTACAAGGTGGAGGTGGAGGAGAGGGAAGGTGGCTGAGCAATGGAGGTTTGCTGCAGGAATTATTATTCCAAAGGGAGAAGGGTCCAGCAGAATCAGCAATTCAGGCTCATCTCCTTGCTAAATGTGGAAGGGAGGATCTTCAGTTGTAGAGAGGCAACTGGCAGAGTTCCTTTTCAAAAATGTATATATTGACAGATCAGTGTCGAAAGGAGGCATGCCAGGGATACCAGGGTGTATTGAGCACATGGGAGTCGTCACCCAGCTTATCAGGGAAGCGCGAGAGAGCAAAGGAGACCTAGTGGTGCTCTGGCTAGACATGGCGAATACCTATGGATCAATGCCCCATATGGTGGTTCAGTCAACATTGACTAAGTACCATGTTCAACAGCAGGCTGAAAGTCGGTATATCAGTACAAGCAGCCTTCCAGGAGATGGACAGCTGGCTGACAGCAGTTGACCAGTCAGGGCTGCCTGGCAAATTCAAAACATGGATATACCAGCATGGAATCCTACCCAGGATCTTGTTGCCATTGCTGGTGTATGAAGTCCCCATCTCCACCGTTGAGAGCTTAGAGAGGAAGGTCAGCAACTTTCTCCAGAGGTGACTGGGGTTGCCAAGGAGTCTCAGCAGCATTGCCCTCTATGGGAACAGCACAAAGTTGCGGGGAAGAAGCTTGTTCAGGAGAAAGTTAGGGCAGCTGTCGAGGAGCAGCGGACCAGCAGAGCAGTGGGACAGAAGCATCAAGGTGCTTGGACCAAGTGGGAGCAGGCAATAGAGAGGACAGTTACGTGGCGGAACCACACTCAAGTTCCTTATCCAGGCGGGGTATGACATCCTGCCCAGCCCATTAAACTTGCAATGCTGGGGGAAAGTGGAATCGACTGACTGCTAATTATGCTCCAGGAGAGGACCTCTGGAACACAACCTCAGCTGCGGTCCAAAAGCCCTAGGTGAGAGCCGGTGTGTCTGGCAGCAAGACCAGGTGCTGAAGACCATTGCAGAAGCAATTAGCACAGGGATCAGCAGCAGCAAACAGGTACAGCTTTCCTACCAGTCCATTGCCTTCATAAGAGCAAGAGAGCGGCAGGAAGCAAGAATCAAGCCATCGGGTGAGATCCTGGCAACTGCACGAGACTGGCAGATGATGGTTGACATGGAGAAGCAGGTTTCCCCAGCATATCAGCAAGACAATGCTGAGACCAGACATGGTAACAAAGAATGTCATTCTACTGGAATTGACAGTGCCATGGGAGGAACGCCTGGAGGAGGCTCATGAAAGGAAGAAGACAATGTATGAAGAGTTGATCAGTGACCATCACCGACAAAACTGGAAGGCACAGTGTATGCCCATCAAAGTTGGCTGTAGAGGCTTTGCGGGGCGGGCCCTGTACAAGGCCTACAGCATACTGGGCATCACAGGAGAGAAGAGGAGTAAAGCCATCCGGATAACCATTGCAGCAGCACAGAAAGCTTCAAGATGGCTTTGGATGAAGAGAGCAAGTCCATAGAGATCTGCAGCATAATGCCACTTGAACACAAGTAGTGGTCTGATCAACCATGGCAGGGTCGCCTGGGTGAGGGTGTATGATGTTGAAAGACCCGAAACACCCAATGACCCCAGGAAACATCACTGATGATGTGTTCAAGAGCATCATGAGATGTATTTGCACAATGATGCTGCAAGCTTTTATTCTGTTAGCAATGTTAGCATTTTTGGTCAGAAAAAATATGCTTTAAACCTTACGTTTCTGCACAATTATTGACATAGCATGGCATTGCGACAGTTTAGTAAAGCTCACCTTGATGAAGTATTCAAAAAGAGGTTTGTATTGTTTTCCCTTCAGAGTCTTGCCAAGAAACCTGAAAAAAACAAATAAGAGCCCTTAAACGTGTGCCTGGCTGGAGTCAAATTACTGCACCATTATTTCACCAAAGCCTTGAGTGTATTTTCTGGACAATGAGTCACGCTGGAATATAAAACGCACTCCCCTTAAATTCTATCCGGTTAGAGGAAAAAAAAATCAATATATACACTGCTTTTCTGTATAATTTGCTTGAATGTACCAGGCATACATGCACAGTGCAAAACTGGTAGCTTTAGGCTTCCCTTACTAGTTAATGTAATGTCTTTGTGGTTAATAAGCTTAATCTCACGCTGAAAATATGAGAGAACTCTAACCTTTAATTGAAGTAAATTGATTCTAAGAAAATACAAAACCACGTGTCAATTATTTTTAATAACCTTTTTACCAATCTTTACCAACGGTGCCAATAATTCTGGAGCTGAGTGTACATTGCAGTGCAAAACTAAAGCAAATGTCAGACATGAAACACGTCTTGGCTGATCTGCTACATTTGCTACAAGAGGGATATTTTTGGCCGAACTGTACCTTTAAACTCAACATGCCTTTCTGCGCTTCCAAAAGCTCTCACACTCAGCAAGATTAGTCCAATCATGTGGGCAGCCATCTTCCCTCCAGATAAAAGAGTTGGTGTGCTTAATCTCAAACAGCAATCTATATCCTCTCCTCGCAGCCAGTTGCACTTTATTGTGTATTAAAATTATGGTAGAGTTGGAACATATGGTGCTTAGATGGGGATAAATATATGATTTATTTAAAACTAAATGCAATTTTGTAACACTTATCCTGACTACAATTATATTCATTTCTCCATTACATATTTATGATCTGGCTGCACCGATTCAGAACTGCGTTGTTTAATCATATTGACCAACAATCGTGAAACAATTTTGATTGATTAGGCATGGCAAGAAACGAAAACAGAGAGTAGGCGGAGCTTACATTTGTTAAAATGAACAGCGCAAGTTTGATGCACCGCTGTTCTTAGAAATGAAGTAAAACCAGTTAGATTTACTGCTGACTGAATCTTCTGCTATTTAATCCATATGCTCATCTTTATTTTATAGTTCTAGTTAAATGTATGAACCTTTTTGTCATATTGCCCAGCAGTAGAAAGTCAGAGCAAACTGGGCCGGTTTTTTTTTCCATTAGCAAGAGGCGATCTAGTGTGAAAAGAGCCTTCAGGGATGATCCTAATGTACGTGCTGCGAAAGCAAAGTTCTGTCAGAGGCCTGTCAAACGAGATAGGATGCTATCAGAAAGGCCTTCAATTTTTCCCTGGTTCATTGCCAAATGGGATTAAATCGAAGATCATTTCACTTTGGATTCATTTTCTAATGAAAGGCAAAGCAAGCCAAAGAGAAAATGCATAAACTAGAGAGAAAATGCATAGATTTCATAGATTACAGTAGAATTTATGCTTCAAACACTTGAGTGTGATCCTCTACAGTGGCATTCATCTGACCAAGAATTTTGCCGTCAGGGCAAATGACCAACAGCTGTTTTATTTTCGAATTGCTCCAAATTCCAGATGTTTCTTCTGTTCTTCCTCTTTCTTGCAATTGTTTATAATTTATATCGGAACATGCCTAAGCAAGATTATTTTGCGTTGATTTATTTTAAATGTGGGTTTAATCGTTGTTGTTTTTTATTTTTTATAAGCTGTCAAAAAAAGGTGATATACGATACCATACAGGTCACTGTAGGTTATTTATTGTCCGTTTATTGTGAACATGCCATCAAGTGTAATCCAGGGTGTCCCTAACACTCAGGTTTCACACACTCACTCCTCCAGGATGGTGTATTCACTCTCGGATTTGAACAGGCTCCCGAGCCTGGCCGCCATCATGATGTACACTTTATTAGTGGCATTGTCTGAAAGGGAAAAAAAGAAAAGAAAAATTAGCAGGAGCAGGGAGGCAAGTGAGCAAAGACATAAAAACAGGCTAAATAATCATGGTCATATAAATTCGGACTGGAGTAGAAATGAGGAGTAAAGAAAATAAATAAATCAGAGCAGAAACGCAATCTCAAACAAACAAGCCCGAAATAGACAGGAGACATTACCAGAAATAAGCCTATTTTTATTGAAAGGCAGGCCAGTCTTTCAAATGGACATGTGGTGTTTTTTTATAAAAAAAAAAAATAATAATAATAAAAAAATTTGAATTAATAAAAACCTGGCCTCAAATTCGAATACGAATTGTCTAGTGTAATTTCTTACAAATTTGCGATCATGAGATCGGCTGCTTACTGGATCAATCAAAGACGTAATATTATGAGATTAGCCATTACGGAGAACCTACTTGGGTGTTAAAATTCCATTTTAATGTGCAAATTCCTTGAAATCCTCTGTGATTCCATGGAAACCGAATTAATGACACCCCACATCAGAATTGTTTTTACACCACGATACACGAGACAAAGCGGTCCGGGTTCCATCTGGCTAATGACATTTGCAAATCTTGCTGTACATAAAGTGATGATATTTCACCCTCCTTATTGTCAGGAGATTGCGAGTTCGAACCTTGACGATGCCAAAGACATTCGAGAGAACACAACTGTCCTTATGGTTTATGTCTGATATTCTTCTCTCCCCTGTTTCTCAGCGACACAAGCCAATTGTAGGTGTCTCATGGACAGAACAGGGCAGTTAGTTCTCTCCTATGTATGACAACGCATGAGCAGCAGTTCAAAAAGATGCAGCAGCCGGCTTTAAGAGTCGTAAAGGAAGCATGTGTTAACCTTTGACCTCCCAGATTAATAGCAGTCGTGCGACAGGGAAAAACTATTTGATCCCTATTTGAACTGATCCTCCCTGAACCTTTGAGAACCCCATCCAAGTCTCAACATTGAGCATGCTACTTATCTAGGTTCTAGATAATATTTATCTACTACAGCCTCTTTGTGGAACACCGGCTTATTTATTTTATAGCACTATTAGTTAGCTTAGCTTAGCTTACGTATTCCAATGGCAGCCTTTCGTAAAGCTAGCTAGCTTATTCAATTGCAAGCTGACAAGGTTTAGACAGTTAACCAACTATTTTAATCAGCCGATGCGGACACCGCACCAGTATACATCCTATAGTCCGGTGGTTACCAAACCTGTTCTTGGAGATTTTCCGTCCTGCAGGAGCGGAATTGGTGACCACTGCTATAGTCAACAATCTTCTAGACCCTGTGTAGTTCTTGTGGTGTCGCGCGTCTTGAGTATCAGGATTATATTCGGATCAGGATTATCCATGTAAAGCTGCAGGTATAAATGCACCCAAGACTCATTTAAAACAGATTTAAATCTAATCATCATTTAAACCACTTCAGAAGGTCTTGTATCACTGCCAGATACAAGTGGAAATAGATTTGTCTCTTCAAGCCACATTAGACAACCTAAACTCTTTCCGAAACATTATTTCATAATGCACATGATGTCCCTCTTCAACATAACAGATCGCATGGCACAACACAACAACATAACAGCCAGTCCACACCCCTGAAGGTGCCTGGCACGATCCGCTCCCACCAGTCTTCAGTTTGTTCTTGCACTGACGGCTTCAATCAAGGTCAGTGCTGTATTAAAACAGTCTAAACCGCGTCTGCTTCTACGGACTGACTGCTAAAAGTTGCCACCTTCCTTTGAGTTAAAGGAAATGAAAAACAAGCAGAAATCGGGATTTTCGATGCGGCAACCATCTTTTGGATAGATACAACTAGGAACAACATAGGAAGGTAGTTGTTAGTGTTATGACCCGATTTCCACATCCACGAGCGATACAGCAATCGGATTTCAATCCGGCAAACCGGTGACACATTTGACCACATTAACTAGGTTCGGATCTAATCAGGAAATAATCCAGACGCAAGACGCATCGAGATGACCAGGGTGTAAACAGGGATTGCAATGGAGGGATTAGATCAGCTGGGAAAGAAACGGGAGCTGGAGGAGACACTGAGAAGGAGGATGACAGAGGAGAGAGAAAAGGGAGAGAAATGGAGGGGAGGGAGAGGAAGTGCATCAATAAAACATGGCACAGGGTGAGGGACGACTGCGCAGGCCTGACTGATGCCGATAGCACTGATCAAAGTAGGCAGCAATGTTGTGGTGAACAAAAACACATTTAACTGTATATTACCCCTTTATATGTTATACAGGAAGCTTCCACTTCCATCTATATCTGTAGTGATAATAGATACTAGATAGCAGATAAAGGAGTAGTAGTAATAGATATGGTAATTGTTTTTCCCCTCATAAATCGATCTTGGGTGACATCCAAATAAAAGTGATTGTCGTCGTAAATGCCGTCGGGGAGCTACCGGCAACACCCTGCGTTCTTTCTCCTGAGTAGTACACACTGTGTAGGAAAAAACATCTCAACTTCTCATAAGACAACAAATGAGGAACGTCAGGCAGAGGACGAAGCCCTGTCTCTGCATTAGTATTCTGAACATCGCTCTGATGCAGCACTGCTCAGCTCTGTCACTAAAGATAACAGCGCCCCCCGCTGACGACCAAATGTTACAGCAGTCAGCCTGCCAAAGTAGGTCAACCGTTTACTGTGGGAGCAAAGCGATGGCTAAAAAAGCAGAACGGGGACTATTTTTATACATGAACAAGGACTGGGCTTGGTTTTTTTTGGAAGTGACCCGATTTGAGAACCGTCTCGACCCACATTTTTGCTATGGAGCGCTGAGGACTTCGGCTGAAGTCCTCATAAATGTCGTCTTTTTATAATATTCTCACAATCAGCACAGTTGTATTTAAAATACAACTGCACCGATTCAGAACAGCGTGTATCAGGCAAAAGTTAGGAGACGATGGTGACTGAATGCTTCCAGGCGTCTCTGTCTGATACTACACACACACACACACACAGCTCTTTTTATTACTATTAATTAGAAACGTTATCAAATGTATTTCCTTTGGCAATGTGTGCGTCTATCTTGTTCTCTCTCCCATTCCATGCTACTCTGTGTCTGTCAGTCCCGGTGAAGGAGGCGTGGCCTCTGTGCTTGGGGCTGCACAATATGAACAAAAAATCCAATATAGTTGTGGTATATCGCAAATACGATGCGAGATGCGATAAATAAAAAGAAAAAAATGTATTGTACAATATTAATGTCTCTCTGGATATGCAGCAAAATGCAGAACCTGAAAGTGAAGGCTATTTGCTATTTGCTGCAACATCTTATGCAAATGTTAAGCCTTAATCTTCATCGACTTCTCTCATACTCTGCTCTTGTCTCTCTTTCTTCTTTATGATTTTTTCGCCATTTCCGTGCTTGTTCCTGTCGAGTTCTAAAGAGTCTGCCACTGCGTTTGCCATCACCTAAACCGTTGTTGGTTTTGCCTGCTTTGTGAAAAAAACTTCCTTTTGTTTGTTTTTTAAACCCGACCTGTGGGTACAAGTCAACCCATGCATCTGCCTCTCTGTGGTTGTACACTAATGATGTCACCCGTGTGCACACCAGTTCGTCCCAGTGAAGGAGGCGTGTGGATGACACTCCTCAAGCCTAACACTCTCTGTGTTCGAAATGGTGCCATACTCCCTATTCCCTTTAAACTGCGAAGTGCATTATGGGTGCTCTATATACTGTAGGGTAGGGGTTTTAGCAACACCGACCGGATCAATTTAATTAATTTTTTTATTGCACGACAGCTAACAACCAGGGAGGGGGCGGGCTAAAACATGTTTCCTCCAAGACACAAGCCAGCCATCGCACATTTTCAAACCTTTTGGAACGGAGGAAAGCGCTAACTGCTCTCTTCCATATACATGAGCTCACACACGCCCACGATTGGCTAGTGTCGCTCTGATCAACAGGGGAGAGAGAGTAACGCCATCCTTCCCAGCCGGAGAGCAGGGCCAATTATGCTCTCTTGGACTCGGATGGCTGTGGCATCGGCGGCGTTAGGATTTCGCATTCGGTCAGACCGGGCTGTACGTGTGCGGGGCTCTGAATTTGATGAACAGAATGAGGGTCATAATATGTCTGATGATTGTTGCTACGACGTGCACTGTTAATGTGCAGCCATGTACATGTGTGCGCGAGAGGCAGTGCGAGCAAGTGAGCGTGTATTTGAAGACATCAAGATGCGTTAGAATGTGTGCATGTGTTGGTTGTCCAGAAAGCTTGTTTCTTAAGACAGTTTTACTTCTTTGACTCATTAATTAAAAGCCTTTGCTCCCAACCGCAGGAAGCCGAATGCCTCATGGCCGCGTTCTTGGGTACGTCATTTCGACCCTAACCTATTTCAGTGCATTGTGGGATTTCATGAGCACTTTGGATATTCCCCACTATGCAAAGCTTCCAAAATAGGGAAAAAAAAAGATAAGGAAGAACAGAGCAAGAGAAAAGCAGGTCACAGTATCAGGTCACATTAACATTAAAAACACCACCACAATCTTTACAGTGGCTTAATCATTTACACTGCATTTATCCTCCTCTCGGAATTTCCACACAGAGCCGTAATTCTAAAAAAAAAAAACAAAGCTACTGAAATGTATCGTCGTCAGGTTTTCATTCGACCGGGCATGCGTTCCTATTAAGTATCTCAGTGTGAATGTGTTACAGCTGAGCACCAGCATGATGAGAGAATATCCTGGAACAGATGCCGACCTTTGACCTTGACGTAGATAAATTCAGGGTTCACACACAGTGCCAGGTTACTGGGAAGAGTCCATGGTGTGGTGGTCCATGCGATCAGGGACACACGCTCATCCTCCAGCAAAGGGAAGTTCACAATGACGGACGGATCCTGAACATCCTGTTTTAAAAACAAACGCTACAGTCACACGTGGGCTTTTAAGTGGAGCACAAACATGATGGGAGTTCTTTAAAGGTGCAGATTTATCATTTGAAAAAGGGTTTACAGACCTATAATAATAATGACATAATTTTAAAAAGATACTTTAGAAAAACTAAAGTAGTTAAAGCTTCTTAGATTCAGACATATAAAAAAACATTTTGACCAGGAAATGTGCAAAACACAGCTGCTAAGCACCGCCCCTTTCCCCTAAAAGGCAACATACATAGTTTCAAGAGTAGTCAGTTGAGAAAAAGGGAAGGCTTGTAAATGTTCTCACTGAAATTGCAATTAGCCTCACAGGCAGCAGAGGACCCAAAAAATTACAACCTGCCCCTTTAAATCAGAGCGTCCCAAGTGACGAGTTCGGAATGTGTGCATATATGACTAGTTTCGGGGTTTCAATCCAAGAAGTGGTGTAGTGATGCGGTCAAACAAATGTCATCAGCTGACATGGTAACAAAACTGTGTAATGATTTTGTACAATTTCAACATGGAGTTGATAACTGGCAAATTTCGCATGCGACACGAAGGAACTGGGGATTTTTTGATCTACAAGAAGAAATGACTGCATTTAAAACGCATTTTCCTCAAAACGGCGAAAGGACGAATCTAATTTTTCTGGGTTCAACTTTGTAATAGTCACTAATCGCTTTTTAAAACGCATACTTGTTTTTTTTATTACAAGATGAACAAGATTTCTATGATTTGGGGAATAATCCGTTAACACAAACGTACGTTGTGTATACAATCACTTACTTCACACTAGTTATTGTTGGGCAAATGTAGTGAGATGTAGTGTGGTCAGATAAAAATCACAAATCCACGCAATGCACGGCATTAAAGTGACCCAAATAAAGTGACTTCATGTAAATAAATAAATAAATAAATGTAGCTGGAAGTCCAGTAACTTCAAGCAACTGTTTAGAAATTAGACTACTGATCAAAAAATCCGATGATGGGAATAATTCATCCAATGCATTTAGATACTGGGAAACCTTCGTGTCTAAATGCATTGGATGAATTATTCCCATCATCGGATTTTTTGCAGTTGTCAGATTATGTACATGTAAGCGGACTTGATGCGTTTACTAGCGCAAACTATACACATTTTGTTTCAATATATACCTAATAATCATATATTTATACTAACTGCATCATGGGTCCCGTTGGCATCTGTTAGAACCTTAAAACAATCAGATATGTGTGATGTGCTCCGTCCTGTTGAGTCACTTTGACCCAGAACTTCTTGCCGATACCAGAAAAAGAGTATGACTCTGCGCAGCTTCATATTTTCTAGAGCCAACAGCAGCTTTCTCTCGAAAGTAGCGAACGCATTACCCTTGGTTTAAACTCTTCACATTGATATTTGCTGTTTGATTTCGAATACAAACAGGATTGGACTGTGACTTCCAACTCAAAATGAAAGAAGGCATTGCATATGAACCAAACCACAGGATTTAAGAGGGAGGAGAGTGAAGAGTTTGGCTCGTTCGTACCTTGTAGTTCTGGTGCGATTCGAAGTTGGAGAGCGGCGTGTTGCAGGCTGTGGAGAACGGCATGACCTTCACTCCTCTGTACACGAGGCCTTTTTCATAGAGCTGCTTAAACACCCACCTGGACAAGACACACATAGCAGCAAACACTCTGTATAGTCTGCAGATGTTGGCAAAAACATGACAGTTCTGTGATAGAAATGTGACATAACACGCTAACACTAGTCATCAATGATCATTAAGGACTCTCATTAAGTTTCGAAAGAAATAAAAAAAAGTCTCTGGGTTTTAAAACAGGCAGCTGTTCCCTCGAGGACTAGAAGCTAAAATTGCCGTCCCTTGGAGTGGAAACCAAAAGGTAAGCCAAGAGAGCAGCATTTTGGGATTTATTAATATAATATAATATAATACAAACCTTTTTGCCCTTTATTAAGGCTGAAACCTGTGAAGTGATGCATGTTATATCCTAACAGATATGAGGACCTTTAGAATAGAATGCTATTTTATTGTCACATATACAAGTACAGTACAGTGAAATTCATTCTTCGCATATCCCAGCATGGTGAGGTAAGCTGGGGTCAGAGCGCGGGGTCAGAGCGCAGGGTCAGCCATGATGCAGCGCCCCTGGAGCAGGGAGGGTTACGGGCCTTGCTCAAGGGCCCAACAGTGGCAGCTTGGCGGAGCTGAGGTTTGAACCCACGACCTTCTGATCAGTAGCCCAGTGCCCTAACCACTGAGCCACCACTGCCCCTTTGAAGAAACATAATTAAAAAATACTTGTGTTGCGCGTTATTAAACTGTTGCGCTCCCGAGTGGCACAAAAAAAAAAAAGCGTTTGCCCTATCGTCAGGAGATTACGAGTATAATTTCCGACTATGCCATCCGTGGCCGGGAGTCCAAGAGAGCTCTGCTGGGAAGTATCTGTCGATCAGAGCGAGCTTAGCCAATCGTGGGTGTCTGTGAGCTCATGTATACGGAAGAGGACAGTTAGTGCCAAGTGACATTGCATGAGCAGCAGTTTGAAAAGATGGCTGGCTTCAAGTGTCTCGGAGGAAGCATGTGCTAGCTCTCACCCTTCCCGGTTCGTAGCTGTCGTGTGACAGAGGAGAACTGGCTATTGGGTGGGAATTGGCAGTGACCAAATTGGGAGGAAATGGGGTAAAAAGCCCCCCCCCCCCTGCTTTAGGGTTATAAATGCCACAAAAAGAACAATCGTTATAACTTTCCACCTCGCAAAAATCATCCTCCTACTCTGTAGTTATTTTGAAGAATTATTATATTACATCACCACAATTTTGGTATTAAATTACATTTCAAGTGGCATTGGAAATTTCTTACATTTGAACGTATTCAATTTAACTGCCAGCAGACACTCTGTTTATTAATTGCTGACGTGTTTTTTTTCTGATTGTGGTCGTTGTTTCTGAATGTAGGATGAAGGAGCGAGCCAAAAGAGCAGCAGCCCAAAAGAAAGAAGTGGAAGGTGAACAGAAGAACCTTAAGGTACATAAGGCTTACACAGAGATCTAAGATCTACGTATACAGAGTCTTAACTTACACAGAGCCTTCATGTACATTCTATGCACAGGCACAAGGATTGCCACGTCTGAGTGACAAAAGCAGCCCAAATGGTCAATAAAATCAGTCCAATACCAAAACTCAAAATATGCCCTCAACATCATGACTATCATTACTAAAAGTATTGTTGTATTTACAAAGTAACATCATACAATACATTTTTTAAACAAAATAGTATTAAAAACATATAGTTTCCCTATATAGTTCTTTCACTGTGGTCCTAAAATGGCCTTGTATTATTACATATATTGCCATAAATAAAAAAATAGGTATGATAATCAGTAATCTAATTTACTGACGCATAGCATAATATATTATGTTATATTATACAGTAACGCACATAGCTAATGTTGAGAATAGCGTTGCATATGAGTGGAGACAGCAAGTGCATGCTGAGGCGTTTAGGGGTGTGTTGGGTGCTTTTTCATTGCAATTTTGTGCTTGTAATGATCTTGGGGTCAGTTTGGTGTAGGATTTGGGCACAAGTGTTATTTGAACGTGGATTTGATTATATTTGAATATAGGGATATAATTAACCTAATGCATGCAAAAGGCCCATACCGCAGACAGACAGGCAAAAACCGTGGGCATGGTGACACTGACAGGCACTTATGTACAACGCGGTTACAGTACATTTGAGAAGGTAAACAAAACGTGTGTGTGTGTGTGTGAACATGCTGCGTCTGTTATGTTCTGTTAGCTGAAGCTTGAGCAGACTGAGAAAGAGCTGCACAGTCTGTCTACAGAGTTCCAGAGTCTGAGAAGTTCACTGGCCCAGAGAGACACACACGCCCTGCAGCTCCGAGACACCATCACCACGCTCACACACAAACTCAACAATGCACACAGGAAGGAGGTGCATCACACAGGCTCTCTCTCAGATGCACACACACACACACACACACACACACACACACACACACACTAAATATTGCATGCAGTGGGTGGGTCAATACTCACTCACTTTCACATATCTCATTTAACACACTCATACACCCACACAAACTAAACATTGCTAGCAGAGAAGGTTTAACACTCTCACCTCCTCCCACTTTATTTTACGCACACACATTCACACAATCACTATAGTATCACTCTCAAACACAGTCTATACACCCCATTCGAAATGACGACTAAACACATCCCACATAAGACTGAAGCAGTAGCTTGACAGGATAGACTGTAGTGTCAGAGCTCATGCCAAACTTGGTGTTGTGATGCAGGCGGCGAACGAAGCGGCTTTAGCGGAGTTACGCGGAGTTCAGGAGCGGCAGAGTGCCAGTGAGCGCTGTGTTGAGACTCTGCGTACCGAAATCAGAGATATGGCAGCTCAGAGGGACAACTTCCAGGCCGACCTTCACCAGGCCAGAGTACAGGCTGCCCAGCTCACCTTGCAGCTGGCAGACGCCAACCTGGCACTACGGGAGGGCCGTGCCAGCTGGGTACAGGAGAGAGAGAGCCTGCAGTGCAGCTCTGAGGTGACTAATGAGACAGGGGGACGGAGGGATATAAGGATAGGGGACAAAGAGAATTGGACAAAAAGTGAGAGATTGAATGATTTAATTGATAAATTAATCTAATGTTGATTATGAAAATGTTAAGGACAACCGAAGAATCAAAATATACCCCACTGACATTAGGAATGACATATGCCGGAGTGAAAGCAATACAAAAACTCAGTTAAATGTAAGGAACAAAAGGTTTACACTGAATATTAAATTCCCAGTGACTGAATAGGTAAATAAACAACGAATAGACCAATAAATGAACAAATGAATGAATGAATGAGTGAGTGAGCCGTGGCTGTACTCTCTGAGGGTCTGGCTAATGGCGCATTACTCAGAGAGCGCATTTTCCAAAATTGATAAGTCTTTTCGTCCATGATGAGGGGTGCGTTATGAGTCACTATCAGCTACCGAAATGCATTATCTTCATTTTAATAGAAAAAATACGATTACTAATTGCTTAACCAGTCATTAACATTGCTTGTGTGCCACCTTATAAGGATATTTGAGGGCGTTCTCTAGGTGGAATCGATGTGCTTGTTCACGTGATTTTAAGATGATTTACGATTAGTAAACAAGGATTTAGGAACATGTAGGAACATTTGTAGGATTGTCCACATTTAGGATTATTCTACGCATGTCTTTCTAAATAAGCCCCCTGGACCGTTAGATGAATGAAATCAGAAGAACTAAAAAGCACAGTAATTATTATAAAGCTTTTCTGTGATTAGCTAGGAAAAATGCAAAAATGAATTAAAATTCGTTACTGAGAAATGGCTAGACAAACCAAAAATCACATTCAGCGACAGATAGAAGATGCACGAGATGAGCATTAGCAGCAGAAAGAGAGCTGGCGAAAACCTAAGCGGATTTTCGGGGTGAAGTGATGGTGTGGCTGTGTTGTCTGCATAGATGATCAGGGCGCATTTGGACAGGCTGAATGATAAGATCAAGCAGACGGAAAAGCAGCTGCAGGAGGAGAGGATGGAGAGAAAAAAAGCAGAGGTGGAGCTCGGACGAGAGAAAGACTGCAACCGGGTGAGTGCAAGCACAGACATCGCCGGATTGCTCATTGGGAGTTATAGAATAAAGCATGAAATCACAGAGGACAGTCTTTTACTTTTGGCAGATCTATGACATTAGGCTTGGTTGTGTGTGTGTGTGTGTGCGTGCGCATGTGTGTTTGTGGATGCAGGTGCAGCTGAGTGAAACACGAAGGGAGCTGCAGGAGCTGAAAGCCAGTCTGAGGGTAGCTCAGAAGGAAAAGGAGCAACTGCAGACTGAGAAACAGGCAAACTGCTGCCCTCACTTAACACACACAGTCTACTAAACTCATGTAGCCAGTGTATCTCATATAATATATATACTTTATAGCCCATCACTATACCAACACATTCCACAGGTGAAAACTAGGGTGAAGGCGTTTTTGGCACCAGTAGTATGGTTTTTGGTACCTGCCCAAGATTGGTACCATTAGGAACTAATGGTACTTGGGGGGCGTGACTAGCAGTACTCTTTATTGCTGATTGCTTACGTACAATGTGACAGAGACAAACATTGAATAAGAAATTTTAAAAAATTGGTCAGGCCGTTGGTTTTGTTTCTGCAGTCAAAAGTAATATTGTGCTATTTTATTTCTCGACATGCATAAACGTTTAATATCTCAAAAACTGTACCAGCACAAACAGTCATTTTTATAGCATAAATGCTGCATGAACAAACAGAAATAGTGTCGTTATGGAGGTAGTGCAGCTTCATGGAGGTTTTGGGTGGAAAATATAGAGCCCCAAGTCTCGTTGGTTCCTGATTATGGCTAGTTTGTGTTTTGATTGTGCCGTGGAAAAAATGCCCTTACACAGTCTAATTCGATTGTAGGGAGTGTGAACTGCTCATTTGTATAGCATGTGTCCCTTTGACTTTGTGTGTGCTTATTGTGCATGTGTAGGAGGTGATTGTGTACACCCACCAGCTGGAGCAGAGTCTGGAGGCTCTGAGTGGCTCCAAATGGAGCACGAATGCATTGCTGCAGAGCAGTGAGTGACTGCTCATCTTATAATATGTAACACAACACTACACGCCATCATACAAAACAAAAACCAGTATTATACAGTTTAGCCTTGCACAACACAACCCTCCCCAGTGTCCTACAACTCTGTTGAACACAATGCAAGACTGCATAGTGTAGTAAGAAATTCTTCTTGAATACATCATCTTGTTGCTTCTTCTTCAGAATAGTCACATAACAGCAGTTGACAGAAGCAATTCAATTCAATTCAATTTTATTTGTATAGCGCTTTTAAGAATGGACATTGTCACAAAGCAGCTTTACAGAAATCCGGATGTAGATCTAGATCCCCAAGATCTCAGGCTGGAGTGAAGGTTTACATTTCAACAAGACAACGACCAGAAGCATACCACCAAGAAAACACAGTGGCTTCAGGAAAACTCCCTGAAAGTCCTCGAGTGGCCCAGCCAGAGTCCGGACCTGAACCCAATGGAGAGACCTGAAAATGGCTGTGCACCGACGCTCCCCATCCAACCTGGCTGATTCTGCCCAGAAGAATGGGAGAAACTTCCAAAAGAAAGGTATGACAAGCTTGTAGGATCATTCCCAAGAAGACTTGAGGCTGTCATTTCTACCAAAGGTGCTTTAACCAAGTACTAAGTGAAGGGTCTGAATACTTATGGAAATTTAATATTTCAGTTTTTTATTTTTTTTATAAATTTACAAAACATTCCTAAAACCTGTTTTTGCTTTGTCATCGTGAAGTATTGTGTGTAGATTGATGAGGAAAAAAAAAGTTGAATCCATTTTAAGATGAGTCTGAAACATACCAAAATGTGGAAAACTTGAAACGGTCTGAAAACTTTCTATATGCACTGTACCTTTCTTATTAGTTTCACTGTTGTTACTGAATAATTCATCGCCGAAAAACAAACTTGTTATGGAAACCCACTGGTTATGGAAAGTTTTGTCTTTGGGGGACAAATTAAGGGATTTATTTGCCACTCTGCAGCAAGAATGGGGAATTTCTTGAGGCTTTTTTTACTTGCCACTTCAAGTTAGTGTTGAGCTCTCTAGCTAGTGTTAGTTCACTATAAACCTAAGTTTAACTTTACTTGAGCTGCACTCACTTGCACGGCATGTTGACTGCGGCCACACAGGAATAATCTAGCTATGCTCATTTGTATTCAGATATTTGTTTTTTATAGATATTGTGCCTACACACTGCATACCTCCCATAACATTGGGCTGCATGTCCCACTTGCCATGCATGCCCAGATGTTTTGAGATAAAAAATTCAGAGCACCTACACTCTGCCTTATATCTGCGCTTAGATCCTCATGGTGCATGAGCAATATAAAAACAGCCATCTATCACAAATACTACTATTGTTTTTAAGAGCTTGCAAATATGTTAACCTGTAATGATGGGAGCTGCTTGCCAAATTCCTTATATTAAGACAACAGAGAAGAAAAACTGATAAAAGGCAAAACTGAGTGGGTTATAGAAATTCTTAAAGACCTCCTGTATTTTTTAATCGGTTAGCTCCTCTTGGATGGCTTATTATGATTATATACACTCACCGAGCACTTTATTAGGAATACTCAAGGTTCGACGCGTTGTGCATTGTGAGATGCTTTTCTGCTCACCACAATTGTACAGAGTGGTTTTCTGAGTTACCGTAGCCTTTCTGTCAGCTCGAAC
>JAOUQW010000001.1:16036821-16046324 GCA_028565825.1 Olivaichthys viedmensis
TGCTTTTTCTTATGACTTCATTTGTATGAAAACCATCGAAATCTAAACACATTGTCCACGCTCTTTCGAATTCTTACGAATTTGGCCTGAGATAAGGTTCCTTATCGTGTATTGTCATGTGCATATCATGATATGATATTTTCGCCTGAGATCGTCCAACCGTACACTGGATGTGTTAATTCAACACTGGGATTTTTTCTCTCTCTCCTGTGTTCCATTTGCAAGGCAGCATTTTTTGGCAGTGTATAAAAATGATTCTCGAGGCAGCATATCACAGTTGTCTTCTAAGGTTCCTTATTTATCCATATGTGCATTGAAGGCAATCCCACTTTTTTTCCCCCAAACTTTCATAGAACTCTCCTCAGGTGAACAGAATTATGAGATAAAAGAATAATTTTCATGCCGCCTTTGGCCAGATTTGAAATTAGCTGTCCCTTATTGTGCCTTCTAAATGAGACACAGACTTTATTTCAGCCTTTGCAGCCTACCTAAGTAGCTGCCTTTTACATGGGTTTCTCTTTTGACATTGTTCAGCATAGGCTACAGCTGAACCTTCCTTCCTTCCTTCCAGCCTTGACGCTGAACACCAGGAACTACTGAACGATATATTATAATAAGATACAATGATCCAATATGATACAATTTAATGTCATACAATACTACAGGTCTATATCATTCAGCTTCAGCTACAAATTACACATGGCACATCCAAGGCCAGCAACATTATCCGTATAACTGTCAGCATAAAATACATCAAGCACAGATTGCACTGCATTAACAATCCTTCCCCCCCAATCACCTGATCACACTCACTTATTCTTCTAAATCCCGCACTGATTTCTAAATCTACAATCAGCAGATTTAGAAATCAGTTGTGCATTTGTGTGAGGTTTTTCCCTTTTTTTCTCTCTTTTTCTGGCAATTAGAGAACATAGCAGAAATAGGAAAGCAGAACATCTTCTTATATCAATATAGCAATATAGTTACAGTTTTTTGAGAGCATCATGGGTGTTATGAGTACTTTTATACCACTGACTCACAGTAACAAGTACCTGGATGCCCTTTCTCATTTCCACAGTAAATTGATTTTTGTAAACGTAGAGGCTTTGAGAAAGGGTCGCAAATATTGAAGAATGTTAAGGTTTTTTTCCTTAAGGCTTCATTAGGGATCAGACTTGTAACAGTTTGAATTCATTGGCCAACTGAGGGGCTTTTATCAGTTATCCACAGTGAGAGGATCTACGAGCACTGTGGAAATGGATTTGATGTAAAAGGATAGATGTGTTGAAAAGGGACAGGAAACTGCCTGCTAAAAACCTATCAATATACATGCCTTAGGAGCACTTCATCTTTTTTTAATGTTCCCTGTAGGCCAAAGTTGAGCTGTCCTTGACTAAGAGATGAAGCTGAACATCAGTAAATAGGTTATCAGTGCCGTAAAGTGACGAGCCAAGATGCGTTGTATCTGAATGTGTCAAATTTAGTAATAATGACTTAATGAGGAGATTATTATTAGACACTCTTATGTGTAACTGCATGCGGGTTGAGTTTTTTCTCTCATCCACGGCTTGCACAGAGAGGTCAGTTTGCTGCTGAGCTCTCTCAGCTGTTTTTATAATCGCATACTTATGAGCGAACATATGGCAGGCCTAAGGCTCCGCGTGATGTCCTTTAGGTTGGCTTTCAGAAATTCACCACAAACTGCATTGACATGCTCGGTTGCCGTTCTCTTGTACTTTATGTTTGCACTCATCGGCTTGTGCTTGTTTTGGGAAGGAGGGATCATAAATCAATAATGATAATGTAATTTAAAACCTGGCAGGCAGATGCACACGAATTAAGCATGGATTGCCTGCGGACTCGGCCACTTGTGCACCCGGATATCAAAAAAAGGCATCAGGATCATTATCCTTTTTCCGCCGTGCGTTAAAGAGTTTATTTTGTTTAGGACACTCAAAATGATGGACAATAAATATCAGAGATTTCAACAGATAGCTTGAATGATGCTGGAAAAATTGTAAATGTCAAACCCCTACAGCCTGAGCAGCTGGGTTTCTAAATGGCATTCTAAACTGACACCTCAGGGTTGCCACATCCTCCCAATTATGGCTTGAAATGGTTGTTAATTTACATTTATTCATTTGTAAGGCACTTTTCATCCAAAGCTCCTTACAGTGACACTGTCCATTTCAAGCCTATAGCTAAAAAGTTGAGGCTCAAGGGCCCAACTTTCTAGCAGTCTTGGGATTTGAACTCCCAACCTTGCAGTCCATAAAGCTTAACTGACTAGCTACAGCCTAATTTATTATAAACCAACCCAAAGTGTAACTTATACATCATATCTACCAGTCCCAGGCTATGCTTTCCCAACCAATTGTGTTCATAATACGTTGTAAAAGGGTGGCAATCTGGCAACCCAGGCAGTGAGAAAAAGTGTGTCCAAAAAGATGCTATTGTTTGGCCCTCAGCAGCGCACTCGCCTTTTAAATGCGAACTTTATAGGCGCAGCTCGGGGAGAAGGGGGGGGGTGGACACACAGACACACACACACACACAAACACACACACATATATACACACACACACACACACATATACACACACACACACACACACACACACACACAAAAAGCCCTGAGGGAACAGAGTCAGGGTCGAGGGGGAGTGTGTGACCTTTCCGCCAAGAATCGCCGGGGGTTCAACAACATTTACACACGTAATGTATTCCGCACAAGGCGGACGAAAAGCCGAGCAAATAATCCCGTCTTTTTTTCCTTTCTTTTTTTTTGGGAGGACTGAGACGTGAACAAAGCTGGGGTTTGTGTGTCCCCCCTCACTAAACTCATGCTCGATTGTCACCCAGTTCACGTCTCAGAATAATGAACGGCAGTTTAAACGCCGCTTGTGATTTCACATAAACCGTCATGTTTTTTACCAGCTGCAAAGTAACGTCTCAAATATCTCATATAGACTTTAATGTGTTTAAAAGTTCCAGTACATCCACAGAGTCACTCTCCCAACGTTCGTTTGTGTCCAGCTGGATTTGTACAAACCCTGTAGGTGTTCATTCAACACTGGGGAATTTTGCTGTGCGCCTACTAATGATGCACATGTTAAAGAAAAGACCGAGCACATATGGCATCGGTGGCGCTTTACCACCTTGTAAACTTCATGCTTCCTACACAAAGTAGTGCACATGCCAGAAAGAAAGTAAACGCTGATTGTAAAGCTATATACAACACCAGCATGAGGTGATGGATATGGCATGTACAGAATACCGACAATGACAACATTTTTATCGGTTTACTCTGGAAAATACTGCGCTTGCTTAAAGGAGCTGAAAGTGATGCAAGGATGAAAGAAAGATTACAGTTTTAAAAGACAATACTTTCAAAATATATATATTTTCCAAAGTTCTTAAAAGCTAGAAGTTTGAAAGTGTCAAAGAAAAAAAGAAAGAAAGAGAGAGAAACAGGCAGAGAAATAAGCAAGAAAGAAAAAATGAGAGAAGAAAGAAAGGAAAAAAGAGAGAAAGAAGGGCCAGAGAGACTCGGTGCGTTCAAATGGAACTTGTAAATTTGTGCTTTCGAAATGGGAAGGCAGACACACGATACACTCGCTCAATACGTTCGAGTGGTAAAGTTGTGAGAACATTGTTGCTAGGCAACTGGGAAATATGAACACCAAGCATATAGTTTGCTAATGCCTGAGGCGAATGATATAGCGAACTCAGTTTTTTATACGGACAATATAAAGACACAGTGACAGTGGAAATGAGACGAAACCGTCGAGAACGTCAACATTTCCCTAAGAAGTGAAAAGACGCCTTAATTACACTTAGCATCGAGCACAAACGTCTATGGGTTCTACTATATCTAGAAACGTCATGCGTCACAACTTGGAGCTATCGGAACATTTTCACTTCAGAAAGTTGTGAATACCACAACGGTGGGTCGTTCTTGCCTTCTCGTCAACTTGGTAAACACATGACCCCGGTGTGCAGTTCCACTACGTGTGTGTTTAAGCAAAGCTGTTAATTGCTCCGCTTCTGTAATGCCCGTTGTGCAGTTGGATTTCAAATTTACGAACGTTCTGTCAATGTATTTCAATAAAGGTAAACACTTAAAAAAAATATTTTTTAAGTATGAAGTTTATTAAAAGCAAAAATCCACAGCACATCTGAGTTTGCACTGAATCTGGACGTTAAGCAGTTCACGGCTGGAAAGTGTGAAAGAAGAATAAGAAGAAGATGTATAAGGAATAACAGCATGTGCTAGTTCTGAACTGAACTGCACTGAAGATGCAATGAATAAAAGTTAGGTGCTTAGCTCATGCATTCACATCGAGAAGCGAGACGTTCAGAAGTCGAAATTTTCTGATACCTTTGCGTTCATGAGTTGTGACACCATTGTTGATGTTTCTCAATATGGCTGAATCTACGGATGTTTGGTTTGCGGTCAATGCCAAATGTAATTGCAGTATACTTCTAGTCATGTGGAGTGTTTTCTTGTTTTCACTGTCACTGTGCCTTTTCATTGCTACGGAAGGTAAGTTGTGCTTTGAACCTTGAGTAACCTGCTTAACTGCAAATAATATGGTTGCATTTATGCATTTTTCCCAGCGCCAATCTGAAAACACAAACAATGGGCAGATACCGTAACTTCTAGAGTAGCAGGCCTACCGTAAAAACCATAACAAATAGGCATATTACAGTTAAAAATTATAAAGAAATTACAACATATACATCGGAAGTTGCAGCACCTGCTAGAAGGTAAATGGTTTGCTACTCATGCATTTACAGTAGTTTGCGCTGTTATATGCAGTCAATAACTGCATAATCTGTGTGTGTGTTGAACATAAACCAGGCGAACCCCCTATAAATAAATCCATTCGTGTTCATGCCCACGAAAAGGAAATCTTATCTGCAGAGAAAAGAGAGCAGTGTTTTAAAGTTCTCTTCTCCCCCGCAAAACAGAGGTTTGCAACTACAGCACTTGCGTATTTGTTCATGTTTTTAACATAACATTGAAAACCCCATAGCTGGAGTGGTTGGACAAAATAAAAGCTAGCTTATTAATATGATTATGTAATTAACTTCTGCTCTTTCTCTCTTATTGTATCCTTTCTATCTTTCGCTACATGTCTATCCACTTGTGCCATCTGTTCGCCCCACTTTTCCATCCTCTATCAATCCTACCACCTGTCTTCTTTTTCGCATCGCTGTCACTCAACATTTTCCTTTCTCTCTCCCCTGCTCTTTCATTCTTTCATCTCCTCTCCCTTTCCTTCATCTCTTCTCCTCCCCCACCTCTCCCTCTCCTTTGCCCTCTCTCTGTCATTCCCCCCTTTTTTCCCCGCATGCTGCACGAACGAGCGCATCGCTCTCGCCTGTGGCGTCATGAGCGCATCCCACAGGAGGATCGAAACGCCTCTCTGTTTCGCAGAAAGAGCGAGAGAGAACTTCAAACGCTGCTCCATCCTCACATGAGATTTCCTTCTCGTAGGCATTAACGCGCAAAACCGGATAGAGCTATTTATAGGGGGTTCAATGGGTATATATTCCCTCGTCATGCTTCACACACACACATACAGATTATGCACTCATTGATTGCATGGATACATTTGCATGTTGTCATATGCCAGAACAAAACTATGTTCCCGATGTGGACGATATAGCATAGATATCACAACACAATCACAGAATTATTATTATTATTTTTTACAATGCACAATATGTTCACATGATTTAGTTAGTTTTGACAACAAAGTACCAAAAAAAGCTTAGAGCCACATTTTTGTTATTTCGACAGAGTACTCGAATTGCCAGGTAAAGGGTGTAGTGTTGATGTTGCGACAACACTAGATACGCTCTCGACCAAACTGAACAGCAGCAAGTCTCTGGCTAACATTTCGGTTATTAGCAGCGTCAGACGTACGTAACTTTGGTAAAAGACGAATCTGGCTTGCGTCTTTGCTTTCTTTCAACGGGGTGTGTTTAAATGTGAGGTGATATTTGAGGCACGCTGTATTTGTATATGACATTTAAAGCTGTAAATGGTTTAGCTCCGGCGTATCTCGCTGATCTTCTGAAGCAATACAGCCCATCCCGAGCGCTTCGCTCAGCTGAAGCAGGCCTACTGCTAATCCCGAGCATCACCCGTAACTCAGCTGGTGGAAGGTGTTTTTCTTATATCACTCCTAAACTCTATTGGAATAGTGTTGCAGAGAACATTAGGAACGCTTGCTCTATAGGCGCTTTTAAATCCAGATTAAAAACATACTTGTTTAATTTAGTTTATTCATAGCTATTAGATCTTTTATCTTGTTAAATAGACTTTTCATGATTAGTAGTACTAACACTATATTTATAGTCAATTCATTAGTAATTGTACATCGGTTCTTTAATGTGCTTTCTGATCTTTTATATGTGAGATTTTGAATTGCAATATAAATAAATATTATTACTATTATTATTTATTTTTTTTCATCAGTGTTTCTGCGCGACTGCACATTTTTGATATTCATAGTTGCTTAGCTAGTGGTATGCCCTTAATGCCACTGTAACCAGTCAAGGAATTTAAAATGAAGATTACGGCTCCATTTCTGGAGGGATTCACAGTTTACCTCCTGGTACTGGACCTCAACTGATGTAAATTGTATTCGACGTTTAAAGAGATTGAGATAATAAATAAATAAATAAAAAATAAATAAAAAGAATGAAACCGTTTTCATGATCGGTCAACAACTGTAACAATGGAGGTGGTCAGTGTTGTAAAAGTACTGACGATATCCACAGTACTCTCAGAAAAGTGACGTAATTTATAGCAACATCAATGTCATATCGTCACTTCACCCACTTCTACCTGCGATTTTACTTCTTAGCGTAATGCTGTTTTTCTTAAACAAGGCTGTATGCAGTGACATAAAACAGGTCATACGTGTCAAAATCACGTTGACCTGCGCCGTTCAGCCCTTGATTCTGATTGATTAGGGCCGTGTGTGGTGCACGAGTGTATTAAGCCCAATTAATTCTACATAAAGCTTTAAGTATGACAAAAGAGTGCGGCGTGCACCTGCCTTTAGCCACTTGTGCATCTCAAGCATAGATCTCAGACCCATCACTGTGTGTCATTTCAATATTTGTGTGTGTGTGTGTGAGTTTTTCTGCTGCGTGCATGTGGCTCGGTGTGTGTGTGTGAGGCCAGAGCGGGGTTGCTGACCCCTTAGAGCCCTCATTTGTCACCTGTCTACATATTTAAACCAGGCCTTCCTCCCTCATCAATGTCTCCCTCTAACAACCGCCAGCTTTTCCGAGAGCATTTGTCAGTAATTTGTCGCCCCTCCTTCTCCTCCGCGGCCTGCTCTTGTTTGTTTTAAAGATGAGTTCATCTTAGTGCAATTTAGCCAAATGAGTCCCTGCTATTCACGCAGCTCTTCAGGTAGTTTAGACTAATAAAGCTGTTTACGTGTATTAAAAATAGGAATGAGCAATGGATAAATAGTCCATCAAAGTCATCAAGACATTCTCATGATACACAATATGTATCTAGTTTTGCTGAGGGTTTTTTTATGTTTACAAATATTTATGTTTACAATTTAACAAGGATCAATAGGGAAAAAACGATTTTAATGTCCAGATACTGATCAACTAATCAGAAGTACTGACGATACGGTTACTCTCATAACCGGGTATCGTGACATCATTGCTCGCGATATCGATATTGTACTGTCAGATTACCCAGTTCTATTTATACCATGCACCTTTGTGAAAATATTGTCGATTCTTGTAAAAAGTGGACTGCAACATTTCTGCTCAGTTATATAATCAAAACCAGCAACGAAACGAAGCGCACCGTGTCAAAACATCGTTTTTGGCACAGAATGTTGAGCTACCATTGTCCAGATCGTCAAATCATGGTGTGGGGCTCACACACACAACCACAAGCGCATGCACCCACACACATGCAGAAAGAAAAACTAATACATTCACTGAGTCAGTGGAAAAAAAGCCCCCTATTGACAAGAGGGGTCACAGAGTTCACAGCAATGTGATATATCGGACGAGGAGCCAATTAACCTCTTCAGGTCTTTTTCTTTGGCCGCGAAAAGAGAGCTGGTAGTAGATTAAACAACGCGACAACCCCCCTCCACGAAAGAATGAACACTTAAGACGTCAAACACACACACACACACACACACACACGCTCCCAACATCCACCCACCAACCACTCCCACCTTAAAAAACAAGAGCCGCAAGTCTTTTATAGTGTTGACCCTATAAAAGGGTCATTTCCTGAAGGTGCAGGAACCATAAACGTTAAGAGGCCGAGCGCAAAAAAGACAACCCGGGCTGTCCGACTGTCCTCTCAGTCAGTGGGAAGAGCGTGTGAGGAGTTAGCGACTAAACGTACATATGTGCCGGATGGTAACACCTGCGTCTGAGATCGTTTTCAATGATTCCCGTCCATAGGAAGGGGGGGGGTAGAGCAAACGTGTGCGGAACCTTTTGTGTCATCTGCCTGTTTTGTTTGAGCAGGAATAAAGAGCGAAGACAGTGGGCTGTTGAGCTAGCACAACACGCTGTCAATTTTATGGCTAATAAACTTTCAAAGAGCCCAAAGTCCATTAATACCCGAGGCAAAATTTCGCCAGGCCTCTCAGGAATCTCGCTCTCTCCTCCCTCTCACCCTTCTTCCCACGCTCGGCCGTTTTTAACCCCTAACAGGCATCACTCAAAACGCTTTCTGGCAAGCAGCGTCAGCGCACATGTGTAATGAAACACAACACACAAATGCTTAGACCTACACACACTGACAGCAATGCAATCTGTGCGGAAATAGCCCTGTTTTGGATTTGGCCCCTTTTCTCCAGGGGCGTTTAGAGTGTTTGTTCCAGCTGGGTGGATGTTGACCAAGTTCATGTGAAGATTGCATGAATATAGAATGTATCAAGACAGCTGTGTGATAAAAAGAAATGGACAGAAATACATAGAAAACAAGGCACAGTTCTTGTTACATTAGGTCATTGACCAACAAGAATTTCAGATGTTATGAAGCATATGTAACATGATGCATATAACATGCTCTTTACATCATTCTAATACAGCACAATGATTATAATCTGTACTATAATACTAATATAATATGTAAGAGATGACGCCTAACGACGCATCCTAATATAAAAAAAAAGGTGAAGCGGGCGATCCTTATTTTGTTTATACCATGGCCACTTTATTTAAAAAATAAAATTATAAAATGGAAGCTTTGTATATCCTCATAGCTGAAAATAACTCATTGCCCACATACCAATAGACTTTTGGTTGTTAAATCTGGCTAAAATCTATATTTAAAAAAATCCTGGCATTTTTAAATAACTAAAATAAATTTGTAGGTAACATCACATCTTTTCGCGCATGGAAGATGAGTGGGAAATACAGTCAAGCCGGAAAGTCTGCACACCCCTTTCACCTTCTCCACGTTTCATTACATTACAGACTTATTCTAC
>JAOUQW010000001.1:16079675-16089857 GCA_028565825.1 Olivaichthys viedmensis
AGGGGGTTTGGGGTGGAGGGGGTCTGCCCCTTCAGTTCAATAACTGGCAAAAAAGATGAAATGTTAATTATGATGGTGATGTACCTAACCTTAATGTAGGGCTCCTTCTTTTTTGTTGACTACAGAGTGGAATTAAAATGAACCTTAGGGTAAAATTAGGTTCCAATAAAGGAAATGGTGTAGCCATAAGCAAGAAATATCTATATCTTGCCAGTTGTATTAGATATTTCTTAATAATATTTATAAAGTAAATTAGAATATATATCTAATTTATTTTAATCTGCTGCCAAATACGTTAGCCTTTACTTCTACTGAATCAATCTAAATTAATCGGAAACCCAGACAGCACATATTATTAAAAGTGCTGAATTTTGGGAAAATATTACTCCTAAAATGTTGAATATACTGTAGTTTAGGTCATATAATCTGGTAAATATTGAATGAATAAATAAATAAACACAATTTGGCAGACAAGGGGTTAACCAGTTTTCTTTGTATCATCATTGTACTGCATATCAGTTTTAATGATTTTGGAATATAACAACAATTAATTGGAAAATGAGTTCATTGGAATATGCATTTACGTATGTAACATTTCACCAAGATTTTCAGATTCTTAAGATTACCTGATCATAGGGTTGTCTATCTTTCTTTCTTTTTCTTCTTCTTGTTCCTTGCATTGGGAGTACGTTTTGTTATTTTAGAACACTATAATGGTGACCACTTCATAAAACCACTTAATTTATAAAGTCATCTATTGAGGTCAAGAAATATGTCTTCGAGGTATTTGTGAGGAGCAAAGTAAAGTTTGCAGTTATTAATGCAGCATTAGCCAGAAAAAGGATTGGGATTGTAATGTAGGGCGACTGATGCCGGTTCCTCAAAAATGTGATCAGAATGCTGATCACAGCAGTATTCAATCAAGTGTCCCTTTATTTACTGAGCAGCAAGTTGCCAGGTAGTAATTGCAATAAAGGTGTGAGTGTGTGGTTAGTTTGATGCACACACACTTCCTCCTCCTGAACAACTACCGTCCACTTAAAACTAAACACTTAAGGAGCTGAGTGAAGAGTGAAGCAGCGTATTATGGTAAGCCAAAGGGGTCACACTTCATTTCTGAGCTTCCATTGGCTAAATAGACAGTAAGCTATTCCTCAGTCTCTGGACCTTATATGAACTGGGATGAGGGCCTGTGAACACAATGTCATTCTGAGGGGTTGTAATTCCTTCACAACAGGGATCATGGTCACATTGTAGGTCTGCACGTTGCACTTATTAAAAAAATCGTCGGATTTGAAACGTGAAAAGTGAGGCATATAAAATGCGTAACCCTAAAATGTGATGATTTTGACATGCAGTGTTCATAGTGCTAGACTGGTGGCTCTAAGCTTCCATAACGTGTTAGCTACATTAGACTCATAGCTCCAGTGCAAAACTAAAGCAGAGGTCAGACACTGAAAGATACAATGAAACATTGTATAAAATTCATTTTTGACCAAACTGTTCAATTATCTGCAATTATTCACTGTCTATATATTGGACACTGGACTTTTCAAGGTCTCTAAGTCAATGTTTAACCAAATACAAAAGTAAAAATATTCAAAAGGACAGAAATGATCTTAATGGCTGCAATCGAAGGCACTGTGTGTTTGGCACATTTAATGTTAAGCAAGAATGACCAATCAGAAGCAGAGTAGAGACCAAAAATGTCTTTATTGCATAATAACCAGTGTTCATTAAGAGAAATAAAGCCTCAAATAACACCTCAAATTTAACAGATATCAACCTCTACGTCATCATCATCATCAGCTAGCATAAAGTATGTTACATACATATGATTTGTATCCGTTATTTAGCTAAACCATAAAGCAAATCAGTTACTGCATAAGGTCAGTTTTAATAAACACTGGTTGAGATTGCTTTCTTCAATATCAATATATTTATTAAAATAAGTGCATCTAATCTAATTCCTCAACGTGTTTCAGTTCTGGAATGTGTATTAAATGTGTGCTGTGGTACAAGTAAAACATAAAGCTTTAATCAAACTATGCATTCATTTCCTTAAGAGCACCCTAGCACAGTCTGTGGGGTTGTGTGTGTATTAGGTATGCATCGATAATCAGTTATGCAACAATATTGCGCTATTCAAAAAACACAATGTTGTTATTGTTATTGTGGATGCTTAAAAATTCTGCTACGTTCTATTTGGGAGGAGGCGGCCTAAGTAGGCAGCATTTCTGGGCATTTCCCAGCACAAGGACAGCCGTCTTCCTTATTTTGGACAAATCTGGGATTGTGTTCTTGCCCTATAATTCTGTTCACCGGACGACAGTGAACATCACGGTGAAAAATATGGTGAATGATGTCGTTATGATACAATACCGTGATAATATCATCAACCATAGGCACTTATTGGGCTATATGAATGTAATATCGGCACAAGCATAAGTGTGTGTGTGTGTGTGTGTGTGTGTGTGTGTTTATATGTGTGGGCTGTGTGTTTAGTGGAAGTGGGCAGTGTGTGTGTGTGTTCACACCACTCTCCCCTGGAGCAGAGGGCGGCTCTCTCCAGTGTTCTGTGGGCTCAGGAAGTTCCACACTAGCATCGGCATGGACTTAAGGCCAGAATTACCCATGATGCCGTCTGTCGAGTCCTCTCTGAGCACACGGTATGGCTTCAATCGCCTGAGGATGCGTGTTAATATTAAAGGGGTTAATATAATCATAATGTAATAACACACTATATATAATTGCGATCCTCCATAGACCTAGAAGTTATTGAATAGACACAGCAATGAATGAAATTGCATTTTACTTTCAACATAAATTTGATATAAATACCAGTTTAATAATAGTAATACCTTTTTTAAACAGCTTCTTTTATGAATTTAAAATGCAGCTCAAAGAGCTTTACAGTCAAACAAACCCGGACAAACAGGAATAACACTTAAAATAAACAAAAAAACATTTAGTAACCAATAATAAATAGGTTTTTATTATGAACTACAAAAGTAAGCAGTATGACTAAATGCTAAAATATAAAGATGGGTTTGGAGATTTAAAACTAAAGGTCACTTCACCTGTAAGATAAAGCGATGGCGCCTACAGCACAGATGAGCACGAGAACTCCGATTACCACAGTCGCAGTGCCTGTTGTGGAGGAGCTTGAACCTACATTTAAAGATGCATAAAAAGCATTAAAGCATTGATATTTATATTGCCTGCTTGTTAGAGCACAGTCACTAGCAATAACCGTTAACTAGTGAGCTGCAACACAGACACATTAACAGTTAGCGGCTATTTAAAGCCACCTGAAACTTTTTCCAAAGATCCTTTCAGGGGAATTAATTCGAGTGCGCAGTCTGCAGCGATTTAATTGCAGTCTTTTTTTAAGAAATGACTAAAGAGCTCACTGGAAAATCTTGAAATAGGTTTGAACATGTGACAGCCAAGTGTTATTCCCTTGAGTGCAAAAATGTGTTTTATCATCCGGATAAACATAGATATATATATTAGTGACCCTTACCCACAGTGACGCTGAGCCTCGTACTGGTTACAGCAAAACTGACATCATTGGTCAGAGACACGTTAATGCAGAAAGTTCCGGAGTCATTAAAGAAACGGCGGAGGATCATCTGACACTCAGTCGGAGTCACAGCATTACACTCTGTCTGCACAGGACTGACGCAGTCTGAGTCCGATACCACGGTACACACTTCACTCGGCAGGCTGAGGACATAGTAGACACCAATAGGTCATAAATCAGCAGACTGTCCCTGATTATGTCCCCTTTATTAACCCATCCGTTCTGTTTATGGTCAAAATTCCAGGGCTACTGGTCCCTGCCTACTGGGCTGGGTTCTCCTTAAACAAGGCCTAATCAGAAACTTGAGCCTCAGAACAAGTTTGTTTAAGTTACGTTTCTGGTCTTAAGTTCTTAAGTTGAAGTTCCTGGGCTAATGTTCCTGAGTTTAAGTTCTTCGGCATAAGATCCTGGGTTTAAGTTTCATGCTAAAGTTCCTAGGTTGAAGTTCCTGGGCTTAATATCCTCGCTAAAATTTCTGAGCTTAATGTTCTAAGCTTAAGGTTTAAAGTTAAAGTTCTGAGCTTAGGTTGAAGGTTAAGTTAGGTTGAAGTTCCTGGGCAAACGTTCCTTGGCTAAAGTTCCTGGGCTTTAGATCCTAGGCAAATGTTACTACTTAATATCTGGGCTAAAGTTGCATGCTACAGTACCTGGGCTAAAGTTTCTGGGCTTAAGTTTCTTAGTAAAAAGACAGCTACTTTGAACCAAGAGGTGACGTTAGTGGCATCCCATTTCCTCCATCTTTTATTTCCCACCTGTGCACACACACCTGCCGTTGGAAGGATCTACATGAATATTGACCATATTGAAAGAGAAGATATATTGGGGTGTTTAAAATAAATGTTACAGTTGGTATAAATCTAAAGAGATTTCTGGCTTGAGGTGACGAGACAAAAATTGTTGAGTAGTAGACAAGATGTTTTAAGAAGTTGCAGCTTCATGTAGGTCAATGTGTTTGGGGTGAATATGAGTTTAAATTAATGTCTGAGTATTTTCCTGACCTTCCCTGACAGGTGACGGTGAGATCCACAGCGTTCTGCTCCACGTTGGTGGCCAAAACTGCGACATTACTCACCTCCACAATCTCTACACTCTCAATTCCCTCTGAGGAAAGAAGCACAGGCAAAAAAAAAAAAATGCATTTACTGGTTTATGCATTAAACCAGTATTTTATTAACTGACAGCAGACTTCACTGCCTAAAAGATTATATAATTCCTAAGAAACATTTTGGATCATCTGTGAATGTTTTTACAAGGAATAACTTTTATTGAGACACGAAGGAATTAAAATCCAGCACTTTGAAAATGTTTTAAAAGTTTTAAGGTGACAAAAGCACAAAAATGTAATCAGAACATGACGTGAAGCTTGTGTACTTGTCGTGAATATTCATCAAAAGATCCCTTTTTTTTCCCCAAAAATGTTTCAATATTGCTAACAAAAAGCTTGCTTTGTATCCAAATAGAAGAGGGTCACCAATGACCTCATGGATTGATGCAGATTTCTTTCAACTTTTGCAAACTGATGTCAGTATATGAGTCATAGAGAGAGGAGAATACATTCAAGGTTAAAAACAGTGTGTACTATGTAAGATTATAATATTTTTAGACTGTTATAGGGTATCATTTCATACATAAAACTGCTTAACCCCATAAATTCCCAGTTTATTGTTCAGCATATGATTATGCTGAAAATTTGACCAGTATTCTGTCAACTGATTGTACAGACACTACCTAATCACCAATTATATTACCGTACATCCATACAATTAGCTAACAGACCACTTTGTCATTCGCTTGAGTTAGCTAGCTAGCTAGATCCATGTTGTCCCGACTAGGTTATAGACCTAACTAACAGTTCCTTCATTGTTAGGGACAGGAGGAGTTAATTACCTTTACTTTTACCATAGTTTTTAATAAATAGCTCCACTGTTAGCAAAACCACAGCAAAACCAAATATTGTGAGACATCCCATGTTTTGTGATGATGTCTACTAGTAGCACAATGTGACATTTTTGCCATATCACCCACCCAAACAAAACTTAGAATGCACAAGTGTATATTTATAATGACTCACGAATGACATCCAAGTTTGAGGAGAAAGAGCCATAGCGGTAAATCATGCAGTTTCCTTCTGCTGGAATTTCTGGAGCTTGTCGTTTTGCAATGACCAGAGCAGCTTGTGTTTCTGCTGTTCCTTCGGCGACTATCTCATTCTGTGTTACTGAAGGTGTGGTGGGCACGACAGAAACTACATAAACAGAACAAAGTCGTTAGAGAACCAAAGCTTAGTTCAGTTAGAAGGAATTTTTTTTAAAGGAATACTCTAGCATTTTTCAACCTAATCTCCATACACCACATCTGTAGCTTATGTGTGATTACCATAGACAAGAATTTTGATACGTTTCCCTGTACTTGAGTAAAGAATGGAAAATCTGCTGACTCAAACTCACATAATTGAAGTCTAAGGGCAGTTGTTGAATTCGGTCAATAACAATTTGATATAACATACTATATATAACGTGAATCCAAAACTACAACCCTTACAGTCTAACAATGAAAGTCTTAGGATAAGACAGACACGAGAGGATGTCTCATCAATGCTGTTCTTATGTAGGAAGTAATTCTCAAGGGTTTTGTGGTATCAATGTGCAATCACATCCATACTACTACATTGGTAACACATAACCACAAATTCCTCCCTCTTAAAAAGTAGCCCCATCCCTGACAGGATGAAATACACAGATTTAAAGCTTAATTTACAAATACCTTTGACTAAAGAGTTCATGAAAGTGTTGTAGAAAAATGTGTTTCCCCTAAATGGTCATTAATGGAATTCAACAGCTGCCCTTAGACTTCCATTATAAACGAGTTTCGAGTAAACATGGTTTTTGTTCATTTCTCAGTACAGGGTTGATGTTATATATATACACGTTTACATTTACGCTGGAGTATTCCTTGGATGAACGACTAATAAGATATGCTCACCTGCAGCAGTGTCAGTAATTACTGCTACATCCAACGCAACATCACTCTCAATCACTGGTACTATAGATGGTACTGTCTGAACAACTACAGCATCTGTGGCCACAATATTAACAATGACATCAGCAGCAGGTGCTAAGGTGCCTGTCTCAGTGTCTCCCTCTATATTCGCAGTTGCTGCTGCTTCCAGAACTGGGGCTTCAGTGGCGGCTGACTCGACTGTGCCCTCCTCTGGAGGGGTGATAGATGCAGCAGCATCAATAACCGTAAGGCCCTCAGCTTGTTCTGCCTCTACAAGGCCGTCTGTAACTGTTTCTTCAGTGGCTGGATTATCAGAAACCTGATCTTCAGTGGCAGTGACTGCCTCTTGATCGTTAGCTGTAGCTGCAGCCAAGTCGTTAGCTGATGCTGAAACAGCAGAAGCGGCGATTTCTTCTTCGACTGCAGGCTGGGAAGAGGCGGTCATATTAATGTTTTCAGCAACTGGAGCTTCTGATGTCACAGTCACTGCTTGAGCTATGGAAAAGGGCAGAGGTCGCCAATAAATGAGATAAACATAATTGATCTCAATTATTGAGCTCTGGATTGAGACTTGAAACACAAATACACTAAATGTACTTGGTACACATGGTTTTGACTTGGCAAATCAGCACCAGAACATTCAATATATGTACAAGATATAAGCCATGCACACCTACATATAACATAACTACACAAAGAAGTTCAATCTAATATGGTGTCATGAAGGCCGAAGGGAGAAAGGTGCCGAAATATCGACTGAGAGGCTGCTCAGGCTGTAAAGCGGCCTTAAAGAGCACAGCCACTCTGATTTGGACATTTGAATGACCATCAGAAAGCTGGATGTATGCATTTCAGATTCTATAACTCAGCTACCCTGTGTTGACTAAGTGCTTAGGCATTGTACAACTCATGCCACACCTTCTCACTTTCTTATTCATCTGCATTGTATTTATTTATTTACTATTTATTTCGTTATTCATTCAACCCTGTTTTATTGCTGCTATGTCGTACACTTTGACACTTTATCTCCTGACACTGGAGTAGAATCACTTGCCACTTTTCTTACTTATTTACTTATTGTCTGTAACTCTGTGTCTTTGTAAGATTTGTGTTTTGTAGCGTCCTCGTAATGTGATGTTCGTATTTGCTGCTGTTGCAAAACAATTTCCCTAAGGGATAATAAAATAATCTATCTATCTATCTATCTATCTATATCTATCTATCTATCTATCTATCTATCTATCATCTATCTATCTATCTATCTATCTATCTATCTTTCTTTCTTTCTTTCTTTCTTTCCAACACTGTTTCTCTGTCATTCAAAAACATATCAACACCCTTCCTGTAAAATGCAAAAAAACTGTGAAACATCAATGTTGCTAGCTAAAGCATTTAAATATTTGCTAAAACTTAATTGGTGTCTGTTCTGTAATTCACTAGTTAACTATAGTACCTAGCTAATTTACTGTTATTTAGCAAACTGGTTAGCTTTAGCTGTGCAGCCTCTCAGTCGATATTCATGGCAACTTTTTTCCTTTTGCGCCAATAGTAGGGCTTTGGCCTGTTGCATATGCTTAGTTCAAATGGGCTTGTTTCTGAGAAAATTCCACATGAATGACCCACTGTTCTGGTATTTAACTTCAAAAGTCCAAAATTTTCTGAACATTTTTGACTTTCACAATATTCATGAGTTTGTAGGAATCCATGGGAGTTTGGTTTACTGTCAATGCTAAGTGTAATTACAGTGTAATTTTTGTAGTATGGAGTCTTTTTCTAGTAATTTACCAACATAACTGAGCAAAAAGTTGATATTCCTGGCGCTTTTCTCTTGTTTCTACTGTCACATTGTCCATATAAAAGACCTAATGGCGTTAGCTTCAGTCGTTAGCTAGCTTATGCTCGTCATCCATATTTCCAAGTTGCCTAGAAACAGTGTTCATACTTTAATCACTTAAACGGCGAGCATATTGTGTGTTCGCCTTCCCATGTCTAAAGCACGAATTCCCACAAAGTTCCATTCACAAGAACCCAATAGTATATTGCAGAGTAAGGAAACTAGTGGTGGCCAATGCAGACTTCAGTGTGTCGTTTTAAGATCCCTTTTAAACAAGAGAGGAGCTTAAGTTAAATTTCATCGGCCAAACTTGATCACATAATATCATCACCTGTCTTTTAATTTCTTTTGTTCGAGGCACTGTATAGCATAATACTGAATTTAATAACACAAAATAAAATTTTTGCAACAATAGCTAAGATAGCTTAGCATTGTGCTAACGTTGGCCAGCTAACTAGTTAGCTTAGGTAGCCAGCTAACATTAAAGTAACTATAGTGGTTATGTCATAAGTTTGAAATTAGCTGTTGGTTACCAGGTTTTGTTGGTGTGTTAGAGCAGAAAAATGAAACTGTTGGTGTTTAATGTGCATTCTTGTATTAAACTCACCTGCAGTTACAACCCCAACAGCAGTTGGATTTGGGACGCAGCCGTTTGAGATGGCAGCCATCAGCACAAGCTGTGGCCTAAACGAGCCGGCTGTGAGGTAAGTGTGTGTAACAGAGGGTTGGCGGGAGATGACCGTCCCGCTGTTGTCCCCAAAGTCCCAGGTAAAGGTGACGTCAGACCCACTGAGGTATTGGCTGGGGTCATGGAGACTGATGCTGAAGGTCACAGGCCGATTCTGGATGAAGCTCTGATCAGCCTGGTTAACATCACCAGCCTGGGACAGAGTCACTGCGAACGGGATCTGATCTGAAGAAGGAAAGAAAAGATAGGTGTTTAATGTGCACTGCTGCATGAAATCTTTGTATATCTCTCTTCATTAGCTTTAGCTCTAATTCCCTCTTCATTATTTGCTCTAACTCCCACCTCATTAGCATTAGGTCTAACTCCTCATTAGCATTAGCTTTAACTCCCTTTTCATTAGCATGATCTCTAACTTCCTTATCATTAGCTAGTCTTTATCTCCCCATCAAAACAGCACTTCCATTCTTAAATGGTAATATGTGTGTGTATGTCTATGTTTCTGTGTTATGTGTAGTGTTTCTACTCATTGTACGTGACCATGGGAACATAAGGCCCTCGAACATAGAACCATGGGTATATATGACTCTGGGAACATAGAACCCTGGGTATTCATGACTGGGAACATAGGGTCATGGGTATATATGACTCTGGGACCATGGGTATATAGGACTCTGGGAACATAGAACCCTGGGTATATATGACTCTGGGAACATGGGTATATATGACTCTGGGAACATAGGGCCATGAATCTATAGGACTCTGGGACCATGGGACCATGGGTATATATGACTCTGGGAACATAGGGCCATGAGAATATAAGACCATGGATATATAAGACCCTTTGAACATAGAACCATGGGAATATAGAACACTGGGAATATAGGACCCTGGAAACATAGAACCCTGGGAATGGGAATATAGGACCCTGGGGATGTAGGACTTAAGCAATATAAAATCATGGGAATATAGGACCATGGGCCACTGCCAACGATAAGGACAGACTGCAGCGTATCATTCGCTCTGCTGAGAGGGTGATTGGCTGCAATCTGCCACCTCTCCAGGACTTGCACGCCT
>JAOUQW010000001.1:16112104-16122817 GCA_028565825.1 Olivaichthys viedmensis
GATCTACATCCGGATTTCTGTAAAGCTGCTTTGTGACGATGTCCGTTGTTAAAAGCGCTATACAAATAAAATTGAATAGAATAATGCCGCGCGCGAGATATGTGCAAAACGTCACTGGACGTCTCAACAAACATTATGCTAAATATCAACGCAACATCTAAATAGTTCAAACGAGGTTTCATTGACTTACTCACCCTTCTAGCACTGAAGGATGGGGGAGATCAAGACATTAAAAGAAAAGGTGCAGCGAGTGCTTTTAGTTTAGCAACAACCTGAAAAGCTGCGCTGCACATCAGTGGCTTCATAGCAGTGAATCTGGACGTCTTCTGGATGAGCGCTGGAGACGGTTGCATTTATTTGAAAGCTGATATCGAGTCGAGTATAGTAACCTGAAGTGTCTGGCTTCTACACCACGATTATCATTGCTCACACCCAGCACACGTTTCACTCTGAATTTTGACTCACGGTGTCCAAGTAGTATGGATCCATACTAACACTGTGCTTTCTTGCGCGACGTGTGATCATAACATTCTCCAGAACCCTTCAGAGGCATTTTATGAAATGCAAAACAATTAAACATGCCTGCTAACGCTCACCAACTCCGATTAAAACAATGAACAGGTGACACTTTCATTTCTCAACTGGAGGTGAGGCAAATGTCTCGAAATAAAGAGGTCCGGTGGAAAATATTGTGAACAAGTTTTCATTCATTTTTGACTAACCCATGCACTGCGTACGTAATCGCTTCAATAATCCATTGCCGTCTAACAATGTGACCTCTTCCTTAGAGAGTGTCAAAGACCTAATTCGCTACCTGAGGCATGAAGATGACACAAGGGACGTCAGACAGCAGCTGGGAGCCGGACAGATCCTCCAGAATGATCTTTTACCCATCATAACACAACATGGACAGGACAAGCCTCTGTTTGATGCCTGCATCAGGTATATTCGCCAAACTTGAGGGTAGGGGTGCACGATATGGCAAAATTAGCATTATATAAAATATAATTTGTGTCATGATATTATTTGAAAGACGTATTCTCCACTCCTCTGTGAGTTTATGGTAAATTAAAAGGACATTAAGAGCACTTGCATCTAATTAGAAGTCAGTTTAAAAACATTGTAGCACCAAATTAGCCTGCTTAGAAACTTTAAACGTAAAATGGGTTATATTTGGTTGCAGGCTCATGGTGAATCTGACCCAGCCGGCACTTCTCTGCTTTGGAAAAATCCCAGATGATCCCATTTTCCGACACCATTTTCTCCAAATGGTGTCCTATCTACAAGGATATAAGGAGGTAAAACTAATCTCAGTAGAGAACTGTAGTAAGTTATAGGTTGATTATATTGATGTATATTCATAATTAATGATCCATTCTGCTTCTAGGCTTTTGCCAATGAGATAGTCTTTACGGTCCTGAGTGAGACACTTTACAACATGCTGCAACTGGTGAGTGATGGTGAAAGTGCTCTGATGAGTTCAGAATTCAGTCTGATTTGTCTCATTGTTTATGCACACAATTGCATCTTACATATACACAATTACAAATATGCATATAGGCTGTATATATGTGATGCGTGTTAAATATGCACCCTTTATTATATAGAGGGAAAAGCTGAGGGGATTGACTTTTCCATGAATGTGTGATTAAGTGACCAAGCTCCATTTGCTTCAAAATACAACTGCAGACTAAACTTGACGTCGCACGCCATATGTAAAATGTCTGAATTATGGACAGAAATCGTGAAGGTTGACAGTCACTGTCGGGCTCAGTTAAATTTAAAGAAAACCTGCTCATTAATTTTTAGTGGGTGTTCTGTGGTCATGCATTGCTACTGTATAATAGGAAAATCGCTGTTTTGAATTATTGCCAAGAATCATGAAGGTCATTAGGAAGATATTATCAGAAATACAGTAGCGCTTAGGCCGACACATTACAGGTGCTTTTCCACTGACCGAGAGAGAGAGAATAGGGGGAGAGAAAGAGAAGAGGAGGAGGAGAGAATAGAGAGGAGGAGGGGGAGAGAAAAAGAAAGAGGAGGAGAGAGAGAAAGAGAAGAGGAGATAGCGAAGAGAAGAGGAGGAAGACGGGAGAGAAAGAGAAGAGGGGAGAGGAGAGGAGGAGGAAAGAGAGAGCGAAGAGGAGAGGGGGAGAGAATAGAGAGGAGGTGAGAGAAGAGGGGATAGAGAGGAAGAGGAGGGGGGAGTTGATAAGAGGGAGGAGAGAGAGAGAAGAGGAGGGGATAGAGAGGAAAGGAGGAAAGAGAGGAGGAGGGGATAGAGAAGAGGGGATAGAGAGAGAGGTGAGGATAGAGAGAAGAGGAGGAGGGAGAATGGAGGAGGGGATAGAGAGAGAGGTGAGGATAGAGAGAAGAGGAGGAGGGAGAATGGAGGAGGGGATAGAGAGAGGAGGAGCAGAGAGAAGAGGAGGGGATAGAGAGGAGAGGAGGAGGGGATAGAGAGAAGAGGAGGGAGAGAGAAGAGGAGGGGATAGAGAGGAGGAGGAGAGAGGAGGAGGGGATAGAGAGAGGAGAGAGCGAAGAGGTGGGAGAGGGAGGAGAGAGAAGAGGAGGGGATAGAGAGGAGGTAAGAGAGGAGGAGGAAAGGGAGAAGAGGAGGAGAGAGAGATTTTAACATTTTTTCCCTTCTTTTTTCCCCCCTAGCTTTTAGAAAATGATCAAGATTTATTAAACAAATGTAAATCTGAAGAAGAAACAATAATTATACAGGCGATTAAATGAACTAATTGGGAGCTGCACTTGCTAATGCTAACAAAACTTGCCATGTTCCAGAATAAATAAGAATCACAACATGATTTCTGTCGTCTTGAGTGTGTTCTTGTGTGTAGACGGTGAATTTTACATTGGGGGGGTAAAACATGTTCTCAAAGCAAATGGTAAACTTACAGAACAGTGAATTAAACAAGGACGTGATCCTCCATCGTTATTACTTTTACGCTGTGCATTAGGGAACTCCCACATCAGTTTGTGGGGGTTTGGTAATAAGTAATGAGACCTTTTCCACTGCACAAAGTACCAGAATTATTGGCACCAGAAAATTGGAATTGTGCCACAAGGTTTTTTATCTGTATGGGTTTTGGTACTTACTCGAGATGCACCAAACACAGAAACAAAAAATCTCTCTGTTTGAATGAATGCAGAAGGGTCTGGTTTGTTGGTGCTGTGTTTGTGCCACCAACAGCAATATTGTGCTGTTTGATTTATTTTAACCTGCACATTTGTTAAAGTTCTCAAAAAAAAAAACATTCCCACACATTACAGTGATTTTTGTAGCACAAACTAAGAGAAATACTTTCATTTTCTGATCATACAGGCTGTCGGCATTACAGAGGTTTTAGTGTGTTTATAACATCTAACGTTACTTTCTAACGTATCATTTTCATCCCGGTGCGTTTTTTTTTTCATCATGCCGTTTTGTTAACCAGCTCGTATCAGCTTCGACAAAATTTCTGTCAACCTCATTGACAGGTTTTTAAAATTTTGTTAAGCATTTTTGTCACATTTTGACAGTCGAAGGAACGATGTTGCTCACCCTAATGATGATGCACTTGTATTTACTGTGGTCAGTGGGACCGCTCCAGTCCCCTCTCAAGTTGGTTGAAAACAAACTACAACCCCAAGTTGCACTGGTTCCTGTTTAGGCCAGTTCCTGGTTTGGAACGTGCAGTAGAAAAACACCCATATTGACTTGTCTCCCTCTGTCCCGTTCCTTGTGCCCCCTTGTTTCCTGCTCTATCAGGATTGGGAGCAGAGGCAAGAGGAGGATAACCTGCTGATTGAGAGGATTTTGCTGCTTGTCAGGAATGTGCTGCATGTCCCTGCCGACCCCAATGAGGAAAAGGTTAGATTTAATACTTAACACTTCAGCTTGTTCTTGCAACATTCCTTCATATACAGTGGGGTTCAAAAGTCCGAGACCATGAGTGAAAACGCTTCTATTTTGCGTTCTTTTCTAATTGAATACAGTATTTTTCATGACAAATTCTATTATCAGCATGACAATTTGAGTGAAAAGTCTGGAAGCAAAAAAAGAGACTTAAAGATCTGAATTTTAAAAGCCGTCTAATACTTAATCAAATTTAAACACCATTGAATTCATAGCATTGAAATCTATTGAAAACCACACATCTGTATTGATTTGGTTTGAATGAACCTCCTTGAAATTCAAAGTCATTTTATTTCAGTGTTTAGAGATTCACATTTTTAAAATGCACGTTTTCAAAAGTCAAGCATCTGTTTTCAAATAGGTTTTTTCAGTGTTCAGACATTTAGATTCAATAATTCACGTTTTCAAATATTCAAAAAAACTGTGTTTAGGTTGCTCATTCCAGGGATGGGCAAAGCCAATCGCCGCGGCGTCTCCTCCTGCTCCTCTCCAGCGTTTTTTTCTTACGGTCACATGACTGAGATACTGTGCGCTAATTGGCTAGATATCGCTTCATTGCATTCAAGCCTCGATTGGCTTTTGCTCTGGAATGAGCAACCTGAACACAGTTTTTTTTTTTTTATATTTGAAAACTGAATTATTGAATCTTTTGGTCTGTTTGTTATTTGGCTACAACTGATCCAGTTTCGGCAAAACGTTTTAGTGCCATGCATCCATGTCCATGATTTGACGCTGACAAATGTCCTTTGCTTAGAATAACTGTTTGACTTTTGACACTTTCACTTATTTCAGATGAAATATTTTCCACTGACACAATTCTACTTGGTATGAAATGCTCTGCTGAAAATCTGAAGCACAGGTTTATTTATAAAAGTACAAAGGGTTGTCACAAATGTGCTTCAATTTGAATCGTCACCTAGAAATTAGTGCGGAATCTTGATTTCTTCTTCATTTTACTTTTGTCACATCTTTTCTTTGTTTTAATTTTTTCAAAAATGAAGAAAAATTCCAGATTTTCAATGCGGTCTCAGACGTTTGAACCCCACTGTATGTATATGACGTGTTATAAATGTACACATCATCCAATTTTCTGTGTTTCATATGCCAACTATTGGTATGTTAAAATGAAACCAGCGTGTGCTCATTTATGTATCTGCTTGCAGCCTTCATAAATAAATAACATGCATCTCCCGTCAGCGTTATTACATTTAAATACGATGTTTCTTAATCCTCTGGCCTAATTCACGCCCTCTGCAGAATGTGGACGATGATGCCAGCGTGCATGATAAGTTGCTATGGGCAATCCACATGAGTGGCATGGACGATCTGCTGAAGTTCCTGGCCAGCACTCCGAGTGAGCAGCAGTGGAGCCTGCACGTTCTGGAGATCATCTCACTCATGTTCAGGGATCAGGTATGGCCACTAATTCAGTGTGGTATCTTTTGTGAGTATCTCCAGGTTCATGATTTAGTTTTACTGAATGAATGAATGCTTTTGGAAGTTTTAAACTTTTCCTTAAATACTTTTATTTTTGCTTTACTGCACATCGCATCACACATTTTAATGCTGCCGCGTGTCGTCATCTGTGTATTTCCTTTGCTCCCTGAAGACACCCGAGCTGCTGGTGAGTGCAGGACAGAGTCGCTCCACACAGGAGAAACAGAAAGACACCGTGGAGCTGGAAACTCTCAGACAGAGAGAGCTGGCGGAGAAACGGAGTCGCACGCTACAGAGAGGAACCAGGTAAATGGCTCAACATGGGTTTTTTTTTAATTGAAATTACAGCTTGGTTAAAATGTTTGCATTACTTGCATTAGCGACGTGATGGTGCAATGCTTTGTGCTAATTTGGTACATGATTTTTTTTAGAACTAATACTCCTTGCCTGTGTAGCTAGTGGGCTTGTTACGATATAGATTTTTCCCTAATCACAATTTACCTTCATCAAATCCTGATTAAAGATTTATTTCTCTACAAGAGATTTAAAAAAAGCTGAGCCACAAAAAATGACCTTAAAGCCATTAAACGGTGCTGCGTCACTGCATTCGGTTTACGTATAAACGCCTGGGACATCGAATGGCAGCGGCGTCGGACGTGGTTTCCGTTTCTGTAGCACGATTACAAATGAATTCAAACTTAAACAAGCCTTTTTTATTATTTATTCAATTATGAAATGCCATTTTAAACAAAACATGCATCTTTAATCTTTTATATGTCCGTAGTCTGCTCAACAAAAAAGACTTTGTTCCACGCAGCCGCGTTTTCTTCACCGTCGCTGTTCAGTCGTGACTCTCCTCGACAGACAGGGATGTCGATGGGTTGCCATTTTCTTTCTGCGGTCACAACGGATGGGTTTAAAACGAGGTCCAGCGCATGCCTGGCACATCGTTTTGAATAAGCTACCAGTAAATGCAAAACCAACCGAGAAAAAAACAACCCTTGTAATGAAATGATGTATTCTTACCATTTAAAAAGCAGAAAAATGTAATAATCTGGATCAACATAACTGAATATCGTGGCAGTGTAAGAGTATCTTAGGGAGCAGTGTGTGCTTTCAGCTGTACTGCAGTGTGACGTGAACTGCACTAGGTGTTTCCCCCTGATGGGTTTTCCTTTTGTTTCTTCACCAGTGTGCTGATATGCTGATGTTTTTCGAGTACTGTGTGTCTGATGAAGGCAGCAGTCATGTTCTGTGTCTCTTACTCTCTTTGCCTCAGGCACTCTCGGTTCCGAGGTTCATATGTAGTCCAAGGATTAAAGTCTATTGGTGAGAAAGATGTAATTTTTCACCAAGGCCTCCACAACGTGAGTACAAAATTTAAAGGAATGGCCGAAAATGAAACTGACTCAGTATTCTCAGTTGTAGTCGATAAGCCAAGACGCGTTTAGTGTCCGAAGTCTGCTCCTTTAGTTTAACGTTGGAGCTACGAGGCTAATGTAGCTAACAAATGAAGGGAATAAATATAAGGGAAGCTTATAGATACCAGCTTATCATCGCGCAACCTGCACGTCTGAATCATCACACACTCGCCTCAAAAGATTCAGGTTTTTTTTTTTTTTTGGTAATATCAATTCAATATCAATAAAATGGCAGAATTAGTCTGTCTAAAATGAAATGTACAAATCTAATTAGAACTTCATTAATATCCAAATCACTAACACCCAATATTCCATCTTTAAACTTTAGGCTAGGTCTGGACCAATCGGATAATGTTAGATCAATATCGCATCAGATTTTAGAAACCATGCGTGCAAGTCTGTTTGAGCCGAGTGATTGATGATTTAAACATGCCGTTTTCACGGTGCTATATTGGCAGCTATAAGCTTCCCTTATTACTCAAAATTATACAGAGTTATTCGTAATTCTGTGTGTGTTTATTGATATGTTACGCTCAGTCATAAGTTGTGGAGTTCAAATGAGCACTTCATGTTGTAATTCGTATTATTTCCATATTTAGTACCTTGTAAGTACTCTTTCATCACTAGTTGGTACACTGTAGTTGTTTCCTACACTGTAATTAGGGGCTCAGTAAAAAAAAAAGTCTGGAGGAGTGATCGGTTTTGAGTTATGAATAGTTTTGTTCTCAGCATGTGTTGCGTTTTCCTTTGTAAAGAAATCCTCTGGCTCTTTTTGGCGTTTGATTATGATGATGTGAACTTTATGTACTATTTTCCACAAAGGTGTCTGTGCTGTCGTCTTTCCTCTCTCAGTTTAAGAACTATTCTCATGATTCTGGGAAGGCTGTGAGGCGCGTGCCCAAGCGTAAACAGAGGGCCCGAGACACCGAGACCCAGCGCCGCTCTGTCCTGAACGTGCGGATCTTCCTGCGCGAGTTCTGCACAGACTTCCTGGAGAACTGCTACAATCGGCTCATGCACCTTGTCAAGGTAGCTGTTTTTTTTTGGATTTGGATTAAACCATTAGTCTATTTGTTTTTGACTGAAGTGAATAGAATGGATAGGAACATTTTGGTTCTTGAAGGCATTGTAGACCTCTGTAGAAATGGGATTGGGCCCAGTTTCCCAAACGCATCCTAAAATTAAGATCATCTTAACCGGTAAAGAGAGTGTATAATGTGATGCTGGCTCTACCATTTAACACAGATCTTTTGCATCAACTCAGCCCAGATCATTTAGGCCACACCTCCTGGGTAATAGGACTTTCTGACGATTAGTTCAAGACAATTTCTTCGAACATTTTTCTTGCAGCTAACCGTCAAATAATATTTCGTTCGTTGTCAAGGTTAGTTAACTATATAAATCTCTGGGTTTGATTATTTTACCTGCACATTATTCATTTTGCGCATTGCTTTATTATTATTCATATTTGTGTCACTAAACAAATCAAGACTGAGTGGGGGGAAAAATAAGTACTTTTTGTTCTGTTGATGAAGACTGTGAGAGAGAGAAACATGATGCACAGCGGAAGCCTGAGTTTATGAAAGTGGTTCAGCTCCGTCTGCTGCTCTGGAAGTGCTCCGTGCTTAGTAGAATAAACAGAAGTGCGGCTCTTTATTCGTGTTGCTCTTCATTTGTGCGCTGTGCTGCTGTAAGATGGTCGTTTCCTCTACCACCAATAAAATCAGTCGGTCTGTCGCTAATCCAGATCACTCGAGCGCTTGCTTTTGATTCTCCTCTCATCATTTGTACCTACTCCTTCAGGAGTCGTTGATTCGTGAGCAGGGCCAGCAGCACGATGAGACGTACTACCTGTGGGCTCTGAGCTTCTTCATGGGCTTCAACCGCGGCAATGGCTGCAGGCCTGAGCTCGTCTCCGAGACCCTCTCCATCCGTACCTTCCACTTCATAGAGAAGAACATCACCAACTACTATGAGATGATGCTCACCGACCGCAAGGAGGCTACGTCATGGTCGTGCAGGTCAGAACGAACACTTAGCTGCCGTGCCCTCACTTTTTACATGAAAATAAATAACGTAAGTTTCGTTGTTTTTTTTTTATGAATATTTGATTTTTGAAATCTTTCAGGATGCATTTGGCTTTGAAGGCCTACCAAGAACTTCTGATGACGCTAAATGAAATGGATCGCTCTAAAGATGAGAACATCCGCCAGAGTGCAAATGTTATGAAGAGTAAGAAACTTCTTTCGGACACGTCAATGAGGAGTTACTCGACCGTTGAAAGCCTTTTCCAGTTGCTCCGGAGTGTAAGATTGTCTGCTTGGAGAAAATCAGGATATACACTCATTCCTAAGTTGCATCAATGCACCAGCCATCTTGCCATCTTACTACTACCACTTTCACAATGCGCAGGGAAAACACTGAGCTGTGTAACTACTTCTTTTAGCCCTATTCTGATAATGTTTCTGATTTAGAATATTGTGTTTGCACCCTTAGTCTTTGGCTAACAAGTCTTTGTTTACGCTCAACATGCATTTAAGGTGACTGCGTGTTGTGCTAGCAAGTTTCGTCAGTGTTTCCACATCCTCTGTTCCTGATTCTGAAAAGATTCTCTCTCATCCGTGCAAGCTAATCAATCTGACTCGTAAAAATGGTTCCCACCAACGGCAAGGCAACGCCTCGGTGGATGTGCATAGGATTCGAAAGCGCACGCTAGTTACAGCACCGAGGTGCATCACGCCACCATGACGCGCATTATGTTTAAACGTGCATAACAAATGAAAACGTTCGGTTTGCAAAAGTCAATAGGGAGTAGGCGTGTCGAGACCCCTGTATAGACAGCGTTTCACCTCCATAGCTGCATGTCTCCCTGCTAAAAATGGAGGTTTCCATTTGGCTACAGTTTGGTGATTTCTGCTTGCCATGTATCAGTGGGGTTTAATGTTTATATTTGTGTTATTAAAATATGCAATTGAAGCAGAAGATTCTGAAAAATACGATACTTCCTACTTTTTATTGCGTGGTTTATGTTGTTACTACCAAATTATTATTATTATTATTTAATGTATTTAATTTTTTGAGTGTCTAATACTTCTGTGTATTTTTACAGGTAATATCTTCTACCTGATGGAGTACAGGGAGATTTTCCTCACTCTCCTGCGGAAGTATGATGAGAGAATGCAGCCGCGCTCATTTCTGCGCGACCTAGTGGAATCCGCGCACCTGTTTTTACGGATGCTCGAACGTTTCTGCAAGGGCCGAAACAATCTGATCGTGCAGGTGAGCGCAAGGGGAAGTGTCTGTGGTAAATTCATGGGAAAACTCGAGAGTCATTGGGAATGAAGAGAAATTCGTTTGTCTTGACCTGCCTTTTGTGCCTACTTCAAAGGAGTTATCACTCAGGAACTCATTTAAACTGAATCCCCAGAAAATGAGTTCACAGGACTAGTACTTGGTACTGGTATGTGCTATTATTTAGAAATGTTATCAAATGAGTTTCCTTTCTATTTCTCCCTCTGTGCGTCTCTGTGTCTTGTCAGTCTTGGTGAAGGAGGCGTGGCTTCTGTGCCTGGCAGTCCTAGTAAACGGGGTGTGACATCCCACCTTTCACAGCTAACACAATTTTTTTTCAAATGAAATCAAACTGTTTTCACAATATTTAATTACATAGCATCACATTGTATTGTGTCGGCAACTTTAAATGCATCTTTTTTTCATTTGCATTTTTGATTGCGCAACCAGGTACGCATCACATTGTCTCGGTAAGAGATACAGTGGGGTCCAAAAGTCTGAGACCACATTGAAAATCTGGGATTTTATTCATTGCCACTCTATGGTGCTCTAAAACGCTTTGCTGAAACTGGATCAGTTTTATCCAAAGCACGATCAGGCACAGACCAAAAGTGACCTCACCATCAGAAGAGCAATACATAAAGCTTTGTTCACTGA
>JAOUQW010000001.1:16141270-16154229 GCA_028565825.1 Olivaichthys viedmensis
GCTGTTTCGTTGCGTGTTGCACCATGGTCCTGTAGAAACCACATTTCATTTCAATGTATACGAGGTATATGGAGAAACGACAATAAAACCCCACTTGAACTTGAACTAAAGTACCCGTCAAGCCTAATCAAAACATGGTGTGCGCGCGCGCGCGCCAAGCCATTCTGCATGACTTGAGCATCCTATAACTGTTTGAATACACTAACAGCCTAGACACAAGACACACAACTGCAAACGGTTTGAACGTGTCCATGATTTCGCTCGAAACCTCTTACGATAAGCATCTAGCGTGCTTTATTGCTTGGGTAGGCACTGAACCGGGTTATGCCGCCACCGCCCTTCTTTGTCCAAGAATTTGCTGCAGCGCAATGACGTCGCTCAGCTGCAGTGCGTCACGTGACCGGCCCTTCTCATCAGTGAACACGCCTGTGAGGACCCCCCCCCCAACCCCCCTCACCAATAATGTAATATTTCATCGTCTATATATCCCCCCCAAAAAAAGGACTACAAACCTTGAAATCATTCCACCTCTCGGACAATCTCTTATACAGCCTTATGATGCGTCACATCATATGGGAATGAAAATCCTTACACAAGCACAAGTCCTATTAAATGATGAGCCTTCCTCTTCTCACGGCTGAGCAACTTATAACGCATAATAACGACGTGCTGCTTTACAATCAACGGTTCGTTTTGCGGGTTCCACTACCTAATGGCCTTTAAAATTTTTTTTAAAATAATAATAAAAAACTACATCGAGATGGAATATGGCCTGAGCCTCGGTTTTTAGTGGCTTAGACAGGGCCAGCGGGGTTCATTGCAATCTGGCAACCCCAGCCACGAGGGCGCCAGGTGCTTGTTTATTCATGAGGCCAGCCACCCCCGCTGCACCACAAGGCTTTATAAAGGGGGGGCGCCTTTTAAGACACGACAGTAGTTACTACATCGACTCGTTATTGTCGAACAAGGTAACGAACTTCACCCCCGAGTGAAACACACACACACACACACACCAAAAAAAAAAAAAACCCATCTCTTCCTCCGAGGTGATTTCTTCTCAAACGTCCAAATATGGTAAGTCAACATACTTGAAAAAGGAAATCTGTGAACCATTTTTTTTTTCTTCTTCCCTCAGTGGTTATTCATTGCCTTTGCATTCTGCGCGGATTTGTGTTTGAATCTCGTGCGTTGCGATCTGCGCATAGTTTACGCGGCACCCGTCGTTATTATTCTCGTTATTATTCTCGTTATTATTCTCGTTAAACAAAAGGAGCGCGTTATATTGTGGCTGATGCAGGCGGGCGCCGCCTGAACACTGCTTTAAGGACTCGGAAGCTGAATTCTGGCTCGCCAACGCCGCATGACACTGAATCGTAATCGTTACGATGTTGCAAAAACATGTCTATCCCCAAGTCTCTGTTAACCCATTCATTTAATCGGATTTACGGCCATTTTCTTCTCTGCCCGACACTGATTTGAGGCTGACGTGTGCGAGATGCCTTTCTTGTATAGGCGCGCGTCCCGCCGTTGTATAGGCGCGCTTCCCACCGTTGTATAGGCGCGCGTCCCGCCGTTGTATAGGCGCGCGCTTCCCACCGTTGTATCGGCGCGCGTCCCGCCGTTGTATCGGCGCGCGCTTCCCACCGTTGTATAGGCGCGCGCGCTTCCCACCGTTGTATAGGCGCGCTTCCCGCCGTTGTATAGGCGCGCGCTTCCCACCGTTGTATCGGCGCGCGCGTCCCGCCGTTGTATAGGCGCGCGCTTCCCACCGTTGTATAGGCGCGCGCTTCCCACCGTTGTGCATGAAGAGCTTCAATCGTCTTATGTGATATGTAGCCTACCATAAAAGCTCAGATGGACATCGCGCCGCGTTTCGTCTCCTCTTGTCTGTAGCCGCACGTAGCCAATTTCTATACGGCAGTAGGATGCTTTAAATAAACCAAGCATGGGAAATGTCTATATATTGAAATAAGACCGTAAATGACGTTAGGGCTGGAACAAAAGGGCGACATTGGAAGTGAAACTGCCACGGTGTCTGTCCTGCTAAGACCAGGATACATTGCCATTTAACCATTGATACGCTTGACCTCACTGTTAGGAGCAGTTTTCGGATGGTTCTCGAGTAGAGAACCAGGGCTATTGTAATGTAAACGAGTCAGTGATTTTCCTGGTTCCGCCATCAGGCGATTTGTGTGTAAAGCTGATTAGTGTTTGTGTTGTGCAAGCCCTTTACAGCGGGATGGGGGTGATGGCCCTAGCGCCCAGCACCCTACTGAGCCCAAAGGAGGGATGCTGGGGGTAACAAAAGCAAGAATCTCTCTAAATAGCCCCTTGTGAGGCGATAGATGGGAGGATGGGGGTTACAAGGGCAAAAGTATGGATCCAATCAATGTAACAGATAGGTCTTTGATGTGTCTTTATATATTGTAGTTCTACGTCTTGCGTTCTGTCTGCAAAGCAATTTCCCATTGGAAGGCAACAACCGAGCAATAAATAAAAATTTCTTTTTGACATTGGACATAAATAGATCATGCTAATTCTTTACAGTTCATTTGAATCTGAAGTCCTGTTGCCAGGCAACAGCACAGCCCATACAGGAAATGTGCAAATCCCTCAGCAACAGCCAGGTGGAGTCAAAGATGGAGAGACTGTGGGGAGGAGAAGAGGGAAGGAGGGATTATACTGTGAAAAAGAGGGAGGTGGGGGGTAGGTGGCGTGATCTAGACTAGACCAGCCCTCTGCGGCACATTTAAGGATCCACGCCTGCGATTCCGGAGACCTTCTTCATATTTAATTGTGGTACAGTCATGTGTCCTGATTTTATGTAAAAATGCGTACCCCTCCACCCCAAAAAAAACAACAACATTTATTAGGTATCACTAGCATGTACTGGTAATATTTATTTTCCACTGCTTATGCTTGCTCATGCTGTGATGCATGGGTCTGTGCGACCGGCGCAGCTTGATGACATACGCCATGATAATCTCGCATGAGCAAGGTGGCTGCAGCTTTCAAAGCCAGGCCCTGCAGTTGACGACAGGGGTTGTTGTAATGTTTATCCAAGTAAAATGGATGGAAAAAATGCAGACTCAATTTTATTGGGAATAAAGAAGAGGAATCCCTTCATATATAGACACACAATGTATTGAAAACAGCACATAGGCTATTCAAATGTGAAGTGTTTGTGGTTAATATTAAAATTCTAGCTGATGCACCTCTGGCGAACTTATGGTCATCTGGTCACAGTACTGACTTTTAACCATTGTAGAAGAAAACGATTGTTCATTTAAATTGAATTCGAGCACACCTTTTTATCCCTCCTTTTCTCTGTCTGATCGTCACATATTTCTGAACTGGCACTTAGTTTGCTTGAGAAACAAATGACCGTTCCTGCCTGCTGCAGTGTTCAAACAAGGGTGTGGTTCTTGTGGGAATGTATGGCCCTTTTAATTTCTATTTCATTTGATAGTTTTAAAAGGTGTGGCATCCAAATATGTGGTTTGACGTGATTAATTGCCAACGTTCCCGACAACACTGTTCTTTTTCCTACAGCGTGAGTGTATCTCCATCCACGTCGGCCAGGCTGGTGTCCAGATTGGCAATGCCTGCTGGGAGCTGTACTGCCTTGAGCACGGCATTCAGCCCGATGGACAGATGCCTAGTGATAAGACCATCGGTGGAGGTGATGACTCCTTCAACACCTTCTTCAGTGAAACAGGAGCTGGCAAGCACGTCCCCAGGGCAGTGTTTGTGGATCTGGAGCCCACTGTGATTGGTAAATTAAGGTTTAAATAGCAGCAATGTTTTGTAATATCATGTTATTGTCATTCATTAAGGTCCAGCTGAACACAAATACGCACTGTAAAAGTTGATTAATGCAGTTAATAATTCAGGATTTCGGTGTCCCATTTGTAGAATCATGGTGACTTTAAAAGGTCGATTAAAGGTTGGTACCCAACATCTCCCTTTCTATGTAGACGAGGTTCGTACTGGTACATACCGTCAGCTCTTCCACCCCGAGCAGCTGATCACTGGAAAGGAGGATGCAGCCAACAACTACGCTCGTGGACATTACACCATCGGCAAGGAGATCATCGACCTGGTGCTTGACAGGATCCGCAAACTGGTGAGAATCTGGAACTTGTTTAGACTCGTTATGTTTTAAAATCATTCATGATGTGATTTAGGTTAACGGTCGTTTGTTATTGGCTCCCCTTTACAGGCTGACCAGTGCACTGGTCTCCAAGGCTTCCTGGTTTTCCACAGCTTTGGAGGTGGAACTGGTTCTGGTTTCACCTCCTTGCTGATGGAGCGTCTCTCTGTTGACTACGGCAAGAAGTCTAAGCTGGAGTTCTCCATCTACCCAGCTCCACAGGTGTCCACCGCTGTGGTGGAGCCTTACAACGCCATCCTGACCACTCACACCACTCTCGAGCACTCCGACTGTGCTTTCATGGTCGATAACGAGGCCATCTATGACATCTGCCGTAGGAACCTTGATATCGAGCGCCCTACCTACACCAACCTTAACAGGCTTATCAGCCAGATTGTGTCCTCAATCACTGCCTCCCTCCGATTCGATGGTGCCCTCAATGTTGATCTGACCGAGTTCCAGACCAACTTGGTGCCCTACCCCCGTATCCACTTCCCTCTGGCCACATACGCCCCAGTGATCTCAGCTGAGAAAGCTTACCACGAGCAGCTTTCAGTGGCCGAGATCACCAATGCTTGCTTTGAGCCAGCCAATCAGATGGTCAAATGTGACCCACGTCACGGCAAGTACATGGCCTGCTGCTTGCTGTACCGCGGCGACGTTGTACCTAAAGACGTCAATGCTGCCATTGCCACCATTAAGACCAAGCGTAGCATCCAGTTTGTGGACTGGTGCCCAACTGGTTTTAAAGTTGGTATCAACTACCAGCCACCCACTGTGGTGCCAGGTGGAGACCTTGCCAAGGTCCAGAGAGCCGTGTGCATGCTTAGCAACACCACGGCTATTGCAGAGGCTTGGGCCAGGCTCGACCACAAGTTCGACCTGATGTATGCAAAGCGTGCCTTTGTGCACTGGTATGTAGGAGAGGGAATGGAGGAGGGAGAGTTCTCTGAGGCCAGAGAGGACATGGCCGCCCTGGAGAAGGATTATGAAGAAGTTGGTGTTGATTCCGTTGAGGGAGAGGGAGAGGAGGAAGGAGAGGAGTATTAAGACATAAATCATCCTCCCTATTAAGTCACCAGTATGCTTATCACGTCAGAAAGATTCAGCATTCTCTCACTAGTATAGAGATCGTTCTTACATTGCAAGCACAGTCTCGCTTTCTCGTGTGTACGTCTGCTTTGTCTGTTGAAGTCTGGGAATGTCTTGAGGGAACGTTGTGGTGCAAAAAAACTTTTTCCCAACTTAATGGTACGCTTCAGCTCTCTTCCGAACCACACATTCCATCGTCTTCTGACTGATATGCAATAAATTATTGAGACAAAATTCAGTTGTGTATTGTCTGTTTTGTTCAGTTACTCAAAGTAAAAATATTTAAATCTCATCCACTGGATTTGAGAACAAGTTTGGTTTCTGACACCTTCACCAAGTGCAACAAATAATATTGCTATGGAAATATCAATTTACCATTAATTTGATTTATCATTACCATTAATGTGTTAATGATTATGAATAGATTAACTAGATTGAAAATGATGCACAATGCCACCTGGATTTTTAGAAAATTACCTGATGTGATAAATATCCTGCATTCTGATTTAAGATATTATCGTCAATGTTTAATAACCAGAAAGTAAAATTCTCAATTTCTGAATTTGTAATCTCTGCATAAAATTAATCGACTGTGATTCCTTCTATGAAATACATACATAAGCAACTGAAGACCTGAAATGGATGGTTTGAATTCATGGTCATGCAATATGTATAACATATATTTAAGTCATACTGGAACTTTTATGGTGATGATGATTAGTGCCCATTAGATGCTTGGCCAATCATTCCAACATGATGAAAGAAAGCAAAATAAAAGGCTTACACAACGGATTAGGTACTTGTGTATTTTTATACCTAGTCTAAACCAACATTCAGATTCACTGTAATGACCTAATGGGCCAAAAGGGTAATAACTTATCTGACTGAATCAATGTGTGGTATTCAAGATTCGACCCAATAAGTAGACCTAAAGGTTTTGTCTGAAGAACGTCTTGTACTTGGAAAATGACTGTTAAGCACACATATCGCATCATAAAGAACTGAAGACCTGATGCCTTCTTTATGATGCGATATGTGCTCAACAGTCATTTTGCATGTTTTACATTTACTGGTAAATACAAAACCCTAAAAATGCACAAGTTAATAGTTGTTTATTGTTGAGCCAAGTAGAAAACATTCAGAAGTGAAGGAAACAGTCCCCATTGTGGATAGCCAACACAAACGGTTCACCAATCTAACAATTAGTTAGCTGTTTCGATGCAAAACATGTAAAACTGTGATTGTAATATTGGTTGTAAACTCAACGCACACAAACTCATCTAGTTCCGCTTCCCAAACACAGATATTACTTCTGTTTTATGTAATTAGACCTACGCTACAGTGGTATACTAAAAATCAACATTTTAAGCATTTCTAACTCCGCCAGTATATACGTGCATTATTTTTTATATCTAGTTCAATACCAACATTGTGAACCACTATAGTAACTTATTAGGTCATAAGTCACTATATGAGAACATTATAAATGAACTAGGAGAAGCAGCGCATAGCTTTAATCTATAAAAATCAAATCAAATAGATCTGGCATTTACAAGAGTGAAGATACATATTCTTTGCTGTTCCTTAAAGAACTCTACTTTCATGACACCAGGCATTTTAGATAAGTGCTAAAGAGCATAAAATTTCCCCATTCTGCAAAAATACCCAATTTGACTGGACATTACATTTATTCATTTGGCAGACACTTTAAGTGACCTACAAGCGAGGCAGAATCCAGTTCACACAGCTGAGCAGGTTTTTGTTTAAGGGCCCAACAGTGACTCTCTGGCAGTCTTGGGACTCGCAACATTCCAGTCCTAAAAACTAAAATTCAAATGGCACTCTTTATTCTTTCTAAACAAACCCGGCCTACCTCCATTGACTCAAAAATCCCTGTTGCAGTGAACGTTATATTTTGAAACATTTTTGTGCATTGAGATAGCAACTGCAGTAATTTACACAACCCTAAAAATACACAGGCGCATATAAATCAGAATTGTCAAAATAAGTTGAAAAAAGAAGGGATGAAGGAAATAGGATTCCCCATAGTGGATAACAAATGATTTCCCAATCCTGATTAGTAAAATAAGTATCTATGGTAAATGTTGGTTGTAAACTCAAAACCACAAACTCACCCAGTTTTGTTGCCCAAACATAAAAATTATTTCTGTTCATTGTATGATTGCTAATGTGGTAGGCTATATCAACATTTTAAGCCATCATAGCAGAACACCTAAACACTCGTCAAGCAAATGGACCCATATAAAATATGACAAATCTGTTTTTCCTGAGTTAAGTTTTACTAAATGTCAATTACTTTGTGTTTTTTTTAAATCCAAATCCTCATTTTACGTTCACCTTCACGCGATGCCAAGCGTTACTAAGCACCCCTCTCAAGTTCCAAATAGGCGGCACAGAGTCTGGTTGGGTATTGTAACTACTATCGACTGCTTTGCACACAACCTCCAGTTCCTGAGCTCCTTCTGGTACAGGAATCGTTATTTCCCAAAGTTTCCAGGCCCAAGCTTGACCGGGCGGAAGAGAAGGTGCAGGAGTTTCTCCTTTCTCACCATCTTGAGGTTTGGCTACATGCCATGTCTTCCCTCCATCCAATGAGACGTCGACCCTCACCACCTCCCTTCCGCCACCACTCCAAGCGTAACCTTTAACGGTCACCTCCTGCATGTTGCGGTCTATCGAGGATCCATCTGACAAATTCGTGATAGCTGACTGAACAGGAAGCTCCTGGATGGCAGGAGCTGATTTAAAATCTACCGTGTCCCAATCGGTGCCTGGTGAGAAGCCTTTGTAGTCATTCTGCTGCCAGTGACTCTTGCTTTCCTCTTCGCTGATGACGATCTTGCCAAGCCATTTGACGTTTCGGGCTCCAACAACTCCAGGAACAATGACACGGACGGGGAAGCCATGATCCGCCGGGAGATCCTCACCATTCATTTCGTATGCTAAAAGAACATCTCCCTTTTCACTCATGGCCTTGTTTATAGGGATTGACGCTCCATATGTTGTACCCGTCACATCCAGGTCTAAACCTTCAAACTGCACGTGCTGAGCTTTAGCTGCCACTTCCGGACCAAAGCCGTAATGGTACAGGACATCTCTTAGATATGCACCTGACCATATAGCATTACTGATTGCTGCAATTCCCCAGTTTAGACCTTTGACCTGCTTCACCTCGTTCATCTCAGAACGGCGGTTCCCAGCACACTGGAGGGTCGCTGTTACTGTATGTTTTGGGAAACGAGACTTAAGATCGTCCAAAGTCAGAGACACAGTACCTCCAGGGAGACCCTCAATTTTCAGCCTGTATGTTTTAGGATCCACCTGAGGAACAGGAAGGTGGTTTCGCTTGAAAAAGATGGCAGAAGGAGTGATGTAACTATCAGTAAGGAGGGCAGGAGGTGGTTCAGCGTTAAAGGGTTTTAAACTGTTTACAGTGAGAGCAGGATGACGAGGAGGGTCAGTGGAATAAGGATCTGCAGGATTAATCTCCTCCTTCTTGCAGTCCTCTGCTCGAAGAACGCCGACTTTATACTCAGACAGAATTTCCAGAACGTGCTCTTGTCCGTGAACGGCATAAAGTGCCCAAAAGGGCTCTAAAGCCTTACCCGCGGCTAGCAGGATTTTGTCACCCCCAGGATGGATAGCCACAAAGTCAGTGATATCGTAGACGCCTCCTTTGTAAGTGACCCATATGCCCTTGTCAATGGAGTAATGTTTTGTAACCTCTTCCTGGCTGTAAACAGGGAGGGAGGTTGGCTGAGTCACCGAAGTCGCCGCCTGCTCAACCTAGAAGACAAATTGAGAATAAAGACATAATGAGAAATGATTTGGCGTCAGTGAGGTACTGCTTTGACATAAGGTTTGACATATGGCTTATTTGTTTTGGGTTTATTGAAGTAGAGTAGTGTTTAAAGCAGGGGTTTTGCGTCTCGGAGTGCTTATCTAACAAGTTTTTACAAGATTAAAGTCCTGCTATCCATCATGGACAGGATTTAGATTTACACTTACAAAGGCGGTTATCCAAAGCAACTTACAAAACATGCAAACAATCGATGGCAAAGTGATAAAAAGTGCACAGAGAATGTGAAACAATCCATTGCCTAAAGAACTAGCGTTTAATCCTAGTTTGACTGAATGAATTGTAACCTGAGGCAAAGGAACAAGGTGCAGTAGATGTAACTTCTCATTTAGCAAACAAGAGCTTCCTTGCAAGTTAATAGATTAGTAGGTGTTGGTTCAACAGCGGTTGTGAGTTGTAAAGAAAAAGTATGAAAGACAAAGTATGTAAATGAGAACACAAGCCTGGGGCAGAGCACGTGTGTTGTAAAGGAGTTTTTGAAACGTTATTAGGCAGTATTTTGTGCAGTTTGACATTATAAAGCAGTGTCTTGTGAAGTACAGGACACTTGTTCCTCCCTTAATCTAGTTACAGTGTTTTCTCTCTGCCTTGACACCCTTCCATTCTCCAGGTTGAATAATCTAGGTGAGGGTATCCACACCAGATGCTTCCTCATAGGAAAAAAGGACAACTATTTGCATTATGGTTAAGCAATAATGCTGAAATGAGGACCAGCAGCCCAGGCAGATCAGGCTCTGGTTAAAGACTGTCAGCCAAATCCAGCTTATTCTTGATTAAACAACTACTGCATGTCAGTCTTTGCAGTGAGAGAGGAAAAAAAAAAAAAATTGCTGGCTCAGTGGTTAGGGTTCCCATGGTGATGGGAAAGTTTTAAGTTCAAATTCCAGGACTTTCAACTCAATGCTTAGACTGGATTCTGCATCAGTTGCAAGTCTCAAATGAGAAATAAGGTTCCATTGCCATTCTCACACTTTTGGGCAGTTAAAGGTTATTTCTGTTATTACTGTTACTAACAGAGCATTCCATATGTGCACACACCATATGTTCAGAAGCACTATAGCTTGCGCACACACAAACACACAGAGAGCAGAAAGTTTTGCTGCTGCATATAGGTAATGGAAAAACCCTCAAAATCCCAAATCTGAAGGAACTCATCATTACGCCATCATCAAGTGACACAAAGACATGTTTCTGCATTTTAAGGTTTGCACAGTTAGAATCCAGGGAGTAACTGCAGTGTACTTGCAGTGTACAATAATAAATGTAGAGGTAGTAAAGGTTGCAGCACAATACATAAAATATCCAAAGAAACCGGCCGTTTCAGACAAAGTCCTTCATCACCTGTGCAAGTAGTTGCTGTTGTCAAAAGATGACATTCATGTGGTTCTAAAGTTGAGAGAGTGTAGACAAATTATTTTTCCTTAAGCTTCCTTACTTCATTGCTGCCGTACCAACAACTAGCAATGCTAACAGAGATGTCATTAATGTTATGTTCATTGCTGCTGAAGTGTCTAGCCACTAAAAATGAGAAATACTTCATTTTTATGATACAAAAGGTGCTCGACAAAACGATCAGCCAGTCTTCTCTTGGTTTTCTCAATGTTCTAATGATTGCATCTCTTGCAGGAGACACAATAAACAACTCCTACGGTGATACATTAAATACACTCCTGATGAGTACGTGTTTGGTGTTTTTGTCCCATCTGTAGGAGATTAATGCAGATTCCTTAAAAATAGAAGCAATCTCTGGACCTGTATTTTGTCATTTTTAAAACATAACTTTGTCTTGGCAGTGGATTATTTATAGGTGTCATGCGCCCACTGTTTGCGTCTGAGATTCCCAGTCTCGTCATGTGATTGCCCCCACCTGCATGTCGTTTGTTAGTGATCAGTAAGTGTTTAAAAAGCCCTCTTGTTTCCATCCAGTTTGTGCTTGATTGTTTCAACGTTACGTGTGGTTCATGGCGCGTATGTATGTATGTATGTATGTATGTATGCTGTTAGTTTAGTTCATGTTTAATAAATGTCTGTTCATCGAAACGGCTTTGCGCCTGGGTCCTGTCTCTCCGCTACACACCGTGACAATAGGCCAGTGCATCCGTTCTTTCACTAGTGATAACATGGGTCATGGCATCATCTATGGCTTTCTTAAGAAATCCACAGTTATAAAATTATTCACACATACAGCTTCAGAAGCACTTTCCTTGCATAGCTGATTAATGACCTTTGTCCAAAATGTCCTGTTTTCTTTGAAATTTTGTGTACTATGCTGCCATTTTTACTACCTTGTATATATAAGATAGTTTGAGCTTCCATGCATGCATTTTAATATAGTAGTATTGTCTATATAAATTCCTTTATTTTGGTATTGTTAATTCTGTTTTAATTCTGCTTCACCTTATTGTGATGAAGTCCATAAGCCAGTACAGCTCCAGTTCCAGCCAACAGGCCAGTTAATGCGTATCTGAACCTCGATCCTTTGGATCTGGAGTAGTGCTGATCTTGGCTACTGCTCCCCCATCGCAGAGTGAGAAATCCTGACCATGCAGATACCAGAGAGATGGGGCTCTTCAGCTGCCTGCAGCTGAGGGAGAAATACAAGGAAGTGCTTTGCCTTTTAGAAAAACAAAGTGTGTTTATAGCAAGCAACATTTAGATACCCTGTAGCATACCAATAAAGTTTACCAATGGAAATACTTTAGCTTACAGTTAGAAGTTTGCATAAAATCTGAATTCAATAGCATTAACTTAACTACTTAAGTCATTTTGATTTTGCTAATTTGATTAGATGTCGAATACCAAGAAATAAAACAATAAAAGTATTCAGGCAAGCTAACCAGTCATAAACCCAAGTAACTGAGTAACGAAGCAATACTTTGTTTATTTTTCCAATCATGTGATTTCCTGTATAACCATGCAATCACCAGAGACAAGGGTTTTCATTAAAAACTACATAGATTTATATCCTTATAACATAACTGTGAACAGTTATAACATACCGTTGAGCGATGGGAAGTGAAACACGAGCAAGAGCTTGGCAGTGTCTGAGGTGCTGCATTGTATTGGTGATCTGGAAAAGAAAAAAAAAGACAGAAAATGAAAATTGTCTATAAATTATATCTGTTGTCAACATGCACACTGCAGACGCATGTACTACATTGTCCGGACTATAAGACGCAGTTTTTTGCCCTCTAGCAGGTCCTGTGATTTATACAACAAAACAATTTGCATGTTATAATTTTATGCATTAGCATAGCTGTAATGTGCACATTTGATATGCACTTCAATAAGGCTGGACCGAACAGCATTTTACAGGCTTTGAACCCGAATACTCGTTCTCAGAACCACCCTGAAAAACAAACATACTTACAATACGTTTCATAATTAACCATAATTTTAAGCACGCTTGTCACTGCAATTCAAAATAGATTCAGTAGGCGGCAACTATGTATTAATAATAATAAAAAAGATAAGATACTGCGTCTGACAGCGCAATATATACACTTACATATTTGAGATGATTAATCAAATTTGCCTCCATGGTATACCAACCTCTTACCGCAAGTTTAGCAGTGAGCTTTTTTTCTTATCGTCTGATAATTTAAAAAGTGCTCACACACGTGATTTCTTAAGCCCATTTTACACCAGACGTGCTTCCAATACGCACTCATGTTGATCAATGTGGCATTTTACACCGGACACGTGCGGCGCGTACACCAAACTAATTTTTTTTTTGCTGGAGTCCCATTTCTTCCGTGTGGTTTCTAGCTAGAAACAATACAGAATACAATATTGCTGCTATATTTTGCAGTGTATGGCCATAATCTAAACAGC
>JAOUQW010000001.1:16160875-16174268 GCA_028565825.1 Olivaichthys viedmensis
AGAGAGATTGATACTACAGTGGATCAAAACAACAGTGAAACATGGTGCTGGATTTTCAATGTGGTCTCAGACTTTTGGACCCCACGGTCATTGAGAGGTGTTTTATTTTCTTTAGGGTGGCTGGGGATGCAATCAGTAAGGCCTCAGATTTATTATTGTTGAGCCTCAGAAAGTTTGCATTCATCTAGGTCTTTAAGTCAGTGAGGCAGTCAACCAGAGCAGGGGGCGGCAGGCTGTGTGAGGATTCAGTGTGTAGTATATAAATCGGCATATCATCAGCATAACAGTGGAACTGCAGACTGCAGCTAGTGCGCAGTAAACACAACGCAAGTATGAAAATGGTATGAACACAGCCGTTCTTTCGGCAGTGCAACTGTGCACATGTATGACGGATACTCGACACACTTAGATTGGCAATTGTGCCACTGTATCTTAGATAAGTCTTATTTATGAGCCACTAAATGCTTAATGGCCGTCTTTAAATCACTGTTTGCTTATGATAAAGTGGAAAACTTAAATAGCAAATGCATGAGTGATAACAAACATCCTCTAAATTAGACTTTTCCGACAGCTATTACATAATGCTTCATCAACAAAGAAGTAAAGCTTTTAATGAATGTGAGAAATGTTAGCAAATCCACTGTATCTTTGAATTTGGTTTTAACCCTCAAGAAAGGCAATTTGTCCCATGGATTAAGCTTGACTCTAAAGATTTATGTTGCTTTAAATAATCTGGTAACCCAAGCCAAGAAACCCATTTTTTTTGCCCGAGTACAATTAACATAAAAATGTATCACCGTTGACGTGAATATATGCATTCGAAAATCCCACACGACAATTATTTACATATCTTAAGTATCATATCTTCACTTTTTGCATTTTTTTAATATATGGAATATGGAAAACCTGTTTACTCATAGCAGTTGACATCTAAATGACCAATGAAAAGCTGACAAATCCCTGTCAATTTCAGATTTATTGTGTGATACTCTCTATGAAAAAGTGTTTTTTCGTGCTCCTGAAAAATTGGCATTTTGGAGATGCTTTTCATTGAACAGCGACGATATGTGACCCCCAAAGCACTGCAGTGTTAAAAGCAGATGAAATGTTAGTTTAAGTATTAAACTCGCATGTAGCTTTTGTGGAAATTCACCCTTGATTAGGTAATGAACTGTCAAAACTCAAATTTTCCAGTTTTAAATAATTCCTGTTAAAGCAATGGCTTAGGTAGCTTTGGTTCATAAATAGTTTTTGTTTATAGATATAACAGTCAGAAGCCACGTAGGAAGGACTATTTGAGTTTATTTTACAACTTGGCAAGTACGCTTCTGTTCAAGTAACTGGAAGGTTGTCATTTCAAACCTCAGGAGTACCAGAGAGCCACTGCTGGCACTTAACCCTTCACTTCTCAGATATAGGACAGGACTCTGCTTTACTCCAAGTCACCTTCGATAAAAGCATCTGCTAAATAAATATATGTAATATAAATGATTTTGGCATGCAGTTTGTATTGATGCTAAATAGTGGTTATATACGTTTAGCCATTAGGAATAACTGGGTACGGGTTAATAATGTGTAGAACTGTCATTACCTGCACAAAGTAGCCATTTCATCATACATTTAAAAAGTACTTTTGTATATATTTACAAATATTTACTTAAAAAAAAAAGAAAAAAAAAAAGAAAAAAGTCCAGTCAGTTATTTATGCACAATCCCTGTCCCCTTGTCTGACCTCATCTCCAAGGCGCCGTTTTAACAGGCAAGATAACACCAAGCACACACCGAGACGGATCTCAGCCATAAAAAACCTGCAGCCCTCAAAGCCGTAATCAGCCACTGTTCAGTCGGTTCTCTGTTTTCATGATCTCGTCTGGAGGTTTGATCTGACCTCGGCAGGACGAGAAAAGCCACTTTTTTAGGTTTAAGGCCTTCAGAACGTGTAAACTGACCCTGATCTGTACAGTTGTGGCTACTGTTGTACAATACCAATCAAAGGTCTGAGTACATCTGCCTCAATCGGTTTTCCCTGATTATCTATTCTTTGAAGCAGATAAAACCTTTTATAATCAATTGTTTTGGCAGTTAGGGGTGGAACAATAATATCAAAAAATTCATAATATAATAATTGTACAACACACCATTCTTTTCAGTTCATCATGCAATCTGCATAGAACCTCCCATTTTTTCGAAAAGGACAACGTTAAATGCCATATACCACTGCAGCAGTGTGAGGGTTCAGTTATTCAGTAAAGGGAAATTGCTGCAATATTGGTTAAAGTGGACTTGTTGAGAGGATCACTCAGTCTTCAGTAGTTTATCACAACAATGTAGTAAAACGGCTTTCTTTCATTTACACCTTTATAAAAAAAATTAAACTTAAAATTAATAGGCCACACAGTCTTAAAAATCTTTTCAGGAGACGCATTGCACCTGGCATGACGATCCTAACTAGTATAATTATTTCAGATTTCCTTATCATGGTGTACAAACCTGTATATCGCCACGATATACAGGTTTGTGCACCATGATGAGGAAATCTGAAATAATTAAAAAAGTAAATAAAAAAGTGCCACACCCCTATTTGCAGGCTACATTGAAAAGTCAGTTTGTTAGGTACACCTACCTTGTAACTACACTCATTGGTCAATTTATCAGGTATAGCCTGTCTGTTGCTCTGCACAATCGGTCAGCCTGCATTTACCCCGTATGGCAATGGAAGGGGACCACCATAGAGCCACCACAGAGCTGATATTTGGGTGGTGGACCATTCACAGCACAGACGTGACACCAAAATGCGTGTTGCGCTGAAGCGAGTGTATCAGAAGCTGCTGGGTCTGTGTACACATACTGGCCCTCAGCCAAATATCTGGTCAGACCCGTTCCATTGCTCGACAGTTAGAAGAAAATTTGTACACTTACAAAGTGTGTCTATATGGAAAGCTTTCTTAATCATTATTTTGACCCTCCTTGTGTTTAATATAGTGTACCATTTTTATTTTCAATTGTGTAAATGTTAGAACACGGTCAAGACTCATTTTCATCCAGTACACACATTATACCCGATTTAGACTTTATAGGCGAACCCATGATGTTCCACGGTTAAAGACGGGCCTGCAGTAATTTGACCATGATTAATTTTTTCTTCATGTCAATGCCATGATTAATCAAAACAAGCATCTCGAACCTCTGAGATTAGTCAAAATGCTCACAGAACGCAATAAGACAAAACAGCGGTTGGTTTCTCATTTGCATATTACAGGCTTCGACAAGACCAGTATTGCAACAGCCTTAAATGTTCTTTTGTGCTCTAAATATGCTCTAAAAGGCTAAATGGTCATTTTCAAATAGGCAAATGAACACACGGGAAAGCTTAGCCATTGCTTCCGATATTCAAACGACTGTATTTTAAAAGTGTAACTCTGTCATTCATTTCCCTTAAGGAAAAAATCTGCATGTAAAGATTACATCAGGGCCTGAAAAACCTATTCAAAACAGCAACACTTGTACACACATCAAACAAACATCAAAAACGGTCTGTTACAGTTTTCCGAACTGATCTGTACGTATTGGCCATATGTCCGGTATTGGCTCTGGTACAGGTTGGTCAATCTGCATGCGCAGTTTAACTTCACTATGATTTGAACTCGAGTATTGCTGAGTCTTCAGTCCAAATCCACTCATAAAGCTCTGAAGGGGCTTCTCACAGTAAGTGAACCTTACAATGTGGATCAAATCCTCTACCAAGCGCCTGAGAGCCCCTATCACTTAAAAAAAAAAAAAAAAAGTTAGAACATTGATCTGCAGGCCAATCTACCAAAGCAGCAGTCCACTCTGGTGCTCAGACACGCACTGCGCAAGTCCTGAACCGACTGATCGCTCGCTGTTTGCGGATTTTGCGAATCACTGCTGGTTCATCTTGGCTGTCTCGGCTTTGATGAGCGAGATCAGCTCCTGGTTGATGAGGAACACGAAGCGAAGCCCTGCAATCTGGATAAAAGAGAGACGCACTCAGTAATGATCTATTCGTCTGACTGAATAGTGCGGTATCACAATACTTGACATTTTCATTATATTTATCATATTTCATTTCGCACATAAGTATGAAACTATGCAGCCTACCATTTTTCATTTCAATGTTAACGCAAACTATTTAACAAGGAAGAGAAGGAAAAATCAGACAACCCATGTAAATAAATAACAAATAAAGATAACGGAATGATGTGCTAACGTCCAAACAGCTACTTGTTGCTATTTAGTTTGAGTTTGACAGAGACACTGTTGGTTGTTAACAGGCTCCCTGTGATTGTTCAAAATCTCTTAGAACACGTACACTAAACACCCGCAGTATCAGAAAACTGTTGTGACGTAATTTATGACAATAACGACAACATGTTGTCATATTGCCTGCCCCTACCTTCAGCATGTCTCGCATTGTCTTCTGCTTTCATCAGTGTTTGAACGAGATGAAAGCAGAAATGAAGTCTTCGTTTTTATAACTATTATAAAATAGTAATGCTGAAATGTTAGCAGCCGTGACGCCGGGCTTTATAAAGTCGATGTAGTTTAGTGTTTCTCCCGCGAGTGTTGTCAAGTGCTGTATTGTTTCCGGATTGTTTCATGATCTGTCACGCCTGAAAAACTCTTTTTCCAAGAAGTCATTACACAGCAAAGTTTAATGCGGAAACCTTGTAATTCAGTTTATAAGGAACCTCCGTTTGTCTGATCACTGTCGCTATGCTAATGCCCGCTATGGGATTTTCAAAGTTATGTGAACGGCAAGCTAACGGTACCGCACGATCCCGTAAATCTCCCTGTAACTGCTGGAGTAGAAAGGCCTACCATTGAAAAAAAACTAACTAATGGGCATGTTACAAATTTTGTTGATGCAAAAATTATAACATATAAATTGCTTTGCCCTCCTGCTAGAATTTAGAAAATATGGTAGGTTGCGGTCTACTCACCTCCAACACAGAGTTGTTGTTAAGTTTCCACTTGCTGCCAGTCAGGACTGGCCTGCCATCGATGTAGATTGGTCTGCGGCCCTCGTTTGCAATGAAGAAATCACCGTTGTTTTTGAGCTTGATGATCCCTACAGTCCAAATAAAACACCGCCATAACCAAAATTAGACCAAAAATGATCTTTAAAAGGCCGTAAGATGTCCCTACATTCAATGCCAAGGAGAAATGAGACAGAAATTCGAACATGGGTAAAAAGAGAAATGATGCTACATCTAGCAGGACCATTCATTTCAGATCAATACCCTGCTGCCTGGAGATTTTCCACGCCGGTCCCTCTAACGACAGATCCACATCTATCTGTTTGTCCTTGGTGGCACGGCCAAGCGTGATCTAAGAGGAGGCAGGTTACAGGATTAATAATGGAAAATCGAAGCCAATATTTCTTCAACCTAAAGCCAAGATGGGGAAAAAAAAGGTATATCCCAGGCAAAACAGGTCAAGTAAAACAATTTTTTAAAATTAAAAACAGTACATGAATTAGAAATTCAGAAAGAAAAAAAAATGCCAGAGGGAGATGAGTGTGTCAAACTCACCTCTCTGGACCTCATGAGGTATCGGACCATGCGTCCTCTTAATGCTGCCAACGTCTGGTTATCAAAATCCGGCGAGTTCATACCTGCAAACAATTTGGAAAATCATAGGCATTGCATACCTAATGCGAGGGTGACAAAGAAAATGCAATAGGGATTACCAACGGTTATATGACGTACAACAGTCACAATACAATTTTGTATTTTGAAACGTCACAATTTTGCATTTTGGGTCTTGGATTTTGCGTTTTTGATAATTTTGTATGCGAAACTGCAAAAACACAGAGGCTGAGAGATGCATTGCTGCACTACAAAATATTATAACAAAGAACATAAGGGTTCTTGCTTTCAGACCTTTTCCAGACAAATATATATATATATATATATTTTACTTTCAGTGTTCAGTTACAGTGCAAATTTTATAAAAAGGTCTTTAACTGTACCATGAAAAGCGAAAACCGTGATATGCGTTAGTGTGGAAAATAAGGGACTTTTTGAAAACAAGTGATTGATGGATCATTAAATTACTGTATGTATAGAACATTAGTGATCATCACAGTTTGATTTTGATACATAATTTCCACGGGGTGGACCAAAATTAGAATTGAAACATTTTATTAGCCAAGTACAAGCTGTACAAGGAATTTTTATGGATGCAGCTGTCAACATCCATTCCAGTACTATAAAGGATAAAATCATATAAAAGAAAAACTGTCACTTATAAAATACAATAAGAGAATAGATACATGTAGTGTGTGTACAGTGTAGTTACACTGTAATGTTTTGTGAAGTAATACATTTGCACAGTGGGCGCTGTGCTTATATACATCATAGTATCAGTGGTGTGTGCAGTTAAAAGCTAATACGTGACTGGCCTCAGAGTTTTGATGCGGGAGTTCATTTAGGAGAGTTATGGCCTGGCGAAAACAAATATTAAATGAATAAATTAACAAAGGCTGGTCAATTTAGGCCGTAATTTATTCTTTGAAGCACGAGAGTGAGCGTTAATGGAAACCCATTAAACCCAGTAACTGACCGGTGATGCTGTCCACCAAGACCTGCCAGCGTGGAAGCTCCTGCTCCAACTGCCTGATCTCCCTTTTCTGGTGCCGATCTGCAACCATTAGTTCTACACAGAGAACAATGACAGCAGGTTTAATAACAGTCATGTTATTATTAAAATATTAAATTTGCAAGCATGGAATGAAACCAACTCACCGTGCTCCAGTACCTCGTCCCTGCTGTCCCTAATGGGAACACATCTAGTCAGTATAACCATGTAGCGCAATAAAATAAATAAAATAAAATAAAATAAAATAAGAGCTAAAGACTTATTTGAAGTTCATAGATTTCAGCTTAAAATAATATCAACAATTTCTAATTAATGTTGAAACACTATTATTTATAGCCACATTATGAGAAAGCTACAGTTCTCTAGCCCAAGGACACATCTTAATATTTCAAACAGCGGTGTGATAAACAGCTTCGCAAGATTTGTGTTGCTGGTAACACGTTAGGTAAGAAGGGGTTCATTGTAATCACGGTTACCAACAGGGGTAAGCGCTATGGCAAAATATCATATGCCAGCAAAGTAGTACTTGCGATAAAGCTATCCCATGAAATGAACTTTTAAATATGCAACCAGTAGTTCCTAATATGCAGACTATAACTGTATGCACGAATACATTTAGGAGTGTAAGGTTGTGCTATTACTTTAGTTTGGCGTCGTCAACCATCTGCTCAGCATCCGAGAAGTTAAGAACCTGGTCTGCTTTAGGCAGAGGCTGAACTGGAAAAAGAAGGAATAATACACAAAAAACGTGTGGGATCAGTCCGAGTGTCCCAGGTTGAACAGGAGTTTAGATTTAAGCTCTGGAATTGAATTTGTGCTCACCACTTTGGTCTTCCAGTAAGTAGTACTGTTTGAGCAGCTGCCAGTGCACCAGTAAACTCTTAGCAGTGCGTGACGGGTAGAAAACGTTGGGGTGCTTATTCAACAAGTCCTGGAAAACTTCCAGTTTCGGCTGACTGTTCTGTTCGACACAAAGGAATCAAGGAATTAAACATGCACACAAATGATATGCAAATGGAAAAGATGGAGGTAGTCACTGAGCATATCATCATGACAAAATTCAGCAAATGTGCAGAGCAGGTATCGTTATTGTAACTTTCAATCTGTAACTGTAAAACTGTGAATCAATACTAGGGCCGCAACAAATATTCGATAATTATCGACGCTTATATGAAATCTCAAACTTCCATAGGCTTGGCTTATTGCCAGACAGTGTATTCTACCTTAAAATCTTTTTTCCTTACAGAGGGTTTTATATTTCACTGTAGCGAACTACATCCAACTTAAAAACATGGTTGACAATCAAAATGTTCGTCAAAACATCTGAAGTTTGGGAATTCTTTGATAAAATTGCAAACGGTAAAGTTCAGTGTTGTCTGTGTGAACAAGAATTAGCCTGGCGCAACAGCACAACGTGCACGAGAGAGCACCTGAAGAAGAAAGTTTACAGCGGTCACTACGAATTAAGTACACGTTGCTGTGTTTTAGACAACATCTAACGCCAGGTGCAATCTGAATAAGTTTCCTATACTGCTCCGGTCCGCTAGCTAGCATTGCCGAGAACCTGAAAATGAATGCAAGTAAATGAGGGCGTGCTAGCGTTGTTGACAGAGCGTGTTTAGCGCGTGCTCTTGTAGAGCCTTGTTTATCATTGATCACCACATTTTGTCGTTCATCATTAAAATCATACATACAACAAAACTACCATTACAATTCAACGTGGTCAGCGCATAATTAAGTAACAAATATTCTTTGATAAGGCAGTGAAAAAAAGACGTGCGACTCAGTTGGTCATTAGAAATTTTCTTGTCATTTTTGTTTCCTCCGTGTCATTGATCATTTAAGCAAGCATTTTGGTCTACCTCGTTTAGCGTGGGTAATTTTTGTTACTTCAGTCTCACTCCAACGCCATCAGCCATTTCAATTCGTATGAGGTTCTGGGGCGTAAATGTTAATTGAGCAGTGCTCATCATCAGGATGAACGTCACACGAAAGTAACAAAGTACCCACTGTAAACGATTAACAAGGTATACAATTGCTTAAATTATAAAAACAGCAGAGAGTTAAAAATTCCGATGCTGGTTTTCTTTTATTAAATCATTCAAATGAATGAAGTCTTGAGGTTCTTTTTTTTTTTAAAAATCCTTATAGAATATTCGAGACAGTGTTCGGCAGAATGTTTGAAAACCAAAACATGAGATAATCGCAGGCCTCATCAGTACACTGTAAACATACCCGTGGCCATGTCATCAACGCCACTACACAATTACACAATCACATGTCTGCAGCAACATGTCGAAGAGGACACGAAAGAATGCTGGCAAAGGTCACATGCCCAGATAGCGTCACATGGGCCTTTACAGAGAAAAAAACTTGGATCCCTATTGGCTTTTACGATTAAACTAAATATTTAATCTGATAGTATTTCTATTTTTGAATGTAATACGCTTCAACTGGTTTGTATATTTCTTAATGAAGTGTAACTGTTGCTACAGTTCCTGGATCCCACCACCTGCTGCACTACAGACAACAACCAAGGATGTGCTCTGTAAAAGCTATTTATATTAGTTGAATAAATTCTAGCAACAGCAAAAACTGACCTTTTCCACCTTGTTAGCTCGTGTCCTTGATCAGATTGTGCATGATGCATCTGTACTAATCACTTGTAGTGCAGCGACTTTTTCATGCCTCTAAACGGCCCCTGACGTACTGATTACATCACGGTAACCTCCGTTACCGGCTGGCTCAAATAAATGTGGCCTCTCTTTAACCAGCTCGTGCATTCGTTTTTCAGTCCAGTTAACATTGCTAATTAGCAAACATAACGTTAACTTATTAACTCGCTATCTTGCAAGATGCCTTCGCTTTTATGATATGGCTGCAGGATAAGACCTGACGTTTTGTTAGTACTGGAAAGGAAAAAACACAAACATGCATTTATCCATATGATTCAGCGAAATATACTGTCATGTCTTTTACATTTGAGTGTGACATTAATTGCAGAGTTTTCGAGCAACCAAACCATAGGACTGGGACAAGTGCATTGCTAGCTAATGAATTGATTAGCTAACGAATCCACTCCTGTTTGCATATAGAGATTTATAACTACAGTGCTTCATAGTTACAGGTTGAAAATATGCTCCACACATTTGCAGAGCCGTGGAAACTAGAAATGGCCGTTCTTATTTCGACTGCTGTTAATCAATGTCTAATTTGCAGTCAGACGTCCGATGAACGGTTTGTACCGAGTGACCTTGTTCTGAGGAAAAAACAAACAAACTGCTGACTCACGGAGCAAATCTTAGCGAGCAGCGCCTCCTCGACCTGGCTGAACAGAGCTTTGCTCTGAATGGCAGCGATGGCCTCAGGGTGGAGCTGCCTCATGGCCTGCCACGCCAGCCTGCAGAAAAAAAAACACCACCATCACACCCACACACACGATTAATCAAAGATACATTCAACACGGTGGAAACGAAGAGGGTGGGGAAAGTGTACATTTGAAAGAACGTTGCGCTCTCACTGCAGCTCAAAATCTCTGCCAAAACAGGGCAAACTGTAATATGCATCGGAAGATTTTCACATGAAGTCCACTTTGGAAGCCGTTTCTCACTGCACTTACTTGGATATGATGGGGTCGTAGAGCAGAGCGTACCACCGCTCCTGAATCTCCCTCAGCGTGAACCGGCAGCTAAACTTCACGCCCAGGTGAACCGAGGTGAGATCTGTAGTCTGAACACAACACCACACACTTAGCTTGTTTGGTTGGAGAAGTTTTTAAATAAATAAAAGCATAAGGCGTTTTTCAGCTGTGTACTTTTCCAAAAAAAAAAATTATATATATATTTTTTAAACTGAGTCAAACGCTGTTTTAAAGCATTTAATTAAATGAAATATAGTATACATAAAAAAATTGTATAAAATAATGATGTATAAATAGAATACATAAACTTATGGTTGTGATTATTAAACCCCTTGTTGGCATGAAAGGTGTTTCTAAACCTGTAGCACTGCGTTAATGAGCAGCAGGTCGTCGGTGGGCTTCCAGCGGCCGAGGTCTTTCGTGATCTGCAGCGGCTGCTTGCTCTTCTTCACTCGTTTGGTGATTGGGGATGGCGTGATCACCATGGTGAGTGGAGGAGTTAAAGACGTGCTAGACTTGGAAACCTGGCACGTGAAACACAAGGAACACGCACAGAGAAACGTAATTTGTTAATATTCAACAATATCATTATCATCATCACCAACACTTCGTAATATCATCACTAGAGGTGACATGTATTCATTTTGTGTCTTAATATTGAATTTGGTTAGGGATTCGTTCATTCTAATATACACTTCTATTAGTGGTTGCATCTCTATTGGGAGCTTGGCCTTTATTTTAGTGCTTTATTTGGAGAGCATAGTGGAAGACACGTGTTAGGTAATGATTGCAATACAGAAATTTAATACCTGCACATGTCTGAAGTACAGATTGGTTTATCATACATCTTGTAATAAAAGGTTAGAAACACAGACAGACGCAGCCAAAGAGCACAGTGCAGAATGAAGAGCAACAGAATGGGAACAGGAATAAGAAATAATAAGCAAATAATAATGAGAAGAATAACTTTTAATAAATACAATTGATAAAATAAAAGAAGTATATAGGTTCAAATAAAATAAGTTGGAGGAGAAATTACATTCATCCGTCAGAAAGGAGAAAAACAAAAACAAAGAACCTTTATATTCAATACCTTCTTTTTCTCACTGGATGATGGCTCGCTCCCAGGGCAGCGGATTGGCTCCATGCCTGGTGGGCCTTTGACCCTGCTGGAGGATTTAACCAGGCTGCTCTCAACCAGCTCATCATCAAACTTCTTCCTCTTGATTGACCTGGAAAAGAAAAGGCAGGACTGATATACCGTTCTTTCAGGATGAGCATTTGAACTGTGCATGAACTCGAATCAAACAGGAAAGGACATGGTTAATTTAATCAGGGTTAACAGCATGGGTATTTCCACATCTTTAAAAGAAACACGCACATTAAGGAGGAAAACAATACTTAAGGATAGCAAAAATTCAGTATGACAAACCACACAACCTAATATGCCAGTACGTTTTCCCTATCGGTAAATAAACACACATTACATCTGAAGGGAAAGTAGGCGTCACCTGGAAGAGCTTCTCCTTTTTGGAACGAGACCCCCTCCACCGAAGGCCTGGGCCGCCGGTCTCTTTAAGTCCTTCACACTCGTCCCCTCCTCGTCCTCAGACCTGCTCCGAGCTGCCAGATTTCCCACGTTTACCCCTCCAACCACCGCAGGGACCACATCTGCCTTAGCATCTGCACACACACACACACACACACACACACAGGAACTTGTCAAAACATCATCAGTGGACAATATCCAAATGAGATCAGCACCTGCTTTTGAACACACATTGACTCATTCTGCACAGTGCACACACAACCTCATCCAAACCCAACGCCACTCATCTCCAGTCACGTCTCACTTGATGAACTTCAATGTCATGGGCAACCCTGTACAGGAAGAAAACACCCTTCTCTACAAGACGCCTTGAGGGCAGCAAACGTAGAGCTCGGCCTCATTCGGCTCATTAAACGAATCACCCGATTCATGAAGCAAACAAGGATGAACCGAGTAGCGCTCGTGTCAGTCGCTCGAGCACGTCACTCGTCCTGCAGCAGTAGCATGGTCCTTAAGCTAGCCACGTCATGTTGGGCTTGTTTTTAAATGTCCACGTGCAGTCTTACCTTTTTCCATGACGTCGTCTGTTATCAGTGCAGCAGAACGTTGGTGCAACGCTGAATTTGCATCCGTTAAGCCGCTCGCATTGAACGCACACCGCTGATTACCGCGCCGGCTATACGTGTGGCCATTTGTCGAGACGGTACACAAGGCAGTTAGTTAGCCGTTAGCCGTTAGCATGCTAACAGCCGCCGACCTTTTGTTTGACCGAGGCGAACCGCTCTAGCGAATGCTAGCCTACATGTAACTACAGTCCACGGCCCAGTTTATCTGAGACGGAGGAAATATGACTTTGGCTGAAGGTTTGCTGTAACACCATCGCGTCGTTCCTAATACTTACAGACATATAATTATGCCCAAATGGGTGTTGCTAACCGCTGTGTGAAGCCAGCAACAACGGGCCATGTTTGGGCAACGCGCGCCGGAAGTGGATTTAGCCTCTTTACAAAACAAGAGTTCATGTGTAAACGCTACATGTGAAGGATGATAATAATAATAATAATGATAATAATAATGATAAGAAGAAGAAGATGAAAAAAAGCGTAACGTAATATAAACAGAAAAGGTACATTTTAATATGTTATTTAAAAAAAAAAAAAAAAAAGACCCATGCGGAAATTTGAGCCATTCCACCCGTTTTCATGTTCTCAAGCTAAATACAGTATCAGACACACTTGATTTTTGGAAACATGAGTAGTGCTGAGTTGTGGCAAGTGTAAGGATGGATATTACCATTAAATCATTTATTTACTTACTTATTTATTTATTTATTCATTCATTTATTTACTCACTCACTCATTTACTCACTCATTTACTCATTCACTCACTCACTCATTTATTCACTCACTCACTCATTTACTCACTCACTCACTCACTCATTTATTCACTCACTCACTCATTTATTCACTCACTCACTCATTTACTCACTCACTCACTCACTCATTTATTCACTCACTCACTCATTTATTCACTCACTCACTCATTTACTCACTCACTCACTCACTCATTTATTCACTCACTCA
>JAOUQW010000001.1:16198032-16213445 GCA_028565825.1 Olivaichthys viedmensis
TTGGAGAAGCTAAAATATTGTAAACTTCTAGACTCAAGTGAAACCATAAATGTACCTCTCTTCCTCCTAGCTTTCTTACACCTTTTCTTTCCTTTTTTTGCACAGTAAAAAGACCTTGAGTCTTATAACAGTGGTATGAGGAAAGGAAAATAATAATAATTATTATTATGATAATTATATAATGTCCTGATTCTACACCAGGTGTTCAAGAGGGTTTTTTTTTTGTTTTTTTTTTACAGACGCTCAGTGTGGCAAGGAAACTGTTAATTATAGCTTAGCATGGCCTACTGGTTTAATTCTAATTAGATACTATTGGCAGCTATTTATGGATTATACCACACCCTTAAAACCCAACACCAGCCTTATAGAAACATCAGCGCCATCCATAATTAAATGGACAGTATGCTGTAGACGAGTGTTATGCTTGCGAATTCCTGCTTGTGTTAGGGGCTTTTAGCCTCCGATAGCCCTCAGCAAGTGAAATATTTTTTCACCATAAAAAACTCCATAGTTTGTTTCGGGGTATACCATTGGCCTGGGTTAGTTCAGGTGATTTGCCAAGTGAGTTTTAAGGCACTTGGTTGAGCAGATGCTTTTGTACATTGAGAATTCATCCTGCTGCTGCCGTCTGCAGACACATCATCAATAAAGACAAATGAGCCTGTTCCACTGGCAGCCGTACATGCTTTTACCACCATGTTTCACAGATGAGATGGTATTCTTTGGATCATGAGCAGAATTTTTTCCTCACATTTTCCTCATTACATCATTCTATGACAGGTTAACCTTAATCTTATTTGTCCATAAGACTTTGTTCCCGAACTTTACAGATTTTATTGTGTTCTTTTTTAGCAAACGGTAACTTGGCCTTTCTTTTTTATAGGCTCACCAGAGGTATGTGGTAAGTGGTTATAAATCTTCTGAGGTCATCCTGGTGGCATCTTTGACACATCCATGCCTACATTATGTATAGTAATCTTGATCTGTTCAAAAAAACGTCTTCATAAGAAATGTATAATTTATTCATTGTCTGCCGGTTTATTTTCTATTGCTAAACTCAACAGTGAGTTTTTGCTCGTTAACAACGTATCCGACGACACTGACTTTGACATGTGGAATGTTTCTAATACTTACCTTCATGATGTCATGCTTTAGTGGCATTAATGCTTCTTTTGTACTCGTGTTAAGAGAAAATAGAAACCCAAACTACATTCAATGTCTCATCTAAAATAAACTCTAGACATAGTCTTATTGCACAATAACTGATATGGTAATATGTATAAAAAGGACTGTGAATCCTATAAGTTTCACCTAACAGTGCAGGGTTGCCAGGTCTGTGTGACAAAACCAGCCCAAAGGCCTTTCAAAACTAGGCCCAAAAGTAGCCCAATTGTCAATAAAACCAGTCCAATTCCAAAACTCTAAATCTGACCCTCCCAAACCCTGTGTCAAACTCCAAAACCATGACTATCGTTGCCAAACATACTGTTATATTTACAAAATAATCACCCAACCTCCAACCCGCGGACAAAAGAAAATCAATCTGCAGCAACAAGTCAAAAGTAGCCCAATTTTGCGTGCCACCGTCCAAATTAATTACAGACTGCATTGTTTGCTGTAACTACAGACTCCGCACAACTTAGTGCATGCTGTACATCACTGTACCAAACATACGAACACTCTTTTTGTATATAAGTATACTATGTGTCTTGCTGCAGTGATAGGAGGCTGGTAGCCAGGCAGGGGCTTGCAGCACTGCAGGAAACCGAGGATTGATTTGTTCTCTTCATAAAAGCACTGTGATCATTATCTCTGTCTGAAGGGGACCCAGGGAAGCCATTTATCATCACTCACACACATGCACACACATACACAGGCTATTAATCAGGAGGACGTAGTTGCTGGCTGAAATAAGATAATAAGAAAAATATAAAGCATCTAAACAGTTCGACTGTATGTTGGCCTTGCAACCGAGTGCATTTCTTCATCTGATCTAAGAGTAGTAAATGATAATAGACATAGTGTTGTTTTAGGGCTGCCTCCTCCCACTCAGCACTGTCTACATGCTCTCTAGGCTGCAGTATGATTCCATCCTCCACAGCTCTCACTCAAATTCAGACATGCTATTACTGTCAGACCTAACATGATTAACGCCCGTTCAGTAATATACACGCTAACTAAATTCTATGTTTGGAAAATATGCTGGAAGCTGTAAAAGGAAATTCCCACTGTCACTCTGTGTTTAGTTACGTCTTATCCTAAGTATTAACTGCTTCACGTCTGTAAATGTGAGAAAAAGATCCTTTCTCTGCACGGTGCTGATGGTGACTGACATCATCTCTGTGCACCCTGCGTCTAATGTCAATGTTGAGGTGTCACTGAGTGGAATTGATGCACCACATCAGCTTGTGCACTCAGTGAACCAAAGAGACGCTGGGCGTCACGGTAAAGCAGACCCACCGCACTCCAGCTCATTATATAGGGCATTATAGAGCTCTATTCAGTGCCTGATTAATCTCATCCAGCTGCCTCCAACTCACGGCCCGATGGGGCAATGGAACGCTATCTGGAGCTGCTAATAAGATAACCGCTGAGATCTGCACTCTCTCTTAGCACATTAACGTTCACTCTTTCAGTCTGAAACTATTTTCATTATCTGGGCCCATAATTTGCTTTCCCCTCAGCCACCCAGGGGGATGCTGCAAATGGAAGCAGCAGTCAAGGGCAGGAACAGTTAGCGCAGCCCCATGCCTTGCATGTGAAATAAATTTCTTGCTCACAAATAGCTGTGTGGGGAGCTCAAGTTAAACTTTGGTGTGGTTTTTGTTTTTGCTTCACTTCTGTATGAAATTCAATTCAATTCAATACAATTTTATTTGTATAGGGCTATATAGGACATTTTCACAAAGCAGCTTTACAGAAATCCGGGTGTAGATCTAGATCCCTAATGAGCAAGCCGGGGGCGACAGTGGCAAGGAAACCTTGAGAGGAACTGGGTGACACCCGATAGTGGGATTATAAATCACCAGGGGAAAAGACAAACAGTACTAATGTGTTTAAAGGATGTTTGGTAATGAGCATATTGTAATTAAGAGTCCTGGGATGAGCAAAGGATAGTCTTTATGATTCCAGCTGCAGTCCATAGGAGATGCAAATCTGCAGTATCGAGGTGAGATTATCCATTTAAGTAGGAAGGTGCGTCCTAGGCATAAACTGTTTTTGGGAAGTGCAAGTCTTTAGGGTGTCCATATGAATAGATTCTCAGTCTGTTTTAATGAATCTCATTTTAGGCACAGTATAGTGCTAGATGCAAGGTTAAAGACAAAACATGTTCTTTGAGCTATATAGTGGGGCCAGGGGGGCACAAAAATCTAGCTGCGCAGGGTAAACCAGGTAGTTAGCTAGTTATCTAGTCACCCTATTACTATACTAGCCTAATTAGTTTAACATAATTCAATATTAAAACAATCCCCAAAGATTATAAACGCTGGTTATCAAACCTGTTTTTCAGACCTGTCCCCAGATCTTGTTGTAGTGTTTGCTTTGCCATTTGTGAAGGCTGAAACTATAGTGTGCTGCACCAATAAACAATACAACCACCTTTTCAGTAATTGCACATTTGCCCTGATTGTAACTTCTTAGTTTATCCAAGGCACCTTATATGGATATCAAATATGGATCAAATTCAAATATTGATAATCATAGTATCACATAACATGAATCCGAAGTGGATGGCGGCTTTACAGGATTGAATTTTGTCATTTTTTAAAACTTGGGGGATCCCCTTGTATCTCCCCTCAAATTGAGCCCTGCTTATAATGTGCTGAACAAGTTCATATCACCAAGGGCATGGAGGCTGCCACCAAAAGGGTGAAGATGCTATAGGACAGTGCACATGGAATAATTACTAGATAAATTGTAGGAAAGTAGCCTCATGGTAAACTGATGTGTGACAATAACATGTTAAAAATTCAGTACATACATCTTGATTGGTCATGTCCCAGTACGGCCTCTCCCCATAGGACATCACCTCCCACATGACGATGCCGTAGCTCCATACATCACTCGCTGAGGTGAACTTCCTGTACTGGATGGCCTCTGGTGCGGTCCATCGGATGGGTATTTTCCCTCCCTGCAACACAGAATCAAAGGTTCAGAGAGAATTAGTTAATGCAGACTCATTTACATTAAGTTCACACTGTAAAAGCAACACAAGACCAATAAAAAAGATTATTAGTGTGATTAATTATACTGTAGAATTACTGAATTTGTGGGAATTTGCAGGAGTTTGGTTTAGGTGAAGCTGCTTTGTGCTATTGTAAAATGTGCAAACAAAGCAAAAAACTGACTTGACTGGTTGCTATAGTTATATAATTAAGACCTCTCACCAGGGCACTGGTGTAGGTGGGGTCAGACGTGTCATCCTCCAGGAAGCGGGAGAGCCCAAAGTCTGACACCTTACACACCAGGTTGCTGTTAACTAGGATGTTCCGGGCTGCCAGGTCACGGTGCACGTAGTTCATATCAGCGAGGTACTTCATCCCTGAGGCAATACCTCGCAGCATGCCTACTAGCTGGATCACAGTGAACTGCCCATCATTTTGCTGTAAGATATGAAAAAAATATCATCCATAATATCATGCCGGCTGTCTTGGATGGTTCTTAGCTAGTTAACACAACAGGGGCTTGGGAATGATAACAGATGATTTCATGATTCATCTGCACTGGTTTAAGTTTCTCTGTGGATTGCCAAGGTTGTTTTTAAAAAAATCAGATCTAGGCTAGGGGATGACTCTAAAATAGACAGTAAGAGTTTTGATTTGTGCTAAGCTGGATGAGAGCAGACGTTGCCTGTCCCACACTGAGCCCTAATAAATTCTTCAGCTGTTCTCCAAGACTGTCATAAAGTCCTGCATGAGAAGCTCCTGCTGCTTTGACCCAGCTGTGGTTCCAGCTGCTCCCATCTGCAGGCCCACCACAGGAGCCACAGGAGATGAGAGCAGCAGGCCCTGTGTAGACAGACACACACGGCTCAAGTGCTTAGACATGTCCGTCTTTTGTTGTGTGTTTGTCTGTTCATGTCTTGGGGTGCATGTCATTCTTGTTATTATCGTTGTGAAGTATGCTGCTAAAGCTTTGCTGCTCTATAGTCTCAGTCTCAGATGCAGTCTTACACTTAGCCATAAGCTTCAAAATCTGATTGACTGTCTACTTCCATGTATTTGCACTACCGTGTTTCTGATGGAAAAACACAGAAAAACTTTTGAACACTGTGACACAATGAGCTTTTCAGAGCAGGATATAGTCACTGGATTGAAAAAAGTTCACAGCAGTAGACGAGTCTTTAAAAATTAGATTTTCCCAGAGTTTTGTTTGAAACAGTGGTGAGAAAACAAGATATGGGAAAAGTATGTGGTCTGTCGGTTGCAAAGTCAGTCAAATGGCCTTTTCATGTTAAAGTAGGTGGTTCTTAGCCAGGATTTATTGATAACAGCAATAGCTAGAAGTCTGTCTTGTGAGACTAGGCGCTATATACCTACAGATTCAGGTGCTATATAAATTAATCCTAATATTGTAATTATTATTAATAACGTATGCCGCTAGGAGGTCCTCATAGGCTTTCATACTGTCTCCTGTCACACTAAAACCCTCGTACAAACCCTTCCTCCTCATTAAACAACCTTTCTTATGCCCCTGGCATCTCCTAACTTATCACCATCATACCAAACCTCCACAGCAATTAACTTCCATAAATTATTCATAAGTTTCAAATCCTCCACAAATACAAACCGGCGCTCTAATCTCCCCGCGCTGTTTGCTTATAGTTTAATTAAAGGGACTCTTAGCCCAAACTAATTTGGATCCACAACCTGAGCAAAGTATATGTTCTGTTTTCCTTGATTATACAAACTGTATTCGATTAGTAGGTTTATCAGCAGCCATATCTCACTTGTGTCATTCTCACACTGACACCTTCTCAAAGTCAGGTTCTTAGGTGTTTGAATTTCACATTTCAGTATATATATATTGAGGATAACTTTCAGCAGAGTGTTTTTTCTCAATCTCAGTTCTCTGTAAGCTGTCCTTAGGAACCTCAGCAAGCAAGGGAAATTTGTTGTTGCTCTCAATAGTGGCAGCTTGTTCCCTTCTGTTTCAGTGTAGATCTGCCACACTTGCATGTTCAAGTTATGATGGTCTCAGCAAATGTCATGTGCCACAATACTTGTTTTTTGAAAGCTGTCAGAATAGCACAAACATATTTCAGCGTTAAAGCACAAACAAAACACACACATACACCTCTTACAATGGTGCACTAGGTCATCTAAAGTAAAATGCAAATGAAGTTTGGCATCAACATCATGTCAAAAAATAGGGATGTTTTCTCTCAAAATAAATATTTACAGAGACAGTGGGGTTCAAAAGTCTTGAATCCCCCACTAAGAGCTTTTTTTTAGCAGTTGTCAAAAACTACAACTACAACTAAGTATTTAAGTAGTTGATGCTTAAGATTCAAGAATACGTTATTTAAAACTGAGAAAAATCAATTGTTAGCTATTTGAGAAATTCTTGTATGAAACTGAAATATATTGAAATATCATGTTAGCTTACCAATTGTGACAATTAAAAAAATTGTTGTGTTTCAATAAAATGGTGGAGCAGCGTTTAGTGTCAGCGTTACCATAACAATGAGACGCGCATGATTTCTATCAGCGCGTTAATTCATTATGATGTCCGTATTGAACAGACATCGAGAAGAATTTGTGACCGCAGTTAATTTGGCTCCGCGTTAGATATTTTTTAATATAGTTTTTTTGTTGTTTTTAACCATAGTATTGTGACGTCGGCAAAGAAGAGGCGTGACAAGGAAGCATCATAAAACAATGCAATTGCTTTTTTATTGGCAACACACTCTTACAGCACAAAACTGAATGCTTGGGGGTTAGTCAAAAAACAAAAAAAACATGGGGAAGCTGGCGGGGGTGAACAAAGCCCTACCGGACTCCTGTTGATGGTGGACACAACAAACCCAGAATAATGTGCTGAGCTGACACGGACAACAAAACACACATTTCCCCCCTTGCACCGAACACCCATTCCAACCAAACAGGGTATTATTTATATAATAAAAAATAATAACAGGCATCCGTGGGGGCTCACAGATATGCAAATGAGCACACCATGCAGGCGCCGCGACGCCACACAGCAACATAAACCATTACACAGTCTCAGTCCAAGACAAACATCTCTGGTTGCGCCGTAGCACCCTACTTCACCTCCGGTGCCGGTCTCGCAGTCCTGGTCAGAGTCCACGGTGGGTTCCCGGGACCGGTACAAGGCGAGGGAATCCCGGTGTACCACTATAGTCTGTACCCGTCCGGACCTGGTACACCACCTCTGAGAGCCTGTTTACCACCAAACAGGGCCCCTACCAGTTGATCTGTATCTTAGGGCAGTGCCCCTTGCGCCGCCACGGGTTGAACAGCCACACCCGGTCCCCAGCACACATAGGTTCTCCTTGGCACTGAGTGTCATAAGCCCGCTTTTGCCAGCTGCTCGCCTCCTGCTGTCGCTGCCTGACAAGAGAGTGTACAGTCTACATCCAAGCCTATAAGTTCCGTCACCGTACCAGCTCCAGAGTATGTGTCCGGCGGTGCACCAAACACAAGATCCATGGGGGTCCGCAGCTCCCGTCCAAACATCAGCACTGCCGGTGTGAAACCTGTGGACCAGGGAAAGATGCTTGCCCCAGTTACGCTGGTGGCAGTGGTAACGATGGCTAGCTGGGTGGTGAGTGTCCTGTTGAATCACTTGAAGAGGCCGTCGCCCTGTGAGTGCAATGGTGTAGTTCTGGTCTGTCAGATACCCAGCCACTGACAGACTTCACCCATGGCCTCACCTCGAAGTTCCTCCCCTGGTCGCTGTGGAGCTCCTCCAGCACAGCGAACCGGCAGAAGAATTCCTCTAGAAGCTTTCCCACCGTAGTAGTTGCACTCTGGTCCGGAACCGCACACACCTTGGGCGCGTAGTCCATGGCCACAAGGACGTCGTTCCCGGCATTAGTGATGGGAAAAAGACCTAGGACGTCGGGGGCCACCCTCTCCATGGGGGAAACACTGCTGGACAGTCTCCACTTTCGCGGGGTCGGTGGCCACCCCTCCGCTGCTGATGCCGTGGCCCAGGAACTTGACTTCACGCTCCAGGGTTAGGGGGTTTCCCATAGAGGACTGGAGTGGACTTGCCTGCTCGCCAGTCACTTCTGCTGTTTTGGCCTCGCACCTCACCTGCTGCCCCGGGTTCCAGAGAATGAGCTGAGTCTCCGTTCGGTTCATGCCGCCTCTTTCCCAGCATGTGAAGTCCTGCCGGTGACGGACTTCACATATACGTCCACGGGCGTCCAGCCTGCGGGAGCTCTCTTGCCGGCACCATTCAGGAATTTTTGCTAAATGGTGAATATAAAACTCTGAGCCAACTTTACTGCGGTGAATTCGTGTCCAGCATCTGCCTCAAAATTTTAAAAGTTTGATGCCTATTCCACTGCCCATCTCGACTTAATATTATTTTTTAAATCATTTAAAATGTGTAACATAAACTGCGTTTCTTCACCAGGACTTTTTTTTTTTTTTTTTACACCAGCCGTGTTGGTCACGGCACATACGCAAATCGTACTCGTCCCGATTGTGAAAGTAATGGGATACAAAGGTTTGCATAGCTAACCTTTCTAACATATCTATTTAAACGTTTATTAAACGTAAGTAATTTCATTCGGATTGGCCTCAATCTGTTTACTCTGTTCTGACTGAGGTGTATACATGAACGTTTTTATTTGATTATTGACAACGATTATTGACGAATTATTAGGCTACATGTAGACATAACAGTCCTGTATGTTATGCATTATTGTCACCACTGTTTTCAGTAAATAATAACAGACAAATTGACTAAAGAATGATGTAATCTTGTTTGAGAAATAAAACCCTACCATATAGGCCCACTGCTTTTTACATCTCTCACTGCTGCATGCCTTCCTCAGACGGTATATCTTTCTTTCACTCAAGCAGAGACAAGATATCACAAGTGCTTTTACACATGTAGTAACAAAGGCTTACAAAACGAAAGCCAAAGCCCTGCAGACTAAATTATGCAGGTTACACTTCTCAGGAAAAAAAGCCTTTACACCCTGATTTTACATTCATTACAAGGCATCACACATTTATTAATGCCAATTGTAAAACAGCACGGCGGGACATGTTGAGAACATCGCGGTGTGGCTTGTGCATATGTTTCATGTCCCAACATGAACTCAGAAGACCTGTGATCAGCAAGGCACGAGCCTGCACTGCACTGAGACTGAGGCTAAATGGAATAAATTCAAATAAATGCTTTACAAATGTTGGACTGTTTCGCCCCAGTTTACCTCGCCTCATTTATGCCCCATAATCACAGTGGTGTCTTGTTTCTGATAATTGTACTTCCTGACACCCCTTAAAGCTGTGTGTCAAGGATAAAATAAGTTTCCACTCATGATAGATCAGAGGCAAAGCTATACTAATGAGAAAAATAATTCCCCCATGTCCCCCAATTTACATAAGTCAGTTTTTCGGTAACTTTAAACGCACATAAAGGGCAATTAGCATAAAGGTTTCTGGACGTCCACTCTTTCTCCAGTGACTCTGATGTCTGCCAGATCTGGTCACTTGCTTCCTGACAGCAGTCTCCTTCTCTAATTTCCAACTCCGCTTCATTTCTCTGGGATTTGAGAGATGATCCCTGTCAGCTTAACTTCATGAGTTTGTACAGACAGAGGAACTTTAAACCCATATACTTTGACTTCCAGTTTCATGTACATAAATTGTGATTGAGATTAAAATATTTACCATTACTAATTGATGTATTTCATAATGTATACTAAGAATATATGGTGTATATATTTATTAACTTATTAGGATGAAGTGCATAACATAGCGAGCGTATCAGAGACAGTGTGACTGATGTGATATCAGAGCATGACTAACAGAGTGACATTTCAGAAACACTAGAGTACCTTTATGTAAAGTAAGCTCAATCTCAAAGCAAATGTTAGTGTGGCAACCCATGGAGATGCAGAGAGGAAGGCTGTGGGCATATTAGCACAGAAAGATTGCTCAAATCGATATGGAAAGTACATGTGCACAGTGGGGAGGCCTGTTGAAAAGGGCCATTTGGGTATTAAAGACAGCCCCCTGAGGGGGATTACCTAATGTACACTGTGGTAAATAAAGAAGAGATATTTGACATGCACACACACACACTAATGAGGGGCTTTCATTTAGTTGCATGTTTGTCATTTCTTGATGGTCTCTTTCATTTAAAATACAATGTAAATATCTATGATGTTACTGTGTGTGTGCTTGCGTGTGTGTGTTTGTGTGTGTGTGTGTGTGTGTGTGTGTGCATGTATCAAATGTCCCATGATGATAGGAATACATTATAATTTTGACCTTGTGGGGACATTTGGCTTGTCCCCAAAAATAAAATAGCTTTTTTACAAAAATTCAGCGTTTATTTGAAAAACTAAAAGGTATGAAATACCTTGTGAGGCCGTTAGTCAAATGTACCTTTCACATAAACAAAAAATACTCTCACATTCACTACTTTTACCTCTTACATACTAGTTTTACTTGTCACACTCCTTCAAGTTGGGAAGGTGAGAGGTAAAAGTAGTACATGTGAAAGCATTTTATTTGTATATGAGGGTTTAAATAACAGTGTAAATGTTGTTTACTTACCCTAAGGAAAGAGTCCAGTGAGCCGTTCTCCATAAACTCAGTGATGATAATGACAGGGCTGCTTTTGGTCACCACTCCTTCCAAGTGTATGACATTGGGGTGGTCAAACTGTCCCATGATGCTGGCCTCACTCAGAAAGTCCCGTCTCTGCTTCTCTGTGTAGCCTGACTTCAGTGTCTTAATGGCGACAAACATCTCCCTCTTTCCTGGGAGCTTCAGGTTGCCACTGCACACCTCCCCGAACTCACCTAAAGAAGGACAATGTTAGAGAGTGGTCTTACAGTAAGGAATATTACAATTAAAATAAAAGACATAACTGTAAGAGAATAACTTTTCTATCTTTGTCCTAATTGTACCTGCTCCGATGACCTGCTCAATTTTCACACATGAGATGTCGATCTCCTTTGCAAACTCTCTCACTGCTTCGTTGGGGTCTTCATAGGTAAATGGATCAATGTAGATTTTCATTCCTGGAGACACTTAGGGAAAAAAGACTGGTTATAATATTTAAGGCTTAGTGGACTCACTTTAGCTTCTTGAAAAAGCCATACCAAACTTCACTGTAAGCAATGACTAAGAAAACTCTGCATAAGCATACGCATGATTCTTCAAATTGGACGGCTTTCCATATTGCTCAAGATGTGGTGGTTGACGTTGGCATGACTGTAGCCAGTGGAGCGTGACAAGCTTTCCAGGAGCTATGATGTAGGATGTCATGGTTGGGATCCTATCAGCCATTTCTGCCTTGGCAAATAAAAAGGCCTTTGATGGCAAGTAAAGTCTTCAGAGCCTTCAAGTGCCCCTTGCTTTAAATATTCAGATTCTCAGCTACACATCTGGCCCTGTGCAATTTAATGGCTATTGTGCGCTCATACACTTGGCTGGGAAAAGCTCAGTGCAGGAGATGGTAGAATGGGCGGACTAGAGAGCTACATTGGAATGGGGCCAGGGGTAATTCAGCCGCTTTCCGTATGGTATGGGGACAAAAAGAAAAATATTCCGCAATGCCAAATTTGAATGGGGATAGGCTTTATGGTAATACCCATGGGAATGGTAATAAAATGTTTATTTACACCATAGTAATGGTAATGAAAGGACTAAAAAAAAAAGCAATAAATGCAAACTGCAATTATCAGCTCTATGCATAGTCATTCACTGAAGCAGGGTTTAAAGTAGGCCTACTCTACTCCTACTAATGACTCACTAATTAACTTTGAACAATGATGAAGGTGCTGAAGGCAGATTTTATTAATCAGAAAAGCAATAAATCTATAAATAAACCTGTATTGGTAATGCATTATGAATCAGAAAAGCTATAAATCCTGTATTAATAATACATTATTAATCAGAAAAGCTATAACTCCTGTATTGGTAATGCATTATAAAACGTATTATGTGTTATATCGCATCCATAATACCTTGTAATATCTGTATAAATGCTCATAAGCAGTAAAGTAGTAGTTAGGGTTATAAAGCGTGAGCGTATTACTTTAGAATGGAAACACATTATAATATCTGTTCATAAAAACATTGTAGACACTAATGCACTATAACACAGGCTCTGCATTAGAACATGCGATACAGATACTACACCAGAGCCTTATAGTGCATTACAACATTGGTATGTACAATGCTCTTATGAACAGATTATAATGCGTTATGTCACCTGACATTATGAAGTCGTGTCCTCATATGATATAAAGTGTTATGCATGCATAACACATAAGCTATAACTACTTATGAGCATTTATACAGGCTTATGCCAGGCATTATAAGGTATTGTGTATGCTATAACATGTTATAAATGTATTTATAATGCATCATGAATACAGGATTCAGTGGAAGTGTTACAGCTTACATCTAAGATTTGAGTGGAATAGTGCAAAGAGCGACATTTGGAAAAAAATCACTCATCAAAGTTGATGGACAGAGTATCTCATTTTCATCATGTGTAATTCCTTCTGTAAATTAAATGTGTTTAAAAATGTCTTTATTAAAATATGCCAAGGTTTAAGGATATATAAAATATAAACATTTTAAGGACAAATAGTGACATTAACACTTTGTACTGTACTGTAAAACCTATTGCCTTAATGGTACACGTATAAAAAGGCAAATAATAATTTACAGGACAGAATAGACATATCTTAATGAGGGATGGGGACAGAATTTTGTCCCTGTGTCACTCTCTAGGTCGTACCATGCGTTTGCCAGGAAGAGAAGGAGGAGGAGGAGGAGGAGGAGAAGTGAATGAAATATCAAATAAAAATGAAAAGATTTAGAGGTGCACAAGGTCAGAATGTGCCATTCCAGTGTAATCACACAACAACGTTCATTTTTAGACCATCTCTATTCCTCCTTACCATGTCAACAGTGAAGGTTTGAGAACTGAGCTGCTATCTGTTAGAGACGATTTTAAAAAGGTCACACTACAAGCGGGAATTGTGTGACCTCCCCATCAGCCTGAGTGGTACCGTAAAATAGCTGAACAGATAGTGAGAGTGAAAAAGAGGGAGGAAGGAAGATGGAGGGCAGCTTCTGTCGCTCTGTGCTAATGGATGAATGCTTGACTTTCCACAGTTTACCAGTCTATGCTCACCCAGAAATGACCTCCATAAATATGCTGTTTACTGCTATCCCCTACTATTGATTACACCAAGCAAATGCTTTCTCAATTGATAAGCAAGGGCAAAGCAAAAATTTGAAATTCTCAGGCAAAGGGATGGGAGAGAATGGGAGAGAGAGAATGTCTAGCTTGAATTTAATGCCTATAGGGTCTTAATTCCTCATAATTATAATTAAGCTAGAATAAAATGTTTATTACTATAAATAGGGAGTAATGCAAGTAGAGAAGGAACTGTTCTTATAATGGCATTTCTTTATTACCTTTTTTACAGCCTTTATTACCTCGGTTGGTTGTGTGTGAACTTATCTAAGCTTAATGAGCTTGTCATGGTTTGTTGGATGGAAAAAAAATACAGATATTTACAAAATAAATAAATATGGCGCTCAAACGTATCACCCTTCGAGGTGATACTGAGAATTATGGAATTGATATTTCATAGATAAGGCTTGAGGTGGATGAAATGTTGTTGTTTTTTTCTCTTTCACTGTGAAAAGATGAGGAATTGAGACCACTAAGAAAAGGCATCAGGCTTTAAGACAGCACTAATAATAGTAATGTGTAAGAGGTTCTGAATGAGGTGGTAGTTAGGGAATGGAGGCATAACCAGATAAAGGTGTAGAAGTGAGGGAGAGTGTGTGTAGAGGATTAGGGTTAAACACTCACTGTGGCCGCTGGTGTAGTGCTGCAGCTTGTCTGTGTACTCTGAATCTGCTCTCTCAAAGCCACGTCTGCTGGGACAAAACACACAGAGCGGTGGTCTCACGGGGTAAAGCAGAGGAAACAACTACAGTAAAACTCCATAATTATTGGCAACCTTCAAGAGAATGGGCAAAAATGATTTCAAATACTTACCTTTCCTCTAACAATGAATCGCATACAAACTTCTTTTTTTAAATAATAGTATTTTCTCACATAAAACATATATTGCAAAAGTATTGGCTAGCCAAAATCTTTTTTTAAATAAATGCAAATAGGGAGTCACCAAATATTAACTGTGGGCATGCTGATCATTTTGAAACCAGTGTTCCGCAGAAAAACAATTGTCCTACTTAAGACAACTTATTATGTTTAAAAATATATTGTGTTAAAATTAAACCAAACAGTGTCCCCGTATGTTTAAGTTAAACATATAACTTGTTGTATGTGCTATTAATTTTATATATTGCTTGATGAATATCTTTGCTTATTTTCATGAAGGGTGCCAATAATTCTGGAGTTGACTCTATACTGGTAGCCTTACGCAGGTAGTAAAATAAAGAAAAACTGCACGGTGAGCTGGCCAGCTCCAGTGATGTCCTTGTCATATAGGCTGTCTTTACAAACTATGCTGCTTTGTTAAAGTCTACCAAGGAAGACACACAGAAATACCCTCTGGGTCTGTGCTTGTACTTAGTTGGTGGTTTAATTACTAGGAGATATCCAAATTTTAAGGGAGAGGGCTAAAGGTGGCCTTGAGCACCACTAACGTACCGGTTGCACACGATGATGATGACCACCAGAGCGATGAGGAAGACTAGACCAGCAGCTGCTGAGCCAATGATGAGAGGCAGCTTCTCCTGTATGCTGGTGTTGTATTCCTCTGTAGACACACACATACAAATTTACCCAAATATTAACACTCCATACAAACTAAATCTGATGCACCCTACATGGTTAAAACTCCACAGAGACTCTGCAGAGGCGAGAGTGCCAAAAGGCCCAAGGTGCCGACACTGTTTCCAGATTCCTAATATTGAACCTAATCTTGAACCACAAACAAGCCGGTACTTGGAACCAAAATCGATTCTGTTCTCGCGTTAAAATACTGCTGGTGTGGAACCAAGAACTGGTGACATCAGGGGCTTGGGGGTGGCCATGACAACAACTCAAGCAACTTAAGTGATTTTCATGACCACCATTGAAATGAGACATGAACATTGTCGTTTTGTTTTAAATCACTGTTTGAAAACTTAAATATTAAATATTAGATAATTTATTAAATATTAAATATTAGATAATATAAAAATAAAATAAAATTAGAC
>JAOUQW010000001.1:16213545-16223758 GCA_028565825.1 Olivaichthys viedmensis
GAGAAAAGAACCGTTTTACTGGAAATTGCAGCAATCTAAATGGGGCTACATAGCTAATGCTAACAAAACCTCCTTAAAGAAGCTACACACTCAGAATAAACAGCTAAATTCAATAAAAATATGTATTTGTCATCGTCCGCGTAATTGTTGTTATGGCAATATCTTTGTGATGTGTATAGATGCGGAAGGATTTGACTTTGGAGGGTAAATTATGTTTGTTAAAGTACAACTTAGTTAGTATTTTTAGGAACCTCCCACATTATCTGGTTCTGCTCTTAAATTAGTGGAAACGTGAGCCAGTTCTTAAAAAAAAGTCTGCTGCTTCCCTGAACATCAGCACCGTGTCTGGAAAAGGGGTAAGGGTATTACTGATGGGCACTGATGCAAGGCCCTTGAGCAAGGATTTCTATTAACACCTTCACACAAATCCTTAAATCTGATCAACCCTGTAGCAGTACAGAATCCACAGAGACTCTGCAGATTGACACATGTGTCAGAGTTTCCAATGTTGGCCTCAAAACCCTCACCTACTTCTGGGGTTCTGTAAAATTGGGGAGCCATGCACAAGCGGCCCGGTGCTATATGCCTGGAGGGCAGAGCTCCTCTAGCATATGGATGAGCCACAGAGAGAATGAGCTTGGCTATGTGTGCTCAGCGTGGGACAGACGGCTGGGGACACAGGGAGGGTGCGGAACTTTCCTCTCTCTCTCTCTTCCTTTCCCTCTCTTTCTCTGGCTACCCTAATTAAAGCCCATCCAAGCACCACACAGACACAACAGCCTTGCTAAACCGCCCGCTGACTCCCTCTTGAAACCCTACAGAGGCAGAGAGGCAGCCAACGCGCGGGCGGCTGGCGTTAGATGCTTGGCGCAGCTGAATCTGACTGGGGAGACAGCTTCCGATTCTCATGGGGTTGTTACGAGTAAACAAAACTCAACATTGCCAGTTTGATGAACTGAACCACATACAGTGTGTTCGAAAATGCTAATGCTAGCAGGTGCATGTTGTGTATCACATGTATGCAACCTAAGGCGTACGTCAAACTGTAGGATTTAGGCATGTCAGAAATATGTGCTTATGTAAGAATGGAGCTAATTGTGCTGTAAAAGTAATGAAACCATATTAGTGATAATTTGACAAAGCAGCAATGGGCTTCTTGGCCTAAGACAGGGCTGACCTGCAATGTTATGTTTAAAGACATTAAAATGCCTGATGCAGACAATAATCTCCTCTCACCTGCATTGAGAATTGAAAATATTGAACTGAATGAAATGCACTCTGTTAAAGCTGTTTCTAGACCTTTAAAAGTTATATAATTTCGAAGATACCTTAGAAAAACTGTGATTTGCAACACTGCAGTGCAATGGATCTCACTAGTTTCTTCATTTCAGGCTTCTGTTTACATTTTCCCATCCCAAAAATTAGCTCCGCCTCCAGCTAGAACAGAGCTGCTCCCGGTGCACTGGTCAATATTTTTACTGTCCTTACTATTACAAATGACGTATAAATATCTGGGGAACATGATTAAACGTAATTGTTGAAACCATGTGATCAAAGCAAGTGTATCATACGCCGAGTCATGTTATAGACATGTTCAATATAGACACACCCCTAAGAGCCCTTCACTCCACCTCCATCATTACAGTTCAAAAACGCAAACATGGTGGAATCCAGTGCTAAACGGAGAGCGTCGCAGATATAATTGTTTAGGGAAAAAGCATGATCTGCTGCAAAAAAGCCTAATGACTCCAAAAGAAATAACACAAAAGTAAATCTAGGAGCTGCTTTTCAAAGATAGCGAAACCTGCTACAGCGAAGGGGATGAAGTTGGTTGCCGAAATAGCTACATTTATCCTAGACAGGTAATTACGTTCATGTTATAAACTGGTAAACTGTTTGGATCAATAACCACAGCAACAAATCAGTAAGTTATTTGGCTTGTCAGTATTATGCATAGTTTATTGCTAACGAAAGATGATTTGTGTGCCTAAAATAAGCTGCAAACCTCCAAACTTGCTCTCTTCCTAGGCGTTCCAAACCATTCTAAGTATTCTGGTGTTTATAGCTAACTTTGTCATAACTGCCCAAGTAGAATAAGACGATGGAAAGTTAGCTAGCTACCAAACTAACAGGGATAAACTCTGGCCTCCTGCAGGGCTTTGTGTACATGGGCATGGATGGGAAGTAGGGTCAAGGAGTAAACAAATCATTCCAATGTTTTTGTAGTTCACCTTGTAACCGCTAGACCCCAAAATCTATCCAATGCACCTTCAAAAGGCAACTCATAAGGTTTAAAGACATTGTAATGCCTGATACAGAACACAATCTCTTCTCCCTGCTTTGTGAATCAAAATAACTAAACTGAATAAAATGCATGCATTTATGAGTTCAGATCTCAGAAGACTTTTTCCCTACGAGAGAGAGAATGGATAGACAAATTCATAATCTACCACACCTACCCTCCGTCATGGTCTGAAAGTACATCTTGCCGCTGTAGCGTCCAAACCCGGCCACGGTGCGCGCCCGCACTTGAAACACGTAGATTCCCCCTGACTTGAGGCCACGGATGATGGCCGTGTTGGTCTGACTCCTCACGATGGAAGAGTTATGCTCAGTATTATCCTGCATCACATACAGAAAGAGGAGGGATGAAGAAGGAAGGAATGATGGATGAGGAACCAAGCATAAAAAAACTTTCCCATTGGTAAATGTAAATACAATGACCACAGTCTTTCTTTTAAGCATATTATCAGGCAGGAGCACTGACATTTACATTTACAGCATTTAGCAGATGCCCTTATCCAGAGTGACTTTTAAGGGCCTTTTCAGCAAGACAGTTAAGGGCCTTGCTCAAGGGCCAAACAGCAACAGCTTGGTGGTCCCGAGGCTTGAACCCACGACCTTTTGATCAGTAGCCCAGGGCCCTAACCGCTGAGCCACTACTGACCTCATATGGCTATCTAACAGGACTAACAGTAATAAACTGATAACCGATGATGTTTTTATATGTGTGTGTGTGTGTGTGTGTGAGAGAGAGACTCTGTGTGCCTATATGTATGCAAGACGGATGCTAGGCTCCAGTGTGCGCGTGTTCTAGTTGATAAACTTGGCTGCTCCTGTCAGCTCTATCTCTCGCTTCTCTGATGGGAGCTTTGCAGTAGTCTGACAAAGGCTGTTTTGACAGCAGTGTCTGAGATAGGAATTATGCCAAGGATAGAACTGTAAAGAGAAAGCAGAGCTCAGGAGACTCCCTGTCTCTCTGTGTGTGTGTGTGTGTGTGTGTGTGTGTGTGTGAGAGAGAGAGAGAGAGAGAGAGAGAGAGAGAGAGGAAGAAGACAAAAAGAGACACCAGCAAGAGAGTCTGGCAAATCATTTGAATCTGTCTGTATGTGTGTGGTGGTGGTGGTGTGTGTGTTTAAAACTCAATAATTTAGTTGGTTATGGAGAACAACTGCCGTGACTCATTTGAGATGCTGTGACTTCATTTATCTGTTGCATATTATTAAATATCATTATTAAATACACATTATTAAATTACACAGGTGCACCTAACTAGTCAGGGCTAGCATTTTCCATATCACTAGCCAGATTTACTTTTGAAGTGGTGCTTAAAAATGTTTCATTGGAAAAATCTAGTTTACTGTGTACAGAAAAAATGCTTGTGTTTCTGTGGCTGTGTGTTTATCAGAGTAATAAGGAGAGACAGCCTATTTATGAAATCCTGCGTGTGTGTTTTCTGGAAGTATACACTGAGGAATTTGTTTCTAAAATGCTGTTTTTGTTCAGTCAACACTCCGTTGTTTTAACCACAAATCCCTGCGCATAATCTCAGAGGCTTTAACTAGTGAGTCCTCCATGATTTCTTGTCTTCGTGAATAACTGTGATTATAATCAGCTTCAATGGATCAGTAACAATCTGCCAGCAGCCTCAAATATACAACTCTTTGAAAATCCAACCATCCATAGACAAAATCTTCATGCAAACCAATGTAGCACTTTGCCTCAGTTCTTTTGCTATAACTTCTTCAATGCTTATAGAAGTATGAATAAGGACAAGAGAAATATGCAGGCTTATGATGATGTTGAACAACATTATGTTCATAAAAAGGCAGCACTAGCTGTGTGGTTATCCCTGGGGATGAAACTCAGGAGCTGATTTACTAAGATTCTAAATAAAGATCCCTAATTTGCGTGCGCAATCTGATCAATTGCGTGTGCAGTTATTAGACATGTTGCGGGTAATTTACAAAGAAGTAAATGATGCAGTCACGTGCAAAATATAGGGAGGGGGAAATATTAAACAATATTTAAAAGAGGTTTTTTGCGTGTGCAAAATATTACAGCAGTAATATTAAGTCATAATTTTGAGATAATTTCTCATTTTTTTGAGATACTGAAACATAATTGCAAGAAACTTTAATAAAATAATGATTTCATTTTGTCTTCAAATGGCAGAAAAGGGCTTCCCCAAATTTTATACCTGCCCTTTGGTTGTATTAATATGTGCATGCAATCGCTATTCCCGAAGTGAACTAGTAAATCACACTGTGGGTGCTAAATTAATCTATTTGCATTGACACCACCCTGTGCTTTGCAACTTTAGGTAGAAACTGCATATTCATAAAGGCAAACACGCACAGGTTTTTTTTGCTGGTGTTTAGTTTGCATTTGTTTTTACACACGCAAATGTTTAGTAAATCAGGGCCTCAGGTTCGACTTTATTCAAGTCCAGTACCTTCTCATAGTACTGCAGCTCGTAGTCCAGAATGACCCCGTTGGGTTGATCCGGTTGCGACCAGGACAGAGTGATGCTGTCGATTGTACGGCTAACCTGGTGAATTATAGAAACTGTAGAGGGAGCTGAAAAAAATGAGAAAGAGAGAGACAGACACACAGACAGAGATTAAAAACAGCAAACACATGAATGTTCACAATCAAATTATAGCCATGCTACGCAAACAGTTTAAAAAACTAGTCATAACTACACGTACACAATGGAAATAGCGTGACAAAGGCCATCCAGCTCCAGCCCTGGAGAATGATGAAAAGCACTTCATGACTAAGCTTGTACACACTCAGGATACAGCACAGCACTGAACCACATAAACAGAGCAGGGGAATTTCCAGCCATGTCTCTGTCTCCGACTCTTTCACATTGTCCACAGGTCTGCGCTTTACTGCGCTCTGGTGTGAGTAAACAGTCATGCCAGAAATGGCTTCCTTTGCCGCACCCTCCTCCATAGGAAGCTGGATTCGTTTTGCAAACCAAACCCATTTTCTAACGAGCACAACCTCTATGCAAAAAAAAAAAAAGTATGCTGTACACAACTGCTGCTGAGCCTGCTGGTTGCTTAGATGCCAAAAGAAAGGGCCTTGAGCTGAGGTAAATGATTGGGCTAGTCCTCACAGCCATTAAACATGGCACTACGGGTCAGACAGAAATGCCTGGGCAACAGCAGGACACAGTAGGAGCTGTATGGGGTTTGGAAGGGTCTGGATTTATGGCCTAGGCTCCCGTGCTGCACACACAGCCATCTCTAGGGCCAAACCCCATAAAGAGAAAGGCATCTCCTCCGGCACGTGTGCTCCCATGGAAAATCCTCTGAGTGGAAAAGCCCGTCGCTGCTATCACTCTGGGCTCCGTCTGAGGTGCTAAAGTGCAAAATGGCTATTGATACATATTAGTTTCCTTCTTTGGTCAGGGTTCGTAGAGCTTTTCTAAAGTGAAATTCAAGCATTTTTCCAGCACTTTCGAGGTTAATAATCAGATTTTTTCCCCCAGATATTAATATTGTCTGTTATTTTTCCTGAATTAACATTATTAACATTTAAGCTATAAATACGTCACATGGATTTGGCAAAAGGCTGCTAGCTAGTTGATTAACATTACGCTAGCTGTTCTGCTAGATTGTAATTTGTATTATTTTATTCCAACACTCCAAAGTGTTATAATGCTTTTATAGGCTATTTGGCACAAATTATAAATGTCCTACGTGGATTTCTTTCTTTCCTGCAGAACTCACATTTCGCTCTCCATGTGTTCGACTTTTTGCTGTAAACTTTCATTTTGTAGCCAATTTCATTTTAACTGGCAGCCAGGCATAATGATGTAATATTAGTGAGCAGGTAATCATTTGATACTCATATAAGGTAAACTGCCACCTGCCACCTGCCAATATGCTTTATGTTTAGTGATCAGATTAAATAAAAAAAGATAACTGCTAACATTACAGTCAACTACAGGCTCAGGCTCAAAACACACAAGGGAAACTTGTGATGATAGATAGATTCTTGATAGATTCTATCTTGGTAGATTATGAACAATCGACAATCTCCAATGGACACATAATGAATGGCTTTCTTGAACTCCATTTTCCACAGTGCCACAGAGGTGTTATGGATCCCCTTGGCGAAATACATCAACCTCCCGACCAGGTCTCAAGCGCCAGGTGACTGCATGTGACTCTACAGAGATTTCCTCTGTCTAAATGTCATCGCAAAGTTAGTTTGCTGTCACAAGGCAGAGCCTAATAAGGCCAAGAAATCAGGCTGCACAACAGGGAGCTACCACGGGTATCCCATTACGCATGAATATATATTTAAAGGCCGACACATGTTCTTTGTGCTCCACATTTGCATTGGGCCTGGCCCCTGCACTGCTGTCACTAGTAATCCAATCTGCAGTAATGCTAACAAAGCCAAGACATGTGCTCACACTGATGGACACATGCCAGAATGAGACAGCAATGGAGGCAGATAGCTGTGGTTTTCCTGCGACTGAAGGATTTCTTCCTGACAGTGAAATGACACGCCAACAGACAAAGGTTTGTCATTTTCAGAAGCCAGCTACAAAGCCAGAGGGTACCAGGGTTCAGGCAAAAGCAACGCATGACTGTTATGAAGAAAGCGTCAAATTAAGGCAATGATGCCTGATATGTTTTTTCCACCTAATACACAGACCAGTAGCAGTGATTATTATAACTTGTAAAATATGCAGGATTCCAGCTTTTCCACATAATTGCTCTCCATGGTACAGATGATGAGGACAATTTATCTCTGAGCCTAGGGGTTTAAGTTTTTTTTCCCTGGCAGGGAGAGTGTTCTGACCCACTGGAACAATCATCCTACAAGCAAGGACGATGTGGTTAAATGTCATTCGATTCAAACGAATGAGCTTGTAAGAAAAGGTACAACTCCACCCATAACCTCAACCTTAATCTTAATTTGTTTTTACAACACAAATGTAATCGAAACTATGGACACTGAGTAAAGTTCTATTTGTGGAAATATGAGGTTTATATATTGTTTTCTCCAGGAAACCTTTAACCTACTGGTACTGTATAGGTTTGATTTTATTTTTTTTTTAAACACGCGAGGGGTGATAGAAATGGTTTGGAAGAGCAGTGGATTAATGTTGAAGTGTTGGATTTATATAAATCAAAATGTGCTGAAGGTGTGTATAAGCAAGTAACAAGCAGGCTAAACACAGAGTACTAGTGAGAGAGAGAAGAGAAAGGAGAAGAGGTGAAAATACAATGGAGGGGAATTTTTGTTGTAGATGCTTGATCTTGAATGGAGCCCCTCTATTTTCTTTCTTTCTTGTAAAGCATACAAAGCCCATTTCCTGGACTCATGAACTGATCCAACAAAAATGAGTGAATAAATATCTCATCTCGACCATTGTTACTCTGACCAGTTACCAGACCTGTGCTCATTTCCCCATTATAATACACTGCAATTCTCCAAAAAAACATCCCCCAAAAAAGAATTGAGTGCAAACTGAATGTGAGCACTATAAGGTTCACCTTGTCAGACTTTCATACTGGTCTTAGTCCACATGGGTACTTTACCACAGGTTGAAAAAGGAGGCACAGGAAGTAAAAGACGCCACTATTTAAACACAGCTGTACGTGCTTTCATAGCCTGTTAAAGGCATTGCTACTTCAAGCAAATTCCTCCCCATTTGCCCCATGACGAGGGCACTTTAAAAGTCAGCAAATCCAACAGAACCATTTTCTGCTAATGCAATGAGTTTATGAAGTGCCATGGATAGATTAGGAGGACAGTGAGTAGAGAAACAGTGAAGAAAGCAATATCGAAAGCCTAGTCCAAAAATATAAAAGACCATACAGGCATGTGGATCTCATTTAGAGTCAGGTTGTGGTATGAAGAGCGATGGAGAGATTTTGGGGAGACTTGGCTCTAAGTAGCTCCACCAGGTCAGCACCCATCAATTCCCTTCTTCCCCTTCACAGTAACGTCTTCACTGAGGCAAATTCTCCCAGTGTGCCCAGGCAGATGTCACTCCTCCACTTTGCGGCCGCTCCTGCATTTCAGAGACTCCCATCCAAACAGAGTCTGAGCTATGCAGGAGTCCTGCTGCATTTGCATGCACTCTTAGCGTGGAGGATAAAAAAGAAAAAAAAAGAAAAACTCTGTCTGGCAGGCATCCCTGTTTCCCATCTGCAATGGATTGTGGGTTTTATGTCTCCGCGGAGTTTCCAGTGCTATAAAACAGCACAGCGCGATTTCAGTTAATCAAGCTTTAAACCATCTGCAGTGGAAAAGATTGAAGTATTAATGGACTCATATACACACTATAAGCTAATTCAAAAATTGGCACTTCAGAGGCTTAGGATGCTCACAGACACTTATAGGGAGTTTGTATCTTATTTCGTGCCCTCAACGTTGATCTGCTGCCCTATGAGCTCTGGAAGGAAGGAAATCTGTATTTACAGTTTGCAAAAATACATTTGGAGTTGGATTTAAGCTGAGAATTGGCCATTCGTTTGTTCATTTATTCATTGTTGCTTTCAATAATCATGTCATCGTTGCTTCCTCCACTGAGAGATACAACGGCTTGGGCCATATAGAATCATCAGGGTGAAAGGGAAATAAGGGAATGTTAACTGTAGATTGTGGAAGTGGAAGTGCCTTAGGGCTGCGCCTTATATGGGTCACAAGTCCTCCTGTCAGATAATTAAGGTTCTCCAGCACATCTTTTGAGTTGTGTTTGTGATCTAGTTTGTGAAGAGTAGAGTAAGATTAGGCTACAGAAGTACTTGAAGAGAGAGATAACTCATAATTAAAAGAAAAAAGTCCATACATTCGCACCCGGCACTAAGATGAAGAAACTACCCCAACTCATGTATCATATGCTTTATAGCTGAAACCTTGCTATTGGGTTGAATATTCTAATGCTGGTACATACACAGAGATTTAATTAAAAGGTATATCCTCAAACTGATTCTTAAATACATACAGATGGAACAAGATACAACTGGAACAGACACAAAATATTGAGAACCGCACACAATGAAAGCTGACTTATTGTCACGTTTCAGAAGCTACCTGACATGGTGCATGTTTGGAGATAGACATAAACATTATTACTATTCTGTCCATAGCTTTGATGTGTGTTCCAATTGAATGAAAATGTGCACAAAACATAAATTGGACCTCCACTTCTGTCTGCCTGCACATGTGGGCAAATCTGTCAGTCTCTGTTATGCTTTACCATCTTTCCTGATGATACAGTGAACATGGCTGGAGAACATTCTTCACTCCTTTACCATTCTGTCTCAGAAATACAGGACGTGGAAATTCCAATTGTCATCAAAGCCAAGGCATGAAAAAATTTTGATCTCTCAAACAGGAGAAAACTGATGTCAGCATGGCTCAGATGCCATAAAGGAAACACATAAAGAGGATAAAGAGAGCACAGATTATAACTGTACTTATATGGGGAAGCAACTAAATCCTTAAAGTGAGTTTTTCACATTAATTGAGACGCACAAGGTCATGGCCTAAATTAACGTGTAATGGTCCTCTAAAATGCAAAAAGTCCCTAAAAGATGTCAGACTTTGCTTCTTTTGCACAGACTGGGTGTTGTTTTCATGTAATTCAACCCTGTGCATTTAACCACAACAAATACAATAAATTATATAGAATAAAGTGGAAAATAGGTGACATAGATTGTGTATTAATTTCATTGCCAATTAACCAAAAGTTACATTTGTGCAAATTGTTTATGTGCACTGATCACTCTCTCGTGGCTTCCAGTGTTATTCTGACCAGCAACATACCCATGTGACCAGTGTCATAATAACACTCATGTTTAATTCTCATCACCTGTTACATACTGACACATTTCTAGATGCTGTGATTTGCACTCTTTTGCACATTTGTAAAGTAAATCTTCCTTTTTAATAT
>JAOUQW010000001.1:16233259-16252887 GCA_028565825.1 Olivaichthys viedmensis
TGCGTGCGGTGTCGGTTGATGGCGACCTCTGGTGGTGAGGTGAGGGAGTGCGTGCAGGGATGGGTGGTACTGTGACAGATACTATAGAGATTTGGCCTGAAATATAACACACGCTTTGCTTGAGAAAAGATAAGGTCTCTGGCTTTCATTTAAGAGCATCTATTCTAGGAGCCAAATGGCAGAGGCTCCACTGAACTAAACCCTAGTTTCTGGTCACTCAGCTCTATGTCTTTAAAATGACACTGGAGACTGATTTATCTTTCTCTCCTTCACATCAATCCCCACAAGCACAGCAATATCCCACTAAATGTCATGAGTGCAGTGGGTGTAACTGTTAAAAACAAGAGCGTGAAATACGGAGGTCTTGACTGTGTGGGGAAACCAAAGTGCAATGGGCCTTTTTCTCATCATAAACCAGTACATGCTCATGTATGTTTTTGTGCTTTAATGTTCCAGTGAGTATGTTAAACACATTTTCTCTGCACAAACATTCTGTGCTAATTGGATTTCCACAGCTGAATGGATGGATGAGAGGCACACAAATTACAAAATAGAGGGTAAATTATGTGTATGTGTGTGTATTAATGTGTGTGTTCACAAATAAGGGAAAGACAGGATGAAAAAGAAAGTCAGGGGGGTTAGAAGTGCAATGTGTGGTGTGTTTTTATAGAAAAGTGTGGCAGCTTGTGTGTGGCTTGTGTGTCTGTGTGTGTGTGTGTGTTTGAAACAATTGAGTGCTGGCTCCTTGAAAAGACCCGCCTCTTTAAGAGCTGATTTCCCAGCATGCTCTTGGGCAACATTTATCACATTTAGCTCAAAGGCACATCATATTGAATTTATTTTCTTTTTTCTTCAAACATCTGTGCTTTCACCTCCTTTTTCATCGCTAATGTCTCTCCGGAGCGACTTTCTTATGGCACTGGACGCCAAGCCAATTGGGAGGGACAGTTATCGGAAAAGTGACGATTTTCATCTCTAGCAGTACATCACATCCAATAAAATACCATCAAAAATCAGAAAAGTGAGCTTAATGAGGCCAAGCCAGACTCCGGTGGCAAGATGAGAGCTTGTACGCTGTTCCATGTGAATCCAGCAGAGACACGAGTGAGAGCAAAGATACAGCCTCTCTCCATCAGAGTTAATCAGTGTGCCAAGAGCTGATCCCAGAACAGTAAACCGCACATTTCATTGAGACATTTAGAGAACAACCCAAAGCCTTTGCCTCTGAAGTAACTGGGACGCCGTCAACTATACCACAATTGCAGGGGTGGAAAAAAGGACAGCTGCTGTTGCTACAGCACCGTCTGATTGGACTGCTGTCACTACAATGAGATGTAAAATGTTTATCTAATCAGAGGCTAGAAGCTTTTTTCCTATTTTAAGCAAATCTCTCTCTTTCTCTGGCTCTAAGCATTTTGGTAGAGTGCCAGAGGCTGGTTTACAGTTTAAGCTTGTGTATATCACATCAAATCTTGCAGGGCTTATTCCTAATGTCTTCGTAAACTGAGGCATACTGCCGGGAGCTTGGGAGGAGGTTTCGGAAATACGGCTTCGTGATGTGGTTACGTATACCGGGCAGTGCAATCACGGACTGGTTGGGAGGAAATGGAGCAGGCACGAAGTCGTGCTTTAATTGTCAGCACTCCCTTCACAGATAATGAGCTCACAGCTGTAAGACCAGTAGGCCATCAAGCCGCGTCTAGTGCGGGTAGCATCATCTGAGTGAGAGTTTGTGTGTTTATGTGAGCAGGAGCTGTCCAGCCCTTGCAGATAATGTATGTGAAACAGAGGATGACCACAAAAGGAAACAAGGGAGAAAGGCACATAGCAATACTTGCTGCAAAATACTTAAGTCATGTCACTGGCTGAGAGACAGTGAGTGACAGACACCCTCCCCGTCTTACCTCAACGTGAAAATGTGATCCATCTAAAAGGTACATTGTTGATGCAGGATGCTGCAGCAGCCTCTCCTAATGTTTCCACAATCAGGCCAAACACAAACAGAAACATACCAGTTATCCATCCAGAAGTAAAAAAAACCCCACTGAAACTCACCAGCCTGGTTGGTAGTGATGTTGACAGAGGCGTATTGGGGAGAATAAGGGCTCTGGTCTGAAACTCCATTGACAGCCTGCACCTCGAAGGTGTACTGGGTGTGAGCAAGCAGGTCGCTGATGTAGACCCGCGTGTTGGTGAGGCCCAGCTGGCGCGGCGTGAACTGAACGTTGTCCCCACAGCGGGTGCAGCCTCTGCCACCGCAACTCTTACAGATCACGTTGTAGACGACGTCACTGCGGCCGCCGCTCTCACGCGGGGGACTCCACTCCAACATCAGTGACGTCTCGTTCACACTGGAGATCACGTTCCGCGGAGCCGACGACACGGCTGTGGACACACACACACACACACACACACACACGCACACGTATATAAACCCCTGTGTTATGTGACTGAGAAATAAAGATGGACTATGAAATAGTTCCAAGCATTGAGTTGACCCTATTTGGATGGTATTAGTTTATTACCATGATGTCTGTCATAAAATATTTTCATGCCTCCTCTGTGATAAAACTCCTACATCAGCATGGCTATGAATTAACTAAGCAGCAGTTTCTAAGCAGCTTTTTTATTCCTACAACCCTGGATGTTTGCGTCACACATGGTGATATGACCACATCAATGGATCCTGAATTTATTTAAAGAATAGCAGAATCATGGTATTGTGGCATATGTGAATGCAAAGTGAGGTTTTACACCGGCTGTAGCTGTCATTATGATGGCCAATTTAATCAGCCTACAGGACTTTCTTTTCATTGACTTTCTTTTACTCTCTAATGGGTCCTCGGTGAAGACAGTACAGAGACAGAGTAATACAAAAGTAATACAATGGATGCTATGGAAGAATGTTTTTTGAAAGACTCTTCCAAAGCATCCATCTTTTCATGATTGCCGGAAGTATATTTTCTGGATGCAGAAATGACTAAATATGATTTGCAGCAGTCAAATCTTTTTTTTTTCAATGTAAGAGGCAAAGTCTGCTTGTAAAATGAGAGAGATGTGTATCTGGATGGGCCACCACTGAGTCAGTTAAAAAACTGTAGGTAGGCCTGTTTTGGGCCGGAATTTTTTCAGGGGTGCAAAAACAGTGACATTGCCGATAGACAGAAATAATAGGGCTTAAGACTGAATGTAGAGATTTTAGAATGTAGAAATATTCTGGAATAGTAAACAGGACATCTCAGATCTCAGGCAGTCCCAATCTGTTTGAAACAGCCTGTTTCTCAAGAAGCATTGTGTTTCATACCAACCCGCAGTTACTTCCTGATTTTTTGTTTAGTCCAGTTCCGCAGCTAATTCATATGTGCTCTATGTGAAAACAATGAACTGCATCAAGATTTGGAACATTACTATTACAGGGTTACGTCATGCTGGTCCACATCAAACCAGCATCAATCAGCACTGCTAATTAACAGCAGGAAATACAGGTTTACTGCTCACTGAGCTCATACTGAGAGGTACGTCACATTTAAGACTAGTAAAATTCACCCTGTGTGCGTGCGTGCGTGCGTGCGTGTGTGTTGGGGTAAGAGAGAAAATTCACAGCAAACACAGTCTAATATGTTTGCTCATGAAAAACATGTCTAAAGGCGAGCGAGAGCAATTTGCATTCAGAGGGCCTCCAAGATGTTTTTTTGACAGACAGCCTACCTAAAACAAACAATACTCCGTATTTATATTTAACAGGCATGTGCTTTTAATTAGCGTGGCCAGTTTTCTGAGGGCTAATAAGATAACCAAGAATCAACCCTGCACCCTCTCGCTGCTTAAAAGGAAAAAAATATCCAACTGATAGCTCATTTATGACCCTTTTAATCACATGCCCATTACGAGACATCCCAAGTCCTGAAGGGCAAACCCATGATGGCCCCCTCTATCGCATGCAAAACTGTTCCTAAACATTGCCTTCCTGAGGGTAGCGGGCGGTAATGGGCGGTGTTAAGCTCTTTGGAGCTCTCAGATGTGCTCCTTTCCAGTCTTTAATCAGTGTGAAGCCCGCTGAGCGACGGCTCCGTGACGTTGATGCTGTTTTCTTATTCACAACAGCTGCTCTGCTCCCAGGGCTGGCCTTATGCAAATGGGTTTTGTCAAACAGCTTGAGTAATCTTCCTTTCTCTTCTGCTTTCTCTCTCTTTCTCTCTGGCTTTTACTCGTCCGTTCTCTGCCCTTTCCTCCTCCCTCTTGCCTCGCCATCGTTTTCACAGAGAAATGAAAACACGGAGCTTACAATGGTGAAGGGAGCTTTGGCAGCATTGGCCTCCTGTGTGTCTACAAAGAGGCCATGCCCTCCTCTGCTAGCCTGTAACCCCGACTGCTCCAAAGCCAGAAGGAATAAGCAGAGACCACGTTGTGGTTACAGAAGTTTAGCCTGTTCTCTGTGATGTAAGAGGTCAAGGTTTGGCTAAAGGGAATGTGCTGCTGTTGTCATGCTCAATGTGCAGAGAGAGAATGCAGAGCGAATTAGAGATGTAACAGGACTGAGAATTTGGGGCACAGATGTTATTTGCAAATCATTTGTAGCCATTTCAGTGATTCGTCTTGTAACCATTTAGATTTAAAACGGAGACACTTAAAAATGTAATAGGCCTCTCTTAATGATTTAGAATAAGAGGATTCTTATTGAATCCTGTGGAGAGACTTGTGGATGTAATAGGACTAGCAGCTGATTTGAGGCCAGTTTTTGTCCTTTCTCTCTTAATGATTTAGATTATAAACATGGAGGCATTTAGAAAAGTAACAGCACTCGGAGCAAATGCTATTTGTAATTGATTTGACGACAGTTTAATCATTTCTCTTGTAACAATTAAAATTACAAGTGTGGAAAGATTTATGGATGTGACAGGATCGAATTTAGGGAGCCATTTGCAACTGATTTGAGGCCAATTTAGTAATTTCTCAGTAAGGCTATCTAGATCCAAATCCCTAGATGTAGACTTTCCTCCATGGGTGGCAGGTCTCTCAGTGTCCTGGCCCCCTAGGGTTTGGAATTCACTCTCACAGAGCCTCTGTGAAATCTCATCTTTCTCCTTCTTCAAATGACAGCTCAAAACTCGTCTTTTCTCTTAGTGCTATCACTCTCTCATCTGGAACTAAGCAGTTTTGGTGTTCTCTGTATATCATCTATGTCACCTCTCATTGCACCTTCAAACCATTGCTTTCTGTCCATTTTACAGCTGCCTGTATCATTGTGACTTACTATTCTACTCAACGTATTTCCTTGTTATGTCTTGTTGTGTAGGATGATTGTGTGTAACGATTAATATTATTATTATTATTATTATTCCCAACTAACAAGGGACGTCCTCATAAAGTGAGCGGACTTCCGATTTTGGTCTGGTGGATCTGGTAACTTTATGAATGTTACAGACAGGTTCTATATATGTTTTAAAATGACGTTGCAATTACAACATTGAGAGGACACTGCACAATGTATTTGGTCCTGTGTTGGTCCTACATATTGTAAATGTTTCTATAATAGCAGGAAGGCATTCTTGAAACGTTCTGAGGACGTTGGATAGGGCGTCCTTTGTAGTGTTCACTGGACACTACAAAATAACATCCTTATAACTTTTGAGGACGTTCAAAGGACGTCATTTTGTTAGCTGGGTTATTAGCAGGGGACGGATGTGATTTGTAATGATTTAGATTGCGAGTTGAGAAAAGTCAACTCCTACTGGCAGCGTATTTGAGAGATCGACTGAGGTGACATACTTGTGCAGGGCATCTGGATGGGGTCTGAATCAATGCGGTAGTAGCCGTTGCGGCACACGCAGTTGGTGGCGCCGTCGTTGGTGGTGCGGCTGTTAATGGGACATGGCAGGCACGCCTCGTCGCCCTGTGCCGGTTTGAAGAAACCCGACTGGCATGCTGAAACAACCAAAAAAAAACAGTAGTGGGATGAGTAAAAAAGCAATGTCAGCGCTTTCATTCTCCACATTTGCCAAGGGTCCAAGCATGGTAAGGATATTATGGGCCATGGGAGTGAAGCTGAAGCATTCTTTAAACCATTCTGAGAAGAGGCCAGACAAACACAGCGTGCGGCTTGAACTGAATTATAGAAACCCCTTTGCTCCCTCCTGACACATTAAGAGTGTCCACTTCCTGTGATTTGCTCATGGATGTCCTCTCTTTTAGGCAGAATTGAGACAGAGAGACTGAGAAGGGGAAAGAGGGAGGAGGAATTAATCATAACCCATTATTGCTATGAAGCACATATAAATGTTAGCCCTTCCTTTTTCTATTTCACTGAACATTTTCCTCTTCACCTCAGATACCTCCCATCGCTCCTGACCTGGGAAGACTTCCCAAAATGCACTGCACCTGCTTGGGCATTGTGTCAAATGCTTTTTATTTATTGCATTGGACCCAAGAGCAGAATTAGGAAAATTTCCCTGAGTAACTTACGCCGGTCCTTTCTCTCCACACTGTCTGGCTTTAACAGTACGCTCTGTCAGGATCTCCCAGCTAAAATACATAATTAATGGTTCACAGAGAGTGCTTGGATCCCTGGGAGACGTCATTAGGCAGCCATAACAAACAACAACAGAATTTTCCGACCATAGGAACGAAGTGGTGTGCTGTGACAGGCTTGGAACAGAATGTAGAGCGCATCCCTGTACACTAGCCCAACCCTTGCATGGACAGGGAGTAAAGGAACGAGGGAAGGAGACAGAAACAGAGACAGAGAGTGTGAGAGACACATAAAGACGAAAAGGAAGAAAGACCACATTTGGGCCTTAGCCAGCAAGGCCCTTTTTCACATCTGGTTTTAGAGGGAGAGTTTGCCTCGCCTTGCCAAGCGTTCTGTAAAACTTCTCAAACTTATTCCTGACACACTTCTCTCCCCTCGATGCCACACATGGTTAACGTATGCATTCAATCTTCTAGGCCTCTCAGGGAAGCTGAGAGCAATAAAGCAGACGCGGCGTCCTCCATGGTCTTAGCTAGAATTCACGGCAGCAGACAGAGGAGGTTTATTTGGAGCAAGCGCCCCCCCAGTCAGGGCTCGGTCCTGCCGCTAAATGTCTAAAAGTAAGCAGGGCTGCATCTGCCGACTTGCTGACATCACGTTCTTTGGGCTCAATTACGGAGGGCAGGGGTTAACCGGGGCCCTGCGGCCCTGCTGGGGCGCCTGGTATTTCAAGAAAGCAGGTCAGACAGAAAGACTCTCTCTATCCCCTGCTTCCTCTCACCTGCTCTCTCTCAAGCTGTCGCTCTCTATCCAACTTCAACGTCTCTGTGAACCACAAGAGCAGAGGTGCTGGCGAAACCACCACACACATGCACACGCTTGCATATACAGAATGTACTTTCTCACTCTCTAAAGAATATAAACAAACTCAGGCTTTCCCACATCCAAGTTCTTATAAGCCTTCAACAGGAATCCCTGCCTGACAGGTCTCTTACGTTCCACATATTTTTTTCTCCAAACACAGTGGGACACACATGTGCTTGCGCACTACTCTCTGGCACAACTATATTTAAAAGCATGGTTAAATATTCAACACGAGAATTTGATTCCGGATAAGGCATTAATAAACGTTTGAGGATGGGGAAATGGTCTGGAGGAAAATATACACCACCACAGCAATAAGGCACTTCAGCTCGCATTAGTCGTGACATGTTTTCCTTCTCTTATGATTTATGGGCAAAAAGGATGGTGGATGAAGTGAAATATAAGACTCTTGCATTCAGTGTCAACAGAATCCCCAAATGGAGCTTGGACTACAGAGCTGAAGGAGTGGACTGGGACTTAAACCCATCAATACTGCACCCATGGAAATGAGAAGCAGCACTGCGGCAGAAGAAGGAAAACAGAGTGGACGTACATCCAGAGAAAATTAAACACACATACAAATTGAGAGAAATGCGCGTGGAAAAAAGTGAGAAAGTGTGCGAGGGTAGTGTAAAATAATATCCTGCTCCATCAATCAGGCATGTTACTGTCTTCTTGCACTAAAGAGACAATGGTGAAACAATCAGAGCCAGAACTGCGAAAATAAACACGGAGGGGCCACGCCTTACGCGCATCGGCAATATCCAGAGGTAAGTCGGCCTGCGCTGACCTTGTACGTCTCACTACTTGCTTCCAGATGATTCTATCCGAGCAGGCCAGTGCAGGGTTCACTAAAATGTGGCAACTGTGTAAAACGCATTCGCTTAATGATGTTAAAACAAATGTTTTAACGAGAGATTCTGTTGAAGTTAAAAGCAGTAGACTTTCATAGAAAGGTGTGAGTTGGAAATGGGGGTAAAGCTGTGTCATCTGGAGCCTAGAGACAAGTAAATCACTGATGAAAACGTGTTAAAGTGCTTTGCGTCCTTGTTGTCGAGCTGTTTGATCATATTTGTGCGTTCAAACGAAACACACCATCCAATTGCCATTCAAGTGGTTAAAGTCGTTTGAACACTGTTGCTAAGCAACGGGTAAATATGGACGCCGAGTATTAGTTAGCAAATGATTGAGGAATAGCAATTAAGCTAGCTACGAACAATGTAAAGGAAAAATGACACTGAAAATGAGACAAAACTGTCGGGAATATAAACATTTCCCTCAGATGTGTTGGTAAATTACTAAGAAAAGACTTTGTCTGACTGAAATTACACTGTAATTAGCATCGACTGCTAACCGAACTTCCATTGGCACCGCCATATTGAGAAACATCAACATTGCTCATCAACTAATAGAAGATTTCGAAGTTATGAATATCACCGATCATGTGGAATCATTTTAAAAACACAATAAAAATGACCACATTTGAATACAGCAATAATTGCTCACTTAATTGCAGTCACTTTTTGTTGTTATTTGAAAACCGTACCAAGTCCCTCTGGCTATGTGAAGTCACTGCGGCCAGGAATATTCATTCTGTGTGGTTTTTTTCTGTCTTTGGTAAGTTTCTATTTAAATCATTAAACAAATGTGCACTTTGGGATTTTTTTTATGAAAATTTGCTCTTAAATCAGGTATAAAAGGAAGGTTGTAACATTCTAATGGAATTTATAAACACTTCAGTTCTAATTTTGCAGCAGGCAAAACGCTCCAGATCGCCTCAAAGTGGTTCCAGGCCCTGCGTCAAAAAAAAAAAAAATTTGCCCTCTGTATGACTACTAAAAATGTGGACACAAACGGTGACTGGCCCATACTCAGTCTCTTTCTTGCTTGTGTTTATTACTTTTAATAACTGTCGCAGACAAAAAAACCCAGAAGTGTAACTGAAAGCTTAGTGTGCGCCCAGCGTGTAAAACCCACACCGTGAGGCAGAGCTTGGGGTGCCAGAACACTAGTTGGATTTTATTGCAGGTAATTTGCTGGTTGTTTCAAAGGTTTCCAGAGCATGTCGTCCACGCTGATTTATGTGGGCACTAAAGGCGGACCTGCAGCCCCAGACAACTATGTGTGTGTTTGTGTGTGTGTTCTCAGACTGGGCGGTGTTGGACCTTTTAGAAGGTCTGCACTAGACCGAAAGTGTTTGTGAGCAGCCACCGGATATGGCTCCTCTTGTATCCATCATGGCCAAATGCTGTGCTACTGGGAGACTCCTGGTTGTAAGCTGTGGTTAATCCATTAAAAAAAAAGTTTTCACACGCACATACACACATGCACACGTGTACACACAAACATCCAAACACACACACTCACATATGTGTCCCTTCAGTCCCTACCCGAACAAAATGACTCCTTTGTCTGGGAGGCTGGGTGAATGTAGCAGTCCTCCCTTTTTTCAGCTGCCTGTTCATTCAAGCGCTCCAAAGCCAGCCTGAAACTGCTGCATTTAATGAAAGCTACATTAAAGACACACACGGGAGAGGTGTGTGTGTGTGTGTGTGTGTGAGAGAGAGTGTGCTTGCAAAAAGAAAGGACGCAAAGGGGGGTGGGGCATCACGAGATACTTGGTTTTGTTAGCGCAGCAGAAAAAAGTGCTGAAAGCAGAGAAATACGGACGAGTGGGAGGGGTTTTCTGTCGATGAGAGGGGGAAGGTCCTACTGTGACAGAAGGAGGGGTGTGTATATGTGTGTAGGCTGTGATCATTACATAAAATAATCTCTCTGTGGCTCAGAGTTGTTGGCTGTAAGGTTGAGGCTATCTACCTCAAGACCCAAAACAGATTTGGGAAGTTTTCAAGATTGGCTGTGATCGTTGACTGAACTGACCAACTGTCAGCCTGAAAGCTTTTTGTTGGCGGTCACAAGCTATAGCCAGCCCATCCTCTTTATCCTCTATACTCTGAAGGCGATGAAAGAGTTGGTTTTATCACAGAGACAGATCGAGGGTTTGGCAGAGCCTCCCTAGGCCTTGCAATTCAATTAAGACCCGGGCCTGGCCAGCTAATTCAATCAAGGCTGTGTGAAAGCAATTAAACGACTGGCGTTCGGCTCACCCCACCATGCGGCCACAGATTACACATTCATTTTCCTCTCTGGGTCCCTGTGTCCACTGCAATTAACATGTCTGGATCTGCCTAGACTTAACAATGACCCCTAGAGCGAGCCAGGCTATTGCTGATCACCTAAAAAACTCTTAGTGAAATAATAATGAGAGAAACTAGCAAACATAAACAGCTAGCCTTCTGAAGAACATGCTGCCAGATGCTAACCCAGCCAACGGAAAATGTTATCAGAACGATCGGAAAAGTATCCGACAGGTTCTAAGAAGGTTAGACTGTACAGTTTCAAAAATAACGTTCCTGAAATGATCTTAAAACATCTGCTATAATAATGGTTTGCTTCGCAGTGTCCTTGAACAATGATCATACAACATGTTCAGTTAGACAAAAACTAACATTATGGAAACGTTTGTGTGAATGTTGCTATAACAGTGTTAAATATTTTTTTACCTGACAGACTGACTGTTGTTTCACAGCTAAGCTAATCAAGGCATTATAACAAAAACATTTATAGATATATTAATTAATGTACACTTGGACTACTGTCTAAAATAATGCTCAACATTCTTTAATTATAACTAATTGTGCAATAACTAATTCATGAGGAAAAACGACTCCTGAAACCCTGTTCTCCTAGCTAATTTATTCCTTACTCACCACTTCTGTTCTGTGTGAAGGGGTTTTCCCCCCTGTTATCTCCTGCCCAGAAACCCAGAAATCCAATGCTGGTTTTCAGAGTTATTTTCCCCTTCTACAGTTTTGCATTAACGCCACAACCAACAAATAAAGCTAGTGTTAACCTTTTCGGAAAATGAATCACGGACCAAATGTCATGGATCTGTCACTGAAAAAAACCTCCTGTCATTTATTTTGCCATTTGAATGTACACTAGCGTTCAAAAGTTTGGAATCACCCGTCATATTTTACGAACAGTCATTATTCTATTCACTAAACTGTTATACAATGTAGTAGATCTAATATATCTAATATAAACCACACACCTAAAGGTGTTTTTAGATGTTTTGTTTGGAATTTAAAGTATTTTGGGAAAAAGCTGTTTAAAAGCCATTAAAAAAAAGTAAAATTATAAAAATGTAATGATAAAGGAGAAATAACTCTACACAAATAATTCCAGTATATTATTTAAGTATCCACTTCAAGATTTTATCACCGCTTTCCAAAAAAAGAGGCATTCTGGATATTAATATTATATTAACTATTGATGCTATAAAATGTTCAGTCATTTTGGAGTCATCATTCTGGACACAATGTTTTACAGTTTTCTACAAATGATTTGCAACCAAAGTGCCATAAACACTAGAATCATATTACAATCATTTTATAGATGGATCTGAATCGAAATGGAGTTTATATCACTGTAAACATTGATTCCAAACTTTTGAGCAACGACCCCAAACTTTTGAAAGCTAGTGTAGGTGCACGAGCTGTATATAAGCATGTTACCAGAGTGTGGCTCACTGCACGTTCTGGCAATTTGTGTGGCTCGAACTTTTCAAGCCCTTCAGAACTGTGAAAGCTCTAATTTGTGTGAAAGTCTGATACGCACTCAGCAAACGTCACGTCAGAATTTAGACATATATCTCATCCAGCAAGTGTTTGTGCAAGTGTGAGATCAACTCCGACAGTTGTCAGGGCTGCAACCCAAATCCTCCTAGCGGGTGCTGCCTGCAAACAGATTAAGCGGGCCGGTGGAGTGTGTGTGAGAAGGGAGATTACTTAAAAAATGTGTGCAACACCTGGGAAATGAGCTCTCCAGGGTGGCCGCAACAGCTGGAAGGGTGTGTGCGTATGTGCTTGTTGCACATGTTGTGTTTGCTCACACGCTCACACATGCGCGAACACACACAGAGCAGATTAAAAGAACAAAAGAATAAAAGCTCCAGTGTCTGGCCTCAGCCCAGAGCACAACTTCATCTCCCCGGATCCTCAGATGGCAAAGGTAAGAAATGCCAGGATGTGGCTGTGTGTTTGTACTGGTGTATGTTGGTGTCTTGAGCCTGTTATATAGATCCACTGAGAAGGTACAAAAAGGCAAATGAGGAGTGAGCTGTAGAGCTGACTGTATACCGGTTTCACATAACAGCCATCTTAGGCCATTGTTACACTTGATTTTAACTACACACACGCAAGATGGCTGCATTTGTACACTGGCATTGATTGTGCACGTCCTCAGAAATTAACGCTACGTGTCCACGTGGTGCAATACCAATGTAAACGGTAAAGGCAGTATAGCAGGATGTGACACAATGGCAGCAGCAGACTTGAACAAACTATATCTGTGTCTCAACATGCTATAGTATGCTAATGTACTATTCTAGATAAGTTATGAGTACTTTTAAGTATAAGGTTATAGTATGTGATTTAAGACACAGCTCATGACAACAACCATGGCAATGGCAGAAAGTTGTGAAGAGAAGCAAACATAGCTTGTCTGCAGTATCCGCTCCACAGCGATAAACATGCATCCCAGATTAGTTGGTGAGATCGCTAACATTTTACAGGTCGACATGGGAACCTGCCGGCCAGGGATGTTTTGGTTCTGACCTGACCCTGGATAGAGCTTTTAATTCTCCACATGCACAAAAAGTATGCATAGTTTTGCATTAAGTATAATGCTGGTCTTAGTTCCATCATTGTAGAAGGACAAAGGTATTTCTCTTGACTTTGGTGACAACTAATATCTCTGTACTAAGCTTCGTTATGAATATCATCTATGGTATAGCATCAGAATTATGCTACTTGATCACATACAAAAAGCAATCACTTGATCATTGTTAAAAAGAATCTAATAAAAGACCAAGAAATCCGCTCTTCTAAAAGCACCTCTTATAAGAGCCATGTATTAAGACTTGCAATTAAAAAAAAGGAGGGAAAAAAAAGGTTTTCTGAAGCTGCATATACCACCTACCAATAATATGTGGAATTTTCACTGTGGCACAATTTTCCTCCCCATACTGGACAAAACTGCATAAATACAGGCTGGTAAAATTACAGCAATCAGAGGAGGCAGCTGAATACATACAGACAGAAATCACTTGACTGATAGCTCACAGGGGGATGTGGGGAGGATATGTGATTGGAAGTACACCTCCTATTTCTATCCATCCCCCACTACTATCCTTTGCCTCGTTGGAGCTGGTTGCAGCTGGCTGAAGCAGAGCAGAGCCCTGCAAAGACCTGCGCATGCATTTATCTCCATTAAAGATTGACTGTCAATCAAAGAAAGCTGTCTAATTTAGAGTCATGGCCTTTGTAGGAACCTTAATTTCCTCTGTGAGATAGAGATCAATGTTCTTGGGAGCAGGAATTTTTGGGTCAAAGAGAGAGTGGTCAGATAACCATATGCATTGACTCCATGAGACATACACAGGTGTCCTAATAAGAGACGTCTTTTGTGAAGGACACACTACAAGCATGTCAGGTATTGCAAGTTTTTCTCCCTACCAAGGTACCATTGAATTAACACCGAATGCTACCATTGTATTGGCCCCCGCAATTGACTCTTTCTTTCCCTTTCTGCTCTCAGGTAGCAAACCTCATGAGGAAGGCCAGGAAAATTTGGGGTCTGATGTTATGTCTCTACCTCTCTGGCTTTTTGTAAGTGCAACAAAAGAAGATAATACAACGTCCTGTGGTATTGGGATAAGCATGGGAAACGTGCATCTGCTAACCTCGTTACTCACGTCTGCCATTATTCAAAGATAACGCGAACCATAATACACTGGTGTAGACCTTGTCTACACAAAAGGGGCAAGCCCCTTATTATGAACCATGCGTTACTTTGGCGCAAAGTGGTTTGAGCATTTATGTGGCTCGTGCCTGGAGTGATGCATTGCCAGGCTTTATGGGTTTTGACTGCGCCTGTCAGAACCTTGGCCCCAAAACTCTGAACGTGCCCTTTGCTCAAGGACGGGTAGTTACCAGGGCAACGGCAGTCATTGCGGCGCACAACCCTCCCTTGTTGTGCATGCATCCCACTGGTCAAAGGCGCGAACTGCCTCAGTGAAGAGGAGAAGGGGGTGGGGGTAGGAGGGCTGTGCTTTAGAAACCAAGGTGTGTTTAGAACAGCCTCGGCATACGAATGGAGAGTGAGGGGGGCTGGAAATCAGTGTGAGGAAGCAATCTTAGAGCAAACAAAGAAATGTCCTTTATAGAACAACACTGAAGAAAAAAAACGGTTAGGAAATGGCTTTGTCTTCGAGTCTCATTATTTTGAATACAACTGTCTATCAATCTTCGTTACAGAGGCATAGTGCCTTGCGGGAACAACTGACATGATTTTCAAAAATAACACAGGTGCTATGTTTTCCACTTTTGCTGAATGCTGCAGGAACTAATTTGCAGTAAAAGGACAGCAGTTTGTCACTCCAACAAAGTATGCAGCAAAAGAGTAGAGCAAGGGAGTGAGACTAAAAGAAACAGAACGAGACAAAGCTTTCAGTAGCCCAAAGCAGATGCCGTGTGGAATTGACAGGGACTGTCTCTATGGGCAGACCCACGGAGCCGTCCCACTGCGGCGGTCAGTGACAGTGGTAGGACAAGGTGGTGTGATGAGTGATAGACAGGTAGCATAAAGGAGTTGTGTGTTTCCCGTCAGGACAAGCAGCAGGAGAGGACGACGAAGTGGAAAGGGGGGGGGCAGAGTGGAAGTGTGGGGAGCAGCTGGTGCCCCATCTTGTCACTAGCCTTGTGCAACTCTCCCTGTACAGAAAATTTAGAGACAGGAACACACAAAAAATAAAAAATCCTCACACACATGTATGGGGAAGAAAAAAATGGAATGTCTGAGGGCAAGTATCAAATTTATTTGCTTCCTCCAATTTATCAGCCGCCATCCCCGGAGTATATTTATGCAAGATTATATCGTATCAGTACTGACCAAACGTCCTTAATGAGCCTTCAGGGAGTCAGACTGCTATTATCTATTCAATCTGAAAAAGCAACAGCTGCATTGTGCCTCCAAAGTGGGTGTGGACAAACGCTCACACACGCACACACATGTATATGCTAAAATTCTGCTTGACCTTTTGATTGTGTGAACATCCATTCTCAAATTTTCACTTGTCTTTTGTGAAACATTATATTTACTGGTTGGTTTGTAGTTTACTTAACGGCCATTTTTGTGTTACAGAAATATGGATGATTTTGGCACGGTTCTCACCCTGAGGACTTTTTTGGAGAGCGTAGTTCTTGTCTATGGACCAACTGCACCAAGGAATGCGCTCTGCAGTCTTCCTGGGATATATATCATTTCGCCTTGTGGGCTGTGGACTGCAGTTCCTGAGTGACTTCAATGTTGAAACCCCAGTTCTGATTTCACTGTAGATACTTCATCACAGTGTGTTGTGAATTTAATAGCGCAGATGACCCAACCGATTCCTTAAAATGCAGGTCAAAACAAGCTGGGCTGGCATGAACCCAAACTCAAGACTCAGTTGTAGGTTTGCATCAAACCATGTCAAAGAAAATGGTCGATATTCGACATTTATAGCCTGCTTCCCTGAGGCGTCTACACCTGCACTGAGGCAGGGAGCGCATTGTTCACAGGCGAAGGTTTAATGGCAGCCATTTAGGAATACATTACAGGCACCAATCATCGATCCGAAGTGAGGTTGCGCCCCAGAATGAATACAGGATGAGCTGCACACATAATTTAATTAGCCTTTAAATATGTCAATGATTTGTTTCGGCCCGAAAAAAAAAACAACCCTCTTTTTTTTGTCCGACTCTTCCAAATGTCTTCTCCGTAGCTCCAGTCTGCTTAACCTTGTTACAGAGGAGTTGCGAGCAGCTTGGCGCTCTCCTATTTGTCCCAATCAATGGAGCCTGTTAAAAGCAGACCCCGGGGGTCAGGGAAATTAAGCGGCCCTGCTTGCATTGAAGAAGGGGGCTGGGGCCCAGGACGCACGGGTGATGAGCAAGGCCTCTCTGTTGCTATGGCAACGCTGTGCCGGACTGCCGCTCCTCGTCTCGTCTGCGTTTGTTTGGCCAGTCTGCGGGAACAATGGCACCTCGGCAATGCTTGTTATATACTTGCTGAGCAGAGAGCTCACTTAAGGGTACGTTTACTCTTTTTCCGTTTTTTTAAAATGTGCAATTGTTTAGACGTAATTGGAGCTGACACTGGAAATCAAGCTTTATTTAGAACATTAAAAAAAAGGGTGTAACCCATCTTTTTTAGGTCAAGACAATAGCTCCCCAAAGTGTAACAGTTATTTTATTCTCTTTTTTGGACCACACACTCAGAGCAAATAATGGTTGGCGTTCAAATATGTTCACATTAGACTGTATCTGCATGATTTCCCTCCAAAGACATAATAAGCCTTTGCACTACTTTGGTCTGAAGGCCATGTTTCATAATAAGACTGCTAAAGTGTTTTCACACGACTCAGGCTCAGTGTTGATTTAGTCCGCTTAATCCAAAGCAGATCATAACCGTTTTTTAAACAAAACCACATAACTAATTTCTGGCTGTGTGCAGAGCATAGAAAAATAAAACACCAAATATCACCATAGTCACTGTGATCGTACACACGCTTATACTGTATTCCGCATAGGCTTACTCAACACCAGAACTGGGATGGTATGAAAAATTCACTATATGATAACTACATGACTGGATATCATGGTTTTTGTTTTTTCATGGTATAAGTGCCCCACCCAACCCTGTCAAACAAATAGACAAACAAAAACAAACAAAAAACTTACAGTTGGCTCAGTAGTCTCTCAATTGAGTAACTGACTGACTCCCCTCTTCTCTTGGTTAATAATAGCTAGCTAGCTAGTTATACGGATAGATACAAGTATTAAAAACATTGTTTTGGAATATCTTCTAACGTTAGCTAGCTAGCTTTGTTCGGAAATCTTTCTTTAACACCAGCTGGCTAGGTTTGTTTGAGGATAAACACTTACAAATACCTGGCTAGCTAATACTATTGTGGTGATCTCTATAATGTTGGTGATCTCCTATTAACGTTTCATGTTTGTTTAGTCTGAAAGCCATTATCAATGTCCGTTTTCACTCCTCATCAAACAGCATTGCACAAGCTAGCAGAGAAAGTAGCATGAGGCATTTTGCTAATGCTGCTCACTGCTAGGCTGCTGTTAGGAAAGTGTGATAAAAACTTCCCATATTATTTGAATTCACAGAAATCCACAAATTTCACAAATTAACAGTAAAATTTATATAAATGAATCTTCAACGTTAATGTCAGTATGCTGCTAGCTTGTATTATAACTGGGTAAAATGTCCAATATAACACATTCATTGAGTTGCAGCCTGCCTACAACATTTCAACATTTGATATACCATTATTTCTGATTTCCTTATGGCCTGTATACCGTCACACCCCTATTCTACACAGTACACTAGAATAGAATGCTCCTTTATTGGAGCATATACAAGTACAGTGAAATTGATTCTTCGCATATCCCAGCATGTTGGTAAGCTGGGGTCAGACATGATACAGCACCCCTGGAGCAGGGAGGGTTAAGGGCCTTGCTCAAGGGCCCAACAGTGGCAGCTTGGCAGAGCTGAGCAGAACCGGCAGAACCGGCGACCTTCTGATCAGTAGCCCAGTGCCCTAACCACTGAGCCACCACTGCCCAATCCATTAAATTGTTGTTCTATGTCATGTTGATGTCTAACGCTTGATGTGTTTCCAGTTCAGTTTATGTTTAGAAGTTTAAATAAATGTGTATATGTTAAAAACGGCTCGCGCTTGTGTCCACCTCCTCTACACCGTGACAATAATTGCATGTCATGCTTGTAGAGATGGGGGGCAAATACAACTGCGCAGCCATTTCACAAACATTTATTATTAAACTTTAAACTAAACATACACTCAACCACGCAGACACAGCATGACATTAACATTTAACGACAAAACAGGACTGGAACACAGGGATACTTATACCAACACTAATCAGGGAAACAGACAGGAAACAGGTGGATGCACTTGACATGATTAGACAGGGCGAGACTAGACAAACAACACAACAGAGTTCGGCGATCGCAAATTGTGTGTGTCGCCGTGGCAACCGCCAAGCGCGGTCACACGCTTCACCGCAAGTCGGCGTTTCCATGACACAGCAAGGCCTCTGTTGCGGACAACACGCACTCATCCTTTGACATAGATGTACAATGTCATCAATTGATTTTGATGACATATCGCCTTCATGTGCCACAATCGTTAGCATACTTGGATCCGTTTAACTGAGATGCGATCCAGCAGTGCACTACGGGTAACTATGCTGGTTCATGCCCATATACATATTAGCTACGTATACATGCAGCCTAGTAATCCAATTAATAATCTGAAACTTTGCAAACCTTCTGCACATGTGCATTTGTGTCACAATGCACGTTGGGTGCAAAAAACAGTCCTGTTAAACAAAGTTCATGTTAGACAAGTCAAGTCAAGTCACCTTTATTTATGTAGCACATTTAAAAGACAACAAGTGTCGGCCAAAGTGCTGCACAATAAAATCAAGTAATTTCAAACAAAAATAAAATACAAATAAAAATGAAATAAATTGAATAAAACAATAAAAGGCAGTAAAAGCCAAAACCACAGATGACAAGACAGGACAAAACAGAAGATGTTACTTCTTCTCGTCTTCAGTTCAATAAGTACATTTGGAGTATTTTTGTTTCTGTAACTAAATTGTTAAAATCACAAGCAAGGTGATAAAACATTCAGCTAACATGCTGAACTAATGTTAGCTACTTGTAACAATCGTTGTAACGTTGACACTAAATGCCTCTCCATACATGCGCAAAAATTTAAGTTCGGCTTATATGTGACGTGTATGCAAATGAGATTTCCACCAGAGTGCCACGTTGCATGTAAATAGTTCATTCGAGATCTGAAATTACGATTAATTCATTGGGATTGACGAACATCTTGTAATGTAAATATGGCCAGTGTAATGAATCATGAAGCACCCATGTTGATATAATGGATGTGTCATGCCTAGAAATAGAAGCCATAATAGGCTCACTGATGGGGGGTGGGATGAACATCCGGCTTCACAGACGCATGTTCATACAGTCAAGCCGGAAAGTCTGCACACCCCTTTCAGCTTCTTCACGTTTCATTACATTACAGACTTATTCTACAGTAGATTGAGTTCATTTTTTGCCTCAAACATCTACACAC